>JAYESD010000012.1:8537192-9116771 GCA_036927565.1 Tuctoria greenei | reverse complement strand
ATTTGTGGATTCAGCTCGCTCAGCCATGGTCTGCAAGCTGAATAAGTCCTTGTACGGTCTGAAGCAGGCACCTCAAGCCTGGTACAACAGATTCACCTCCTTCCTAGTCTCCTTGGGTTTCGTGGAAGCCAAGTCGGACACGTCACTCTTTGTTTATCGACGGGAGGATGACACTGCCTACCTTCTTCTCTACGTCGATGGCATTGTGCTGATAGCGTCCAACCCTACACTCCTTTAGCGGATTATTTCTGCTCTCCAGCAGGAGTTCGCCATGAAGGACTTGTGCTGGCTTCACCACTTCCTGGGGATTGCAGTCGAGGACAGACCAGTTGGCCTGTTTCTTCACTAGCGGCAGTATTGGCTGGACATCCTCGAGCGTGCGGGTATGGCTGAGTGTAAGCCATGCCCCACACCGGTGGATACCCAGACAAAGATCTCCTCTGCTGATGGGACTCCTGTCAGCGACCCGACTGCCTACAGGAGTCTTGCAGGTGCACTACAGTACCTCACCTTCACCAGGACATCTCCTACGCGGTTCAGCAGGTGTGCTTGCACATGCACGACCCGCGGGAGCCGCACCTCACCGCTATGAAGCGGATTCTTCGGTACCTGCGCGGCTCCCTCGACTACGGCCTCTCTACTTCGACGTGACTCGCCTTCTGAGTTGGTGGTCTACACCGATGCTGACTAGGCGGGGTGCCATGATACCCGCCGCTCCACCTCTGGCTATGCCGTCTTCCTGGGGGGGGGGGGGGGATCTTGTCTCCTGGTCCTCGAAGCGACAGCCCGTGGTTTCTCGCTCCAGTGCTGAGGCGGGAGTACCGCGCCGTGGCTAACGGCGTGGCAGAGGCGTCTTGGCTCCAGCAGTTACTTCAGGAGCTCCACTCCCCCGTCGCCCGGAGCACATTGTTCTACTGTGATAATGTCAGCGCCGTTTACCTCTTCACCAACCCCGTCCAGCACCAGCACACGAAACATGTGGAGATTGATCTTCATTTTGTTCGTGAGCGGGTTTGCACGCGGTGAGGTTCGAGTTCTCCATGTGCCGACGACGTCACAGTTTGCCGACATCTTCACGAAGGACTCCCAACGTCTTTATTTTCTGAGTTTCGGTCCAGTCTCAACATCTGTTGTGGCTAGATGTTGGGACTGCGGGGGGGGGGGGGGGGGGGGGGGTTGGACTGTGTTGAGTTATGTGTTTGGGCCTGACCTGTGTACCGAACCCACCTATGTATCTATAAATATGTACCCTGTCCCCTGGGTTAATGAATGAATCATTCTAGCCTTCTAATAGCGACGATGCCATACGGGCTCTGGATGGTTATCCCTTTGGTCCTGGCAGACGCAGGCTTTCTGTGGAGTGGTCACAGGTAATTTCCTATATTGTTATTGTGAACCCATAGGTTATCAGGCTTTGATTAGCTGTTGTCTGTGCTATATCATGATGCTGTCGGTTCACATTAGTGATGATTTTGTTCTTCTGGCGCTCACTATAACAGGGTGAACGAGCTGCTAGACGTGATGGTGGTAAACCAGCAGCAAACACTAAGCCCACTAAGACTTTGTTTGTCATTAACTTTGATCCAACTATCACAAGAGAAGGCGATATCGAAAGGCACTTTGGACCGTTTGGAAGAATCTCAAATGTTCGGATAAGGAGGAACTTTGCTTTTGTCCAGTTTGAAACACTGGAAGATGCTACAAAGGCCCTGGAAGGTACTCATGCCACGTAAGTATCCATCCCTTGAATTCAAGTGTTTAGTGCTCTTAAGTTAATCAAATGTGCACTAATTAACATCCACTGACTTACATCTTAGTACTTGGCTTTGAGATTTGAATTTTTTTTGTCCGTGCTAATAGTAGGATAATTCCTAACATATATTATTAGAAATGGCAATACATTGCACTAACAGTTAGGATAAAGATAATTACACCTTTTAGCAACTTGATATTATCCATACACAAAATTCTGGCTTCATGCTATTTGATGCTAGTTGCTAAATGCAATTTATTATCTTCTGTATACTCCGTTCTCAAAAGTTTGCCATCTTCTAGTACAAAAAAGAATAAGAAGACGACAAACTTTTGAAAATGGAGGAAATATATTTTTTGCATTGCAAAGGAAGCAATATCTTTATTCTTGGTTGGTCTGTCCCTTTTCCTGCTCGAACCCTTTGCTTGTTCAGGGATAAGGCTCATGAATTTCGATTGTTATGAATTTCCTTTTTCCTTCCTATGCAGAATGCTTTTGGACAGGGTGATTTCTGTTGAGTATGCCTTTAGGGATGATGGCGAACGAAGTGACAGGTATGAGAGCCCAAGAAGAGGTGGTGGTGGTGGCTATGGTAGGCACGGTGATAGTCCATATCGCCGATCTCCTAGCCCGGTGTACCGGTCACGACCTAGTCCTGACTATGGTCGCCCAGTGAGCCCTGTATATGCTTCTTATGACAGGAGCAGGAGTCCTGTTCGTGATCGCTATCGGAGGTAATTTCCCTTGCTTGTCTTCATTGTTATGAGTGATCATGCTGGTACTGTTACCCATGTTATGAGAGGAACCTGGGGGTCTGGGTATTTTCCAGTGTTCGTTAGACCATGTTCTGTTTTTTGAGATAGGCACCCGCCACTTCCATTCCAAACAAAACAAAGATTGTCCAGTTTACAGTGTTTAATAACTGTTTATATAGTTTTAAGGCAGATAAAACAGACTGAGAAACAAGAGCAGATCTCTAGAAAGTCATTTGGGGGCAATGAAATAGGCCATCCAGTTATGTGGAATTTAGGGTTCCTTTGGGTTTCATAATTCTTGGAGACTACAATATCTAAAAACTACAGCTCTTTAGATATCGTCTGTGATATACCGGTTCCTTAATATTTGTGCTCTACAGTTTGGAGGGTAGTTGCAGTATTTGATGCGACATTATTTGAGAATTGATGAAGGTGCCACAATGTACAGAAACTTGAATTCTGATTAATTGTAGTTGTATTCAAAGGAGGAAATATAATGAGCGAAGTGATGTGTCTGGGCTACACTACCATTTATCATAATACTCCGTCCGATATCAATATTTGTCGTCCGGACAGCCATGGCCAGTTCATTTTTAGTTCTTTTTGTTTGTCTGAAACGACAACTATTAAAGAACAAAGGAAATACTGGTTAAGTGGATCCTATGTTGGCCCAGAACACCTCAAAACAGGTGTATGAGTGACGTTTTTGCCTTACTATTATCTTCACTTTTGCGCAGTATGTGTTCTCTCTCCCTCTCTCTATTTTCCAGGGTTCAGGAAGGCGCTAGGCAGGCGGTGACCCTCCGCCTAGAGCCTAAGCGTGCCTAGACGTTCCAAGGCGTTACACACTAGTTGTAACTAAAAAATTCGAAAATACAACAAGATATAGATATTTCGGTTGTCTGGGCTAATTTTCTCTGACTCACTTCAACCCTATGCCTTAATTCCAGCTCCACCCAACAGCCCATCTCAACCCAGAGAGGACAACCGATCCTCCTTTGTCCTATCCCAGCTCCCCTCCTTCCTATCCGCTAGCCTGCCTCCAGACTCACGAAGCTCGTGCGCCTCCCTCGGATTTGGCGGCGGATCTCCCTAACCAGTAGCGGATCTCCCTATCCGTGCGCCCTCGATCCTCCTTTGTCCCTTCCCAGCTCCCCTCCTCCCTAACCAGCGGTGGATCTGGCACCTCCATGGCCAGATCTCCCGCCTCCCCGCAGCGTTGGAATCTGGCACCCCGGCCCCACCGACGGTGGATCTGGCACCTCCGCCATGTTATCTCTCTGCAGGTGCCGGAATCTGCCCCCCCCCTCGGAATGTCCGCCTATGGGCCGAGGCGAGGCGGAAGGCCTGCACCCAGGCGAGCGCCTAATGGCGCCTTATTGAACACTGCTATTTTCTCTCCTTTCCTCTCTAAAGTGTGCTGAAACAAGTGAGAATATGAGAATGCAGATGAGCTGCTTTGGGAAGGACCACCTCCCCTTCTTTTATCGCCACAACAGCGCTACAATAAGGCAGTTGCTACAATATCGACATCCGATACAGGGCAGATCTACAGTAAATCGGTGTTGCAGCTGCTTGTGCTCCTTTGACTTGTATGACAACACCAGCTGCAGCACCACCACTGCAACTCACCCTCTCCTTCGGCTGGATTGGCCGCCCTCGGGAGCATATCTTCCTGTTGAGTGGATTCTATTATTCCATTGACTAGATGACTTTATATAGTCTATTGCACCTCGATTTTGTTTCCATCTAGGACTCTACTTCCTTAAACAACCAGGACTCTTCTTTCCTAATCTGGATGGCAGCACAATTTTCATCTTTAGAACATACCTTATTTTTAGATTTCTCTGTTAGAGATATAGGGGTTATTAGTATTTTCTGATGAGATCAAACACATTGTCATTTCACATATAAACATGGAACGATGTTTATTTGTTTGGGATCCTGACTCGAGTGAATGTGCATGCGTATTTGATGAAGAACATGGAGATGGTGCACTATGTCATCCACCACCTTGGCCTCCTCCTTTCATGCATACAAGAAGATTTGATTGCGTTGCACATATGGACCCACATATGAGAGAAGAAGAACTTGAGTCGAGGACGACTCCAATTCAAGAAGGGGAGGATGATGAGGACATCACACTCCATTGAACATACAAGATGCAATTAATAGAGTTCACGCGCAATAATTAATTTTAGAGGTGAGCTCGTTCTTATATGTTTCCTTATATGTTTTTGAGCATAGATTGCTACCTAATGATTTAATTATGATTAGGATCCATGGAGAGGTTCAAGTAGTACTTGGAGGAAGTCTTAGGGACGTGAAGGACCACAGAATTCGTTCAAAGAAGATGGAAACCGAGCCCAACTTAAAATTGTATCCAACTCGGAGTCCAGAAGCAGTTCGCACTAAAACGGACGTCCAGGACGCATACGATCTCCGTTTTGAACGTTCTACATATGCACGGAAAGGGGAGAGGATAACCTTTCCAATGCCGCTGGTCCCATGTCAAAACTCCATAGGATTTGACAGGAATTATCGAAACAAAATCGAGTTTAGAATCTGTCGGGGTGCTACGCCACCGTATTGGACTATTGGGCCTTGTATCAAGTCTAAGTCTATTATTTTCGTGTCTTAGGGTTCGGTCACGATCTCAACACCTCAGTAGACGTCCTCCCACCTATATATACTCTATAGTAGCCGCCATGAACAATTGGGTTTTGCTTAGATTAATCTGTTATACACAGTTTCGCTGTTCATCGGTTTGTGAGACCCCAACTTAGCAATTCAGATTGCTTCTAACTTGTTCTTTCTTCTGTTTTGGGTTGCACTTGCAGGGATTAGCCTTCTTGGCGAGGTCAATCGTGTGCAGCACGATTGATAATCAACAAAGCGGTGGTGTAGTGATTGCAGGGGTTTTTCGTGTTCTATTCGAGAGCCTCAGATCATCAACGTCGAAATCTCCATCAATCGACTTATCCATTACCTTTCGGAAGATCGGGCCTAAATTTTTCCTCATCAATTGATATCAGATTTTCAGGTTGCCCGTTAGGTAATTCATCTATCTATTATATTAGTTTTGTTTTTTGTACCTAGAGTCCACAAAAAACTTTGCAGTTTAGTAGATCTGTTCATTACTTTGTCCAAACCACAATTGAGCCTTTGCAAGTTTTGTTTTCAGTTAGGTTTTATTGGGTTTGTGTCTGTTGTTGAGTCATATTGCTGGTTTAGAAGGTTTCTTTGGTATTAGTTTGAGTTTTGCATTGTGTCGATTCATCTTTTTGAATCGCGTCATGACGTCTAGATTATATTCATCTCTGTCCAATTCGGTATTTTGATCATATCTCACTCATACGAACTTAGAATTATTAGTTCTTGTACTTTCTGGAAATATTAAGAAGTTCTCTACAACTTTCATATTCATAGGTTTTCCAGAAAACGGAGTTATCGTGGTCAAAAGTGCATTAGATCTGAATCTGTTCTCGACCTAGAATTTCTATTCAGTCTGCGTTTCGGGAGCAATATCTCCTATTGTTCTTGTCCAAAATAGTTCTTCCATATATTGAAATTAAATAGGAGAGATATATCTACAATCTTGTTGTTGAAAGTTTTTCTATTTGGAGCATCTAAGTATGCCTATTTGTTCTTAGACAATTGAGCAGAAAATCTGTGACAGACCCACGAGATATCTTTAATTGCTTTTACTGTGTTCTTCTTTTGCAGCACATTCTGAAAAAATGAAAAAAAAGGAAAAGGCAAGTGCAAAATAAGATACAAAAGCCGCACAAAAAGGAGAAAAAAAAACAGAAGTGCTTGCATTCTTTGTGTCATCTAGTTTTGTCCCATGTCTTGCTAGCTTGAACTACTAGGAACACATTTAGGCCAACAACTTTGACAAGTACTTTGGACATCTATTCAACTTTACTATATGATTTCATTGTTACTAATCTTTGATACATATAAAGTGTCATCCAAACTACAATTTACTCTTGAGCAGAATCGATACACCTTTGCAATCATCCCACGCTTCATTGGTTTCATCATACCGGTCACCGTTTGCCACCTGCAGTGTCGGTAAGAACACTTGTAAGAGCGTGGTAAGACGCTTGAGAGTGTGTGATTCTACTTCCACTTTGCCATTATACTTTGTAGTTGATGGGATAACATATTTTTTGTTGTCTTTTGTTTGCTACTAATAATGTTAGGTAAAAGCAAGAATCATGTATTATATGCTGAGATGATTGACATGATGAAGACGACGATGGAGTTGCTCACTAAAAATCAAACATCAACCAAGGTTGCACATGACATTCAGACTACCTTTACAACTCCTTCAACAATAAGTAATTACATTCTCCCATCTTTTCATTCTTTTGATGGTCTTGGTTATGATGAATGTATTGGTTGAGAAATAGAGTTGGATAAAATTTTTAGACAATGTCATATGTGTGAGAGGAGAAAGATTAGAAAGGTTGTGAGTGCATTAGTAGATTGTGCATTAACTTGGTGGAACAACTTATGTGCTTTAGAAAAACAACGAACATGGAAAGATATGAAAATTCTTATACGACAAACTTTTGCCAATATATCTAATTGCAAAGATAAAATAAATGAACTTGAAAAGAATTTTCTTGTTGTACCTCCTCCTATGCCTAACCTTTTGCAGCAACATGAACAAATAAATATCGAAAATTCAAAAGAGAATGAGGTGTTCAATATCTCTTGTGAAAATTCATACATTTCATTTCCTATTTCACCCACAGTTACTGTTGAATATGAGAATGAATGTAATGCACCCCGCACTACACTTATCAATGTTGAGAAATTTTTGAATGTTTCAAATGTTTCCCTCAATCATTCTATTGGAGAGCAACAATTTTAGGAGCCTTTTCTGAAAACTCATTTACCACTAGTTGATTTTCCTACTGATCCTTATGACAAAAATGCATTTTGTGCTGATAATTATATTATACCTATGCTAGAACAAGTGAATGAATTTGATACTTTATCACCCACTTTTGCTGAAATTAAGCATTTCATTCTAATTACATGTGATAATTATATTATACCTATGCTAGAACAAGTGAATGAATTTGATACTTTATCACCCACTTTTGCTGAAATTAAGCATTTCATTCTAATTACATGCTGAAATTGTTGTCTTCTCTAAATACTTTGGGTTATATTGAATTTGATAATATTTGTGATCTAGACACTCTAGAGAGAAGAATATTTTTGAAAACTGAATTATCTTTGTTGACAAGAAATAATTTTCACGCAATAAGAAAATAAGAACATAGTGGTGAATTTATGGTGCATAAAGTTTACATATGCTCAAATGAGAAATCCCATTTTGTGCTGCAACAACATGGTGAAATGAATGGATGCACTGACACTAATAATTTTTTGTCAAGTTTTTCTAGTATTTTTTTCTTGTAGTAGGAACAATACATAATAGAGGAGCATTGTTCGCTGCGGTTGTGCAATATGGACAATGCTCATTCTACCCCTAAAGCAAACCTCTTTGCTAGACATACGAGCAAGCCGAGGACGGCTTGTCATAAAGAAGGGGAGAATGATGAGATCTAGCACATTGTCATTGCACATACAAGCATGGAACGATGTTTATTTGTTTGGGATCCTGACTCGAGTGAATGTGCATGCGTATTTGATGAAGAACATGGAGATGGTGCACTATGTCGTCCACCACCTTGGCCTCCTCCTTTCATGCATACAAGAAGATTTGATTGTCTTGCACATATGGACCCACATATGAGAGAAGAAGAACTTGAGTCGAGGACGACTCCAATTCAAGAACGGGAGGATGATGAGGACATCAGTTCTATGGATACAAACAACACTCCATTGAACATATAAGATACAATCAATAGAGTTCACACGCAACAATTAATTTCAGAGGTGAGCTCGTTCTTATATGTTTCCTTATATGTTTTCGAGCATAGATTGTTATCTAATGATTTAATTATGATTAGGATCCATGGAGAGGTTCAAGTAGTACTTGGAGGAAGTATTAGGGATGTGAAGAACTAGAGAATTCGTTCAAAGAAGATAGAAACCGAGCCCAACTTAAAATCGTATCCAACTCGGAGTCCAGAAGCAGTTCGCACTAAAACGGACGTTCATGACACATACAATCTCCGTTTTAGACGTTCTACATATGCACGTAAAGGGGAGAGGATAAACTTTCCAATGCCGCTGGTCCCATGTCAAAATTTCAGCGGATTTGAAGGGAATTATCGAAACAAAATCGAGTTCAGAATCTGTCAGGGTGTTGCACCACCGTATTGGACTATTGTGCCTTGTATCAAGTCTAAGTCTATTATTTTCATGTCTTAGGGTTAAGTCACGATCCCAACAGCTCCTTAGACGTCCTTCCACCTATATATAATCCATAGTAGCCACCATGAACAATTGAATTTTGCTTAGATTAATCTTTATACAAAGTTTTGCCGTTCATCGGTCTGTGAGACTCCAACTTAGCAATTCAGATTGCTTTTACCTTGTTCTTGCTTGTGTTCTCGGTTGCACTTGCAGGGATTAGCCTTCTTGGCGAGATCAATCGTGTGCAGCACGGTTGATAACCAACGGAACAGTGGTGTAGTGATTGCAGAGGTTTTTTGTGTTCTACTCGAGAGCCTCGGATCATCAACATCGAGATCTTCATCAATCGATTTATCAATTATATTTCGGAAGATCGGACCTAAATATTTCCTCATCATTTTCCCCTTTGCATAGGGGCCTTTACGCATATTTGTAATCCCTTGTACCTCTATTTATAGTGGACTCTGATCTTCATAATAATATGAGCCCCATTCATAACATGGTATCAGTATCACAACCATCAAATTAGGTTTTTACCTGAGCGCTCTTCGTGGCGGCGATTCTTCTTCCGCCGTCACCGCGCTCTCTGGTTCTCGTGCGCTCGTCGTTGCGCGGGCTTGCCTCTACTTATTGTGTTGCACACCGCCTGAGACGCCCTGATGTGTGCGGTGCTCGACCTCGTCGATTCTGCTGCTGCAGCGGTTCGATCTGAGTACGGCGCTGGACCCTCTCCTAAAACGCAGACACGTGCGTGAGCAATCTTCTCAAATGCGAACGCGTGTTGTTGCTGTCCCGATTGGATCTGTGCTGTTGCTGTCTCAGTTGTGCTCCACCACGATCCAAATCTCCATCGGTCAACGTCAACTCTAATGCTCCTTCTAATTGGAGCTTCTGTGGTAGACTCATCCGTAGAGATTTTATAAAAAAAGAAAAAAAGGAAATAAAAAAACAGCTTGCGCCGCTTTTCTATTGCGCTATCGCTGTCGCCCGCCGCGACATATTTTGCGCTCTCGCCGTCGCCTGTTGTCCGACCAGGATGACTTCTTCGGGTGGGGTTCCAGTCTCGCGTTGTCCAGTGCTTTTCAATGGCACCAACTATCGTGACTGGGCTCTCTGCATGCGTCTACATATGCGTGGTTTGCGTCTTTGGGAGTTCTTTACGAGTGATCTCAAATGCCCGCCTTGTCCTGCGGCTCCTTCACAGCCTGTTATTTCAGAGAAGGCTACTGAGGATGAGAAGTAGAAGTTACTTGATGATTATGAGACTCGTCGGACCTCCTATGAGTCTCAGCTCAGTGTGTACAGGACGTGGTTGGACGAGGATGCTCGTGCATGTGCTATTCTTGCTACTAGTATGGAGGATCGTCTGTCTGCTGATATAGTGGAGTTTGAGTATGCACATCAGATTTGGGCCTTTCTGCATCGTCGCTATGAGCCTACTGGTCAGTCTACCTATCTTGCTGCTATTCGTCAGGAGCATCTTTTACGACAGGAAGGTGCCACAGTGGATGAGTTTTTTTTGCTCAGATGTTTGCTATTTGGCATCAGCTTGACACTCTCGGTCCCCAGTTGTCACCAGATACATGTTCGTCTTGTCAGAGTCAGAAGGATGCACTTGAGCTTTGTCGCATATATGACTTCTTAACTCGGCTTCGTGATGAGTTTGAGCCTCTTCGTGCTCAGCTGCTTGCTCGTCACCCTTATGTCACTCTTATGGACGCTCTGTCTAGCGTTCGTAATGACGAGACTCGTCTCCGTGCTGCTGGTCTGCTATAGTCTTCTTCAGTGTTGGCCGCTCGTTCCTCGACTCCTCGTCATATTGCTACTTCACTGATAGTACCTTCTTCAGTTGCTCCTACCTTTGCATCTGGGGGGTGTGATGGTCTTCATTGTGACTATTGTGGTAAAGATGGACAATGACGAGACACGTTGTTTCTCAAGAAGAGGAAGGCTCAGGCTCGCCATTCTTCACATGATGCTGGTAGTGCTGGTACTGGAGGCTCTACGAGGGGTTCTGGTTGCCTCGTTGCCTCTACACCATCAGGAGCTGCTGGTTCTGTGACTCAGCCTTCTGCACCTTCAGGTTCTGCTGCTGCTTCTAAGTCTTCTACTGAGGGACCACCTACCACTTTTGCTTCAGGTACCCGTTCATGGATTCTTGATTCAGGTGCCTTTCATATGACTCCTTATCGTAGTAGTCTGTCTCCTTTAAATTCATCCCCTCGTTCTCTTACTGTTCATACTGCCGATGGTTCCCCTCTTTCTGTTGTTGGATAGAACACTCTTTTATCTGACACTTTTCATGTTCCCGATGTCTCTTATGTTTCTGGTCTGACCATGCAGCTTATATCTGTTGGTCAGCTAACTGATCATGACTGTCGAGTAATTTTTGATCCTGATCTCTGTAATGTTCAGGATCGTCGCACGGGTCACCTAGTTGGCAGTGGCCCCCGTCGTCGTGACTCAGAGCGTCTTTGGGAGCTTGACTGGCTTCGTCTTCCTTCCGCTGCGCATGCTAGTCTTGATAGCTCCGCATTAGCTGCTTCGTCTACCTCATCGTTTGCTCACTGGCATCATCGTTTGGGTCATCTGTGTGGCTTTCGCCTGTCAGTCCTAGTTCGTAGTGGTCTTTTAGGACTAGTTTCAGGTTCTAAGTGTTTAGCTCAGTGTTAGGGTTGTCGGTTAGAGAAGCAAATTCAGTTTCCCTATCCTTCTAGTGAGTCAGTGTTTGAGCGTCCGTTTGATCTTGTTCATTCTGATGTATGGGGTCCAACTCCTTTTGTTTCCAAAGGAGGACATCGATATTAAATTATTTTTATACATGACTTTTCTCGCCACACATGGATTTACTTTATGAAACATCGTAGTGAGGCCTTGTCTATCTATAAAACTTTTTCAGCTATGATCCGCACTCATTTTGACACGTCTATTCGTGTTTTTCGTGTTGATTCTGCTGGCGAGTACCTTTCTGATGCTCTTTGTCAGGTTCTTTCTGAGCAAGACACTCTTGCTCAGTTTTCTTGTCCTGGTGCTCATGCACAGAATGGTGTGGCTGAACGCAAGCATCGACATCTCCTTGAGACTGCTCGTACTCTTCTGCTTGCTCCCTCTGTTCCTCCTCACTTTTGGGTCGAGGTTGTCTCTGCTGCTACTTACCTGATTAACATTCAGCCTTCGTGTGCTCTTCAGGGTGAGATTCCATTTCGGCGTCTTATTGGCAAGATGTCTGACTATACCAGCCTTCGTCTTTTTGGTTGTGTGTGCTATGTGTTGCTCGCACCTCGTGAGCGCACTAAGCTCATGGCTCAGTCGGTTGATTGTGTTTTTCTTGGATATAGTGCTGAGCATAAAGTGTATCGTTGTTGGGATCCTGTTGGTCGACGGACGAGGATCTCACGGGATGTCTTTGATGAGACGCGCCCTTTCTATCCTCGTTCTTATTCGGATACTCCTTCTATATTTTTGGTCAATCCGATTTCATTCCTATTACTTCCAGATACCCCTGTTGCTAGTATACCTCCTTCACACTAGATGTCGCGTCCCACAGTGTCTTCTTTGAAGCCTTTTTTCTATGGTCCCACTATACTATGAAGCCTCCTGTGACACAGATCTACACTCGACGAGTTGTGCCTTCTTTTGAGCCATCATCTCCAGTTGGATCCTCTTTGTGCGATGACCCATCTTCTCTTGAGGCACTCTCTTCTCCTGAGGAATCATCTTCTTCTGATAATTCTTCTCCTGAGCAACTTCTTGGACGTGGTCATCGCTCTCATCAGCCTTCTGATCGGTACTCTCCTTTTAGTTTTGCTGTTGCTGTTCTTTTTTAACCAGCTACGTATCGTGATGTTGTTCCTCATCCGGAATTGCAGCATGCGATGGCTGAGGAGATTGCTGCTCTCGAGCGTATCGGCACGTGGGAACTTGTGCCCTGTCCCCCACGTGTTCGACCTATCACCTGTAAGTGGGTCTATAAGGTTAAGACTCATTCTGATGGTTCACTTGAGCACTATAAGGCTCGATTAGTCGCTCGTGGCTTCCAGCAGGTACATGATCGTGACTATGATGAGACTTTTGCTCTTGTTGCTCACATGACCACTGTTCTCACTCTACTTGTTGTGGCCTCTGTTCGTGACTGGTCCATGTCTGAGCTTGATGTCAAGAATGCCTTTCTTAATGGTGAGCTGCGTGAGGAGGTTTATATGCAGCCACCACCTGGGTATTCTGTTTCTGAGGGTATGGTTTGTCGTCTTTGACGCTCTCTTTATGGCTTGAAGCAGACTCCTCGATCTCTCTCTTTCTGCCTATTGTGTTTTTCTTGGTGGTTCCCTTATTGCTTGGAAGACTAAGAAGCAGGTAGCAGTTTCTCGTTCGAGTGCAGAGGCTGAGTTGCGTGCTATGGCTCTTGTGAGTGCAGAGGTTACTTGTTTGCGGTGGTTGCTTGAGTACTTTGGTGTTTTTGTTGGTATACCAACTCCTCTTTTGTCTAACAGTACATGTGCTATCAGTATTGCTCGTGATTTGGTTAAGCATGAGCTTACCAAGCATATTGGTGTTGATGCTTCTTATACACGAGCACAGGAACAGGACGGTGTTGTTGATCTTCAGTATGTGCCTTCAGAGCTTCAGCTGGCGGATTTCTTCACGAAGGCACAAACCCCAGCTCAACATAGTTTTTCTCTCTAAACTCAGTGTTTGTGACGCACCTTGAGTTTGAGAGGGGTGTTAGAGAAATAGAGATTATTAGTATTTTCTCTTTTGCATAGGGGTCTTTCCGCATATTTGTAATCCCTTGTACCTCTATTTATAGTGGCCTCTGACCCTCATAATAATATAAGCCTCATTCATAACATTCCCGTCTTATTATGGAGTCCTATCTAATATGACTCTCACAATTCCAAAAACAAGATTAACTCCAACTAGTTTTTTTCCACGGTATTTTCTAGAACCTATGGTATTCCCGTGATATTATGCTCTAAAATACATTACATCCTCCCTTCAGTTCTGCTATTCTGAATTGTCTACTTAATTGTTTTAATTATTTTCTGGATTTAAGGATTAGTCATGTTCTTAAAATTTTAAATGCTGATTTCACTAATTTTGGTTTTCTAAAGAAACATGGTTGTAATATACGTAGTAGTAATTATGTTGGTTGTAATACAGCAACGAACTTGGCTGTAATATAGAATTTAGCTTATAAAATTCATTTGAAAAGATGTCCTGTATTTTCTGATGGAAGTGTAACCTTGCCGCAGATCTTCTGTTCAACCATCAAGATCCCCTCCTGCCCGCAGAAGAGTTTATGACTATTGAGAACTGTTTCTGATACGGTAGTGGGCTGGTCGGCTTGCATCCGCCCTTTCCTGTAGCACCTAGTAGCAAGAAGTTCAGGACTTGTGCCCGAGTATCTTCTCTTCAAGTGACATTTAATCTTAAACTGGACCTGTACTTCGTTATGTTATGCCTATGTCATGGATTTATTAGATGCTGTGAGATGTTTTGAAGCCGTATTTTACAGCCATCTGGGTTTTACCTGTTAATCTTGTGCCTTATGCTTTTTTTTTTTGAATCGGCTTATGCCATCTCCATTTCAAAGAAACAGAAGTCCGAACATACATCAAAGCGAGACAGTACCTATCCATTCCTAGTTCTATTATTGTTTTGAACTACCGAATGACTACGTACTTCAAAACGATTTTTGTCACTGTATCAAGTACAATCACAAAACATCGCAATTCTCATCATCAGTTTATCCACTTGGTCAAGCAGAACCACAAAACACCACTTCATTCTCCAGAGTCAACGTACCGTCTCCTCTTTACTTCATTCATCCAGAGAGTATGACGGCAGGCTTCTCACCTGCTCCTGCGGCATCCTCACCTTGAGAGCTTCTTGTAGCAGAATATCCACACCTCCACGAATGATCTCCTGTAGTTCATCAGAGTATGCACCTGACCAATAAGACAGGAGTGAACACATCAGAATAACAATGTCAGTTGGATCTTTTATATTTTTGCCTTCAAAACACCATCTATTTCTTAACTTCCAGGTAGCCCAACACACTGCTGCTACACCTATTGGGTAAACCATGACATGCTTAGGCATAAGTTTGTTTATCCAACACCAATATTGCTGAATAGAACAGGGTTTCTGATTAGATCCAAAACAGGAGGCAATAATATCCCATACAGATTTCATACAGGGGCATGAGAAGAAAAGGTGGTCTAGTGTTTCCTCCAAGTCACAGAAGCAACATTTGGTATCCCCTTGCCAGTTCCTTCTCGCCATCTTATCTTTACGTGGGATAGCTCTATTCACAATTTGCCATAGAAATAATTTTATCTTAGGGGGCAGCTTTGCTTTCCAAATCACCTTATTACTCATACCTTGATCAGTTTTTGTCAACTTATTATGTAAAGATGCAACAGTAAAAACTTTAGCTTTATTAAATTTCCAGATCACCTCATCTTTCTGTGATGAAACCTGCAGAGAATTCAATTTTTGTGCCAAAGAATACCATTGGTCATGTAATTCATTTGGAAAAGATCTAAGGAAAGAAATAGTCCAGTTTCTTGAAGCACATTCTGCTACTGTCATGTTTTTATCAGTAACAAAGTAATACAGCAGAGGATATGATTCAGCTAAAGGGGTATCCTCTAACCATGAGTCCCCCCAGAACCTTATCTTCTTACCGTCCCCCAACCTAAATTTCCTTCCCTGTATATAAATGTCTCTAACCTTGAGAAGATCACTCTACATGGGTGAATCTGTGTTCTTATGTTTAATAGACCCTATGGTGTCTCCCTTAATGTATTTGGCTGATACTATATCACTCCACAAATTTTTTTCATTTTCTAGTTTCCACCACCATTTTGCCAGAAGGTTGATATTCATTTTTCTTAGGTCTTTGATCCCCAGTCCTCCCTTCCCTTTGCTCTTACATATTTTTCCCCACCTAACAAGGTGATATTTTTTCTTCTTACTACCACCTTGCCAGAAAAATTTTCTTCTTACAGCATCCATTCTTTCGATGATTGTCTTTGGCATAAGAAACATCGACATATGGTATATAGGAGTGTTGGACAGACTTGAGTTTATTAAGACAACCCTACCAGCCTTGGATATATTGTTCCCTTTCCAACCCTCCATCTTCCTGGATACTATTTTTTCCATGTTCTTCCAATCTTCTGTGTGGATTCTGCTTGCTTTTGAGCTAATCTTGTTTCCTGCCTTTGAGCCTGGATTAAGTTCATCCTGATTTTTTTTAGCTACACATGAAATTCGGTGTATGCGTGTGAATAATTTATGGGCGCATCTTGTTAGTCATGCTTTCTCATAGTAGGAATTGGTACATATAGCTTCCAATCATGGTTTTGAAAGTATCAACCAAATCCCTTTTCTTTTAATGAGTTACAAGCATTGTTTAAAGGGTGACGTCTAGGCGTGCAGACGCTTTGGAGGGATTGGCTGCCATGGCTGGCCCCCATTTTTTTTGATATGTGACATGAAGTTGTGAATACGTCATCTGTGATGTGATATGTGATATTAGCTGTTGTTTTCATGTTGAAGTATGTTAAGTTCTGTTTGGAATGTTATACTCGGCCTAGATATGGCACGGCCTGTGTGGAAGTAGTCCGATCCATGTCTGGACAGACGCGTAGACCTGTTGTGCTGCCACAGCCTGGCTCGGTGCCCTGCCTTGCTGGGTCGAGGATTTCAAAGCCCAAGCTTGGGCTGTGCTGACCAACAGTCCCGACGTGGCCTGTTGGCCATCTATAGTTGTGGGCTGTTAGGAGGCTGACTTGCCGGGCACTAACTGGTCGCCTGGACTTTTAGCTGGGGCCTCGGTGGGCGTCCATTTAAAACATTATATATGAGTGACTTTGTTTTTTTCTTACGAGTGTTGTAGGAGCTAAACCAATAGAGCACGGTCTATTACATGATTTGCTACTAGTAATCCTCAGAAGAGCAGGTGCCATTACAGAAATGGCGAAACCTCCTGACATTCCTGAGCACAATGTCCCTCCTAACCATTTCTAAATACATGACATTTTTTATTCAATTGAATAAAAAACGTCATACATTTAGAGATTTAGGGAGTATAATATTTTTTTGGAACAGCAAGCTGGTAGGCATTATTTAAGGAAGTGCATGTTTAGTGATAATCAGTTCCTAAATCTCCGCATACAATCAACTGGATGAGTTCTATTTCTCAAACAAAGTATGTATTCGGAATTTTTTATTATGAGTTAGTGTGTGATTTGAAGTAGCAACAACCTCCTCTGTAATATATTTTTTTTCGAAAAGCCATAAGCAAATATATTAAGATTGCAGGCAAATTTTTGGAACCAGCTAATGACCATAGGGACAAGTCATTAAACAATGAAGAAAGGATGCATTGGACAGTATTCTCGCGACCTCCGAAAGTGTGATGGTTTCGTTCCTTCTAGATCACCCAGCAAACTGCGATGACAATCATGCGGAGGCCTTTGTACCGTGGGTTCTCTGTAGCAGGCAGCAGCGAGTAAAACCAGTCAAAAATGGAGAGATAGTTAGTCCATGATGTAGGGTGCAGGCGAGCTTCTCCCATCCAGACACTAATGCGGCGCCAAATTTCTGCAGCCAAAGTGCATTCCGCGAAGAGGTGCAAGACTGTTTCCAGATTACGAAAGCACATGGGGCAAAAATTGTTGTTGGTCCACCCTCTGGATTGCAACCTGTCCGCTGTCCAGACGTGATTCTGTAGTAGAAGCCAAGTGAAAATCTTGCAGCGCGGAGACGCCCAGACTTGCCAAACCAACTGTGGCAGAGAGGAGCCATAACCCCCAATGAACTGGATGCGGTATGCCGAGCGCGCACTGTATGCGCCAGAACCGGAGAACCTCCAGAAGATGGAGTCTGGACTTGAAGGGTTGAAACGTTGCTTCTCCTCTTCAAACAAGTACCATAACCTGAGCACATCAACCAAATTATCAACAGAGATGATTAGTAGGGTGTCTCTGATCCATCTATTACTATGAAGGGCTTGGGAGACTGATCTTCCCTTTTTTCTACATCTTTCATACAGCTCAGGGAAGATCGAGGCTAGTGCTTGCCCATTTAGCCAGCTAGATCGCCAGAAGTTAGCTCTATTACCAACCCCCACCGTGACTATGGTGGCCACCACAAACAGGTTATGATTGGACTCATCAATCGGGAGAGGCATGCCAACCCATGGTCTATCCGGGTGGCACCATTCATCCCATAGCCATTTAAGTCACAAAGATCTACTGAACAGTGAGAGGTTCATAATCCCCAATCCTCCATAGGACTTTGAGCGACATACCACAGCCCAGTTGACCTTGCAGCTACCTCCATGTAGCTGTCCATCTCCCACCCAAAGGAAACGCCTCCTGATTTTGTCGATGGATTTTATGAATTTTTTTGGAGGTTTCAGGGCTGCCAATGTGTACGCAGAGGTAGAAGTGAGTGTGGTGTGCACCAGCTCTTTCCTGCCCCCTTGAGAGAGCATCTTCCCTTGCCAGCCTTTTAGCCTACTTAATATACAGTCCTGGACATGTTGGAGGTGTGACAGTATGATCCGGCCTGGTAGGATTGGTAGGCCAAGATAGGTAACTGGCCATTGAGGCCGTTGACCTGAAAAAGAAGCTAACATGGGCTCTATATTGAGGCCATCGCAAGCCACTGGTAGGATAGCAGATTTGTTCCAGTTGACCATGAGACCCGTGAAATTACCAAAAAGTTCAAGGATTTTCATGGTGGCCGCCAAGTCTTCGTGGGAGGGGTTAAGGAACAAGGCGACGTCGTCTGCATAGACGGATAGCCGTAGTCTGCAAAACCTGCCCTGCAAAGGTGTTAAGATCCCGGCTTCAGTTGCACTTTGGAAGATGTAGGTGAGGATGTCGATGGCAAGAATGAAGAGGTGGGGGAGAGGGGATCCCTCTGTCTTAAGCGTCTTCTGTGAGGAATTGGCTGACCATTAAGGCTGACGGAGGAGGAGGCCGAGGACATGAAAAACTGCCATCCAATCACGCCACTTCTGTGAAAAACCACGCTGCTCCATTAGCTCCAGTAGGTACTCCCAGGATAGGGAGTCGAAAGCTTTTGAAATGTGCAGCTTGAGGAATAATATTGGCTTTCTTGACTGGTGTCGGCTCCGGATCACGTTCTGGACATAGAGGTAGTTTTCCTGGATATTTCATGTCTTTATAAATGCACTCTGGGAGGGAGAGATCATAGGGTTGATGACCTTCGTCAACCTAGTGGCGAGTGTACCTTGGAGACCAATTTCGCAAAAGAGTGGATTAGGCTTATTGGTCTGAATTCAGCAGCCATATCTGCAGTTTCTGATTTTGGCAGGAGTATAATGGATGCAGTATTTACTCCTCGTAGTGAATTTAGCTGCAGGTTGTAGATGGATTGGAAAGCCAGTATAATATCATTTTTAATGATCTGCCAACAGGATTTGTAAAATTCTCCATTAAATCTATCAGGGCCTGGGGCCTTTTCTGCTGGAAGATCAGCTATGCAGCCTGAAATCTCCTCCTCTGAAAATGGGTCATCCAGGTTTGAGGACGGGATGGGTGGGAGTTCCAGTGAGTTCCAGTTCAGGGTGTTAGATCTGTTAGAGGTGTAGGGATGTGTTTTATATTTTCCCTTTTGCATAAGGGCTTTTATGTTTATTGACCATCCTTGTACATCTATTGATAGAGGTCTCCGGCCTCCTGAATAATACAAGCTCATTAATCTTATCATGGTACAAAGCCAAAATTGATCTACTCAGTTCTTCTAGCCGATTTTTTTTCTCTGCCGTCATCGGTTTCCTTTACCGACGGGCATTCGCCGTCGTCGGTTTCCTTCCGACGGGCGTTCCTCGATCTATCGCCTTCGGCCTCGGATCGGCGCCGATTGCCCGTTCTCGTCCTGGTGGCGCCACCGCCGCCTTGGGATTTTGGGAGCCGTCGTCGTCCCTACCCACCGCCGCACCCTTCCCCGTGCTGCGGTGTCGCTGCATCCCTCTTCCGCGCGCTTTCGGCCCTCTCGCCGCTCGCGCTGATCAGCGGGCCCGCTCGCCACTCGTTCGGATCAGTGCCGCTCCTCCACGCCGGCCGCTCCAACGATCCGGCGGGCGCCGCTGTCCTCGCCGGGCAGCTCCGGTGGCTTGGGCCCCAGCGGCGGCGGAGAGGTCGGGAAGGTCGGGCCGAGCCCCCCCCCCCCCCCCCCCCCCCCCCCCCCCCCCCCCCCCGAGCTCGGTGGTGGCTTGCTTCTGGATCGCAGTGGCGGCGGCTTATTCTGGCCGCGTAGCTGACAGCCCAGAGCTAGGGTTACCGCTTCAGTAAAAAAACAAAAAAAAAAACAAAAAAACAGAGAAAAGAAGAAAATAAATTATTATTTTTCTTTTCTTTCTTCTCTTCTCTTTCTTTTGCACTCCCGCCATCGTCGGTCATCTTCATCATGATGACTTCTTCGGGCGGGCTTCCAGTCGTGCGGTGTCCGGTGCTTTTTGATGGCACTAATTACCGTGACTGGGTTCCTCGTATGCGCCTGCATATGCGCGGTCTGCGACTCTGGGAGTATCTCACGGGCGATCTCAAATGTCCGTCTTGTCCTGCAGTTCCTTCTGAGTCTGTTATTCCAGATAAGGCTACTTATGATGACAAGAAGAAGCTGCTGGCGGATTATGATGTACGTCTTTCTACGTATCAGTCTCACGTCAGCTTATACAGGACCTGGCTAGATGATGATGCTCGGACTGCTGCTATTCTTGCTGCCAGTATGGAGGATCGTCTTGCTGCAGACATAGTTGAGTTTGAGTTTGCACATCAGATGTGGGCTTTTCTTCGCTCTCGCTACGAGCCTACTGGACAGTCTACCTACCTTGCTGCTATTCGTCAGGAGCAGTTGTTGCAGCAGGGAGATGCTTCAGTAGAGGAGTTCTTCGGTCAGATGTCTGCTATTTGGCGTCAGCTTGATGCTCTTGGACCGCGGTTGTCGACAGATACATGTTCGGCTTGTCAGAGTCAGAAGGTTGCACTTGAGCTTCGACGCACCTATGATTTTCTGACTCGTCTTCGTGCCGAGTTTGAGCCTCTTCGTGCTCAGCTGCTTGCTCGTCACCCCTGTGTTTCTCTTATGGATGCTCTGACGAGTGTTCGTAATGAGGAGACTCGTCTTCAGGCTGCCGGGTTGCTGCATGCTACTTCTGTATTGGCAGCCCGCTCTTCGACACTGGTGCATACTGTCTCTCCGTTGATGGTGACGACTTTGGCTTCTTCTTCTACGTCAGGGGGGCGTGGTACTCGTCATTGTGATTATTGTGGTAAAGATGGTCATGAGGAGACATCTTGTTTCAAAAAGAGGAAGGCTCAGACTCGTCGGTCTTCACAGGGTGCTGGTGGTGCTAGTACTAGAGGATCTCAGGTGAGTTCTGCTCCTACGGATACCCAGATACTCATGCTTCTTCGTCGCCTTACTACTTCTGCACCATCGGGAGCTGCTGGTTCTATGACTCAGTCTTCTACGCCTTCGAGTACTGCTGCTGCTTCTTCGTCTTCCACTAAAGGACCACCTTCTACTTCTGCTCCAGGTAATTGTCCATGGATTCTTGACTCTGGTGCTTCGTTCCATATGACTCCTTATCATACCAGTTTGTCTTCCTTGAGTTCTTCGTACCGTTCTTCTATTGTTCATACTGCCGATGGTTCTCCTCTTTCGGTTATTGGACAGGGCACTCTTCTGTCTGACTCTTTTCCTGTTCCTGATGTTTCTTTCGTTCCTGGACTTACAATGCAACTTATATCTACTGGTCAACTCACTGATAATGATTGTCGAGTGATTCTTGATCATGATTGTTGCTATGTTCAGGATCGTCGCACGGGTCGCCTACTTGGTACTGGCCCTCGTCGTCGTAACTCACAGCGTCTTTGGGAGCTGGACTGGCTTCGTCTTCCTTCTGTTGCGCCTTCCAGTTCAGTTGGCTCCACTCTTGCTGCTTCGTCCACTTCGACGTTTGCTCAGTGGCACCACCGTTTGGGTCATCTTTGTGGCTCTCGCCTCTCCATTCTAGTTCGTCAAAGTGTTTTAGGATCAGTTTCTAGTTCTGAGTCTTTAGCTCATTGTCAGGGTTGTTGGCTAGGGAAGCAGATTCAGCTTCCTTATCCTTCTAGCGAGTCAGTGTCTACGTGTCCTTTTGATCTTGTTCATTCTGATGTATGGGGCCCTGCTCCTTTTGCTTCGAAAGGAGGACATCGGTATTATATCATTTTTATAGATGATTTTTCTAGTCACACATGGATCTACTTTATGAAGCATCGTAGTGAGGCGTTATCTATCTATACATCATTCTCGACTATGGTCCGTACTCAGTTTGACACCTCTATTCGTATTTTTCGAGCTGACTCTGCTGGTGAGTATCTATCTGATGCTCTTCGCCATTTTCTTTCTGAGCAAGGAACACTTGCACAATTCTCTTGTCCAGGTGCTCATGATCAGAATGGCGTTGCAGAGTGCAAGCATCGACATATCCTCGAGACAGCTCACACTCTTTTGATTGCCTCTACTGTTCCACCTCATTTTTGGGTTGAGGCTGTTTCTACGGCCACTTTCTTAATTAACATTCAGCCATTGTCTACCCTTAAAGGTGGAATTCCCTTTGAGCGCCTTACAGGCATGATGCCTGATTACACCAGTCTTCGTCTCTTTGGCTGTGTGTGCTACGTGTTGCTTGCACCACGTGAGCGCACTAAGTTGACTGCTCAGTCTGTTGAATGTGTTTTCTTAGGCTATAGCTTGGAGCATAAGGGATATCGTTGTTGGGATCTGGTTGGTCGACGGATGAGAATTTCACGGGATGTTGTTTTTGATGAAACACGTCCTTTCTATCCCCGACCATCTTCTGATACTTCTTCTGTATCGGTGATTGATCCTATTTCGTTCCTTTTCCTTCCTGATGCTCCAATTGTGAGTGTTTCTCCCTCACACTCAGTACCTCCATCCATGACCTCTTCTTCGGAACCTTCTTCGATGGTTCCTGATTATGCTTTGAAGGCTCCGGTGACGCAAGTCTATACTCAACGAGTTGTGCCTCCTACAGATGTGCCATCTTCTTCTGATGAGCCGTCTACTCCAATTGAGTCATCTGATGTCTCAGCTTCTCCAGCTCAGTCTGACTCTCTGGATACGCCTTCTTCTCCCGAGAAATCATCTCCTTCTGATAATTCTTCTCCTGAGCAGACCCTTGAACCAGGTCATCGTTCTCGCCAGCCTCCTGATCGGTACTCTCCTGCTAGCTTTGCTGCTACTACTCTTCCTGAGCCGGCTACGTATCGTGATGCTGTTCCTCATCAGGAATGGCAACATGCGATGGCTGAGGAGATTGCCGCTCTCGAGCGCACTGGCACGTGGGAACTTGTGCCCTGTCCCCCACGTGTTCGGTCTATCACCTGTAAGTGGGTTTATAAGGTTAAGACCCGCTCGGATGGTTCACTTGAGCGATATAAGGCTCAATTAGTTGCCCGTGGCTTCCAGCAGGAACATGGTCATGACTATGATGAGACATTTGCTCATGTCGCTCACATGACCACAGTCCGTACTCTGCTTGCTGTGGCCTCTGTTCGTGATTGGTCCATCTCTCAGCTTGATGTAAACAATGCTTTTCTTAATGGGGAGCTGCGCGAGGAGGTTTATATGCAGCCACCACCTGGGTATTCTATTCCTGAGGGTATGGTTTGTCGCCTTCGGCGTTCTCTTTATGGCCTTAAGCAGGCTCCTCGTGCTTGGTTTCAACACTTTGCGTCTGTGGTCACTGCTGCTGGTTTCTCTGCCAGTGCTCATAATCCAGCGCTCTTTGTGCATACTTCGTCACGTGGCCGCACTCTTCTTCTTCTCTATGTTGATGACATGATCATCACCAGAGATGATTCAGACTACATAGCTTTTGTGAAGGCCCGTCTCAGTGAGCAGTTTCTTATGTCCGATCTTGGTCCTCTTCGTTATTTTCTTGGGATTGAGGTTTCTTCCTCTTGTGAGGGAATTTATCTATCTCAAGAAAAGTACATTCAGGATCTTCTTGATCAGGCTTCTCTTACTGATCACCAGACTGTTGAGACTCCTATGGAACTCAATGTCCATCTTCGGGCCACTGATGGTGAGCCTCTTGATGATCCTACTCGTTACCGTCATATTGTAGGGAGTCTCGTGTACCTTGGTGTCACTCGTCCTGATATCTCGTACTCTGTTCACATTCTGAGTCAGTTTGTTTCTGCTCCTACTCAGGTTCACTACAATCACTTGCTCTGTGTCTTGCGTTATCTTCGTGGGACTATCTCTAGACGTCTGTTCTTCTCACGCTCTTGCTCTCTACAGCTCAAAACATATTCTGATGCTACTTGGGCTAGTGATCCCTCTGACCGTCGATCTCTTTCTGCCTATTGTGTTTTTCTTGGTGGTTCCCTCATTGCTTCGAAGACTAAGAAACAGGTAGCAGTTTCTCGTTCGAGTGCAGAGGCTGAGTTGCATGCTATGGCTCTTGTGAGTGCAGAGGTGACTTGGTTACGATGGTTGCCTGAGGACTTTGGTGTTTCTGTTGGTATGCCGACTCCCCTTTTATCTAACAATACAATTGCTATCAGTATTGCTCGTGATCCGGTCAAGCATGAGCTTACCAAGCATATTGGTGTTGATGCTTCTTATACACAAGCGCAGGTACAAGATGGTGTTGTTGATCTTCAGTATGTACCTTCAGAGCTTCAGATAGCTGATTTCTTCACGAAGGCACAAACCAGAGCTCAGCATTGTTTTTATCTCTCCAAACTCAGTGTTCGTGACGCACCTTGAGTTTGAGGGGGGTGTTAGAGGTGTAGGGGTGTGTTTTATATTTTCTCTTTTGCATAAGGGCTTTTATGTTTATTGACCATCCTTGTACATCTATTTATAGAGGTCTCCGACCTCCTGAATAATACAAGCTCATTAATCTTATCAAGATCAACGCCTGCAAGTACCAATGAGGTTGGTAAAATGATGATGTAGTTCTTGCTCTTTCTCTGGATGGGTCCATGCATAAGAACCGTCATCGAGTCGGAGGCATGCAATGTAGTTTTTCCTGGAGCGTCCATTTGCCTTTAGATGAAAAAATTTGATGCAGGCATCTCCTGATTTCAACCATGTTATTCGTGATGCCTGTCACCGCCTGGAGCGCTCCACCGCTGCCAGCCCTAGTATGCGCGATTTCAGCTGACTTAGGAGCTGGGCTTCCTCTGCAGACAAAGGTCTAGGTCACGGGCCTGTTCCAGACGTCCAGACACATGATAGGCAATTTGGAGCTGGATTCTGGCGTCCCCGAACATTTTAGTGCTCCAGGATCGAAGGGCAGTAGCTGTGTGCTGAAGCTTCTGGTGCAGGGTGAAAATTGGGGAGGATGAAAATTGGGGAGGATCTTGCACACGGCTGGTCCCAAGCAGACTGGACTGCATCTTTGAACGAGGGGTTCTTCAACTAGAAATTTTCGAAGCAAAAACTTCGCTTTAAGTGGGGTCTTTGTTGCGATGTGAGTAAGATCGGAGAGTGATCGGAAACCGCTGATGGCAGGGCATAGAGACAGAAATCCGCAAAAGAGAGGTCCCACTCCGGGTTGCAGAACATTCTATCCAGCCTGACTAGTGTTGGATTTTCGCGCTCATTACTCCAAGTGTAGCGACGGTTTAGCAAGGGAATGTCAAGCAGTTCAGCCGTGTCAATGGTCTTCCTAAAAGATCCCATGAGCTTTCGGTTAAGGTTCAGATTGTTTTTGTCCCTGGCTTCGAGTATGAGGTTGAAATCTCCCACACACAACCAAGGTGTATGCTGTGGTGGTTTGACTAATGCAGGCTTCTCAGAGTCAACTGATGGCCCATACACATTTGTGAGGATGAAGGAGAGGTTGCTGGGGCGATGCCAGATAGATATTGATTGACTGAATATGTGTTGAACAGAGCATGTAGCTTCCACTGTAACCGGGTCCCATGCAATTAGCAGACCCCCACGGGAGCCAATGGACGGGAGGGAGGAGAGGCCTGTCAGATGTGGGCCTAGGAATTAACTTGAAAGAAGTCTGTCCACCTGATTCAACTTGGTCTCCTGGATGCAGATCACAGATGGTTTGACTGATTGAATCAAGTGTTTGGCTGCTACTCTTCGTGCGGGCATGTTTAATCCTCTGACATTCCAACATAACACTGCTAGTTCATTACTCATAGATAATGATAGGAAGCAACATGGATAACTGCGACCAGAGGCATAAGGCATTCTGTTCTGTACAACCACCCCCACTAAGACAGGACACACAAGGTAGATCCAGCAGTGGTTCCTCTACCCAACTTTGGCTTTGGATCTTCCGCAGGACAGGTACAAACTGAGACTTAGGAAAGATTCTGACTGCGAGGCAATACATAGGCGCGAGCATCCTAGTAGAAGATACCACCCAGCGCTGGGGCTGGCTACAACAACTCACAATACACTGATTCGACGACATACTAACTGATACACCCAACAGCTTTGTGCACTCTTGGCGATACATAACTTCAAGTGGCTGCAGCCTGCGCTGCCAACTCGTCGGCGACCAGGGATGCAGCTGCCTCCACACAGCTCTGCGCTAACAGTCCAGTGAGAGCACGAACTGCCTTAATAGCTTGCGGTGGGAGAGGAGACTTGTAAGTGTCTTCATACTTCTTGAGGACGGCGTCGTCTATGGGGTCCTTGGGGCCGATCAGCTCAAACTGACGGAGCAATCGCTGGGCCTCCCTCTGAGCCGCAGGCACATTTGGAAGGGTCACTGGGCGCTTTCTACGGCGTGGTGGTGCTGGATGGGCCTGCTTGTCCTGTGCGGAAGGGTGCTGAGGCAGGATTGGCAGTGGCAGGATACTCGAGGATAGAGTATGGAAGATCTGAGAGCAGAACTCCTGCAAAGACGGGGGCCTCCGGTCATGGCGGCGGAGGTAGGTGCCGGTGTAGAGGTCTTTGCTGGAGGCAGAGGGGTGGGGTTCAACACCGAGAGAGGGGCCAGGGTCAGCGCCGGCCCTGCCATCTGAGAGGCCGACTCCAACAGCATGGGGTCGTGTTCTAGGGGAGCCGGAGCGGTGTGGCACCGCTCTAGTCCCTGCAGAACCATCACAAGAGGGTCAGCATGCAGTGCTCTCGGGGACGGAGGGGGCGTCCAGCCGCGGGTTGGTGATGCTGAACGACGTCGTTCCCATCCCTCGTCATCCCGCCTCTGAGGGTCTCGGCGACGCAGCTGCACCGGAGACCTAGCCACCTGACGACCACGGGGAAGGTCAGTCTCTGCACCGACCGTCTGATGGCGACGGTGGTTGTCACCAGCAGGGCGGCCAGATCGATCGGCCCCCAACTGCATGTGATCTGGGGCGATCACCGGATATGCGAAGCTTGGAGTGGAAACTGCGCAAATGGTGAGAGTGCCTGGAGTAGTCTGGACCATCGTCATCACGGTCCTCCTCGAGTGTTGGCCGAACCTGATGGCACGAGTCAGGGGCGCTCTTCATCGAAGGATTGACAATGTCATCCAGTACTCCTTTCAGCCAGTAGAGACGAACGTACGATGGGTGAAAAGGAGCACTCGACTCCTGCGCCGACCTGCTGGATGCGCCTGACCAGTCGAAAATCTCCGCCAGGTGGATAATCAGGTCCATCGTGTTGCCATCTGGTGGGTATCGAGAGGCAGACACATCAAGTCGGTGGGTTGGCCTTGGCGCAAAGAAGAGTATATGCTTGGTGCATGGGAGCCGGCTGGGGTCGGCCATCCAAACCTAGAAAACACAGGCCTCCGTGCTTTCCCTAGTGTTTGACATTGACATCGCCTCCATGCGGTCAAACATACAGTAATCTCCGAAAATTTGCTTGATGCCATCTTCACACCATGTGTCACGTCCGGTCATCGTAAAGATGAACAGACGCTAACCACATGTACGCCAGTTGAATCGTACATGCGTTGACGAAAGTGTAATATCATTACATAGCCATGTTCGAATACATAAATAGTCTTACAATACGACTCGAAGGTCTACAAATACACCACAACCTATTTACAACATCTAAACAGTTCACAAATATTTTACTACAGCGGAAGGCTAGATAGATGAGAATGGCTCCATCTCCACAGGCAGTCGCGCGTAGGATCGCCAGCCTAGCCCAAGTCTTCCGGGTTGACGATGAAGTCTTCTGGTGCCGCTTCTTCTTCATATTCTAATGGAAAAGTAAACGCTTGAGTACATATAGTACTCAGCAAGTGCGGAAAGAGAATGACATGATTGGCTAAAGCAAGGGAAGGCCAAATATAGCTTAAGCACTATGCTTAGAACCTAACCTTAGCTTTCAATTATCAATATAATAATTCAAGAAGTAATTCAACACATATTTGATGATGATGAATGTAACTTGAATCAAATAACCACCATTTCCCAACCATAAGCTAATTATGAACTGGCCCCAAGCCGCTCTTGTCCGTGAGCACGGATGTCATGACAGTTTTACTAAATCTCTGCAGAGAGTGTACCCTTTCCCCATAAGCAGTGATTTCATCCCCTGTTGCCAGGTGGACTAAGTGAACCTCCCTGAATGCCCGTGGTAGCTAACCACATTACACACTTCTTTGGTGTGAGGTCAGGAGATCACAACATGGTCTTTACAAAGGTACTCCCGACTAGTGCTAGTCCTCTAAGGTTTCCACCACTGAGGATTCCCGGAGTAACCCTCCGCCTCAGAGCCCCCTCTTGAGCCTTGCGGTTCCCAGAGCAGTACTCCTGCATCATTCCCCGCACCATCCAACTACTAGCATTTCATCGGGAGAAACCTAATTAATTGACCAAGCTGCCCTCTCGTGGTGGTACTATAGAGCTTAGTGGCTTCCTCCATAAACCGGTCCTTAGAATCCGGTGGTACCAAACCCAATCCCGGGTCTCGTGCAAACTGCACCATACCAAATCTATCCAACCACCAGATTCCTATCCACTACTATTGTGTATCCACCACAATTAAAGTAATCAAATAGTTTAACATGTCACAATTGTATGAAAACCCATTCCCAATGTCTAAGCATGGTTAAGCATAATTAATTACCTATCTACTTCCCCACCCACATCAGGTGACAAGGAATTATATGGAACAAGGCATGAAACATGAAATAGGACATCAATTTAATTAGCATGCATCTAACTAAAATCCTAAAATTGGTACAAGATGGTCAAGGGCACTTGCCTTCGTCGAAGACTTGGTTGTTGGTAAAGTTTTGGTCTTGGAGATTGAAGTTGGGGTCGTAGCACGACCCTAAATATATTGCCCAAACATGGCAAAGAGAAATAAAAGCTAAAATAAGTAAAGAGCACACAACACATGGCATCAAACATACACATAGGCATAAAACTCTACACTAATGCGTCCCTACGAGGTATTTATTATTTTACATGGCCAAAATATGCATTTTATATTTATCTTACATTTTTAGGATTTATTCATGGCCTAAAATCATTTTTATAGAATTTTCTATGGCCAAAATGTATTTTAAACATTTTTAATAAATTTCCAAGGTCAAAATATATTTTATTTGAACTCTACAAATTAGGTACAGCATAAAAACATTTTATACAAATTTTCCTACTGTTTTTATATTTATTCACCATTTTTATCTATTTTCTACACATTAAATACCCCTAAAAACAATATTCAACAATTAAATAAAAGTCTAGGGACTGAATAATAAGTTTCCTACACTGTACAGGGGTTAATTCACAATTCTACAAATTTCCAGGGGTTAAATTGACTATTTAACTGATTAAATACAATTCGAGAGAGTCCAGGGGCTAGTTTGCTAAATTCAGGGGCTAGACTTGAATTCCAGCAAAGTCCAGGGGGTAGCTGGTGAGTTTCCAGGGCCTGCGGTGTAAAAGCGATGGCGGGAAAACAAAATTGAATGTGGGCCGTTGATCTTAAAACGAACGCGCGGGATTTAAAATGTCGAACCGTTACGATGTTATAATCTCAGCCGTTGACCCCAACCGAGGGCTGAGATTGAGCCACGTTGCCTCTGGCGACGTCGGCGGCGCACGGCGCGGCGGCGCTAGACGCCCGCGACGGCGAGCTCGCCGAAGGCGGCCAAAACGGCGAAAATGCCTCTAATTCTAAGCGTATTTTGCACTAAACGAAAGAAGAGAGGATGGGGAGCATACCTAGGGAGGCCGCGAGGTCTGAATTTGGCCGGAGAGTAGTCGGCGACGAGAGGTGGCGGCGGTTGGCGTCAGCACTCGTCGACTCCGACGAAACCTCAACGATCTCTCTGCGCAACCTTGTCCGGCGGGCTCCTGACAACATGGCGAAGAGGTTAGAGTGGAGGGGAGAGTGAAGTAGCCGTCGATGCATCGGGAACACGAGGGACAGACCTTAACGTCGGTGGAGTTAGGGTTAGGCGCCGAGAGGGTGAGAGAGTGGGGGAGAGGGGGAATTTATAGCGGAGGGGAGCGGCGGCGGTTGAGGGCGCGTTCGTGGGGCAGTTTCCCCGGGGGAAATCGGCGTGGGGCGAGGCAGTTGGAGGGGGTATGCGCGCTGCGGGCGCGGCGTGGCGCGGAAAGGGAGGCGGTTGCTCCCTGGGAGGGATGACAGGCGGGCCCTGCCTGGCAGAGAGAGGGAGAGAGGGAGTGGGGAGGGGTTGGGCCGCGGGAGAGGGGAGAGGAAATTGGGCCGGGGTGGGATTTGGCCCACGTGGGGGTTTTCCTTTTTATTTCCTTTTTCTTTTTCTTTTCTGTTTCCTTTTCCTTTGATTTGAATTCAAATTTAAATTTCAACGGTTTGTACTCGTTTGAACTTCAAAAATTCACACAAAAATGCAACATACAAAGCACTATAGTTTGATCAAATTTTTTTACATGAAATATGGATGTTACAACTCTACCCCCCTTAAAAGGAATCTCGCCCTCGAGATTCGGACGTCCTAAGAGAATAGATGAGGGGAATCCGCTTTGGGATCTTCTTCTCTTTCCCATGTTGCTTCTGCCTCTGAGTGATGTTTCCATTGCACTTTACACATACGAATGACTTTGTTTCTGGTGACCTTTTCTAATGTCTCAAGTATCTTGATAGGCTGTTCCACATAAGACAAATCTTCTTGTACATCGACTGCTTCCATAGGCAATTGTTCCTCAGGCACTCTCAGACATTTCTTAAGTTGCGAAACATGGAATACGTTATGAACATCTGACAAGTGCGGTGGAAGATCAAGATGATAAGCCACTTCACCTCGTCGTTCGAGTATCTTGAACGGGCCAATGTAGCGGGGTGACAACTTGCCCCTTACTTTAAATCTTCTCAATCCTCTCATAGGTGACACCTTCATGTACACATAATCACCAACCTCAAATGTTAGATCACGTCTTCGAGTATCTGCATAACTATTCTATCTTGTTTGGGTTGCTTTTAGGTTCTTCCGAATTTCTTGCACTTGTCTTCCAGCCTCTTTCAATACATCAGGACCAAAGACTTGGCTTTCCCCAGTTTGATTCCAAAACAACAATGTCCTACATTTCCGCCCATACAATGCTTCAAAAGGAGACATCTTCAAACTGGCTTGATAACTATTGTTGTAAGAAAATTCGGCATATGGCAGATTCTTATCCCAACTTTGGCTATTCTTTAGAGCACACACTCTCAACATGTCTTCTAATATCTAGTTGGTGCGTTCTGTTTGACCGTCAGTCTGAGGATGATACGCCGAACTAAAGTTTAGACGGGTATCCATTGATTCATGCAACTTCTGCCAAAATCTTGAGGTGAATTGAGTGCCTCGATCTGAAATAATATTCTTAGGAACTCCATGTAAGCATACAATCCTGGAGATATACAATTCCGCCAACTTGGGACCATTGTACGTTTCTTTCACGGGAATAAAGTGAGCAACTTTAGTCAAACGATCCACTATGACCCATATAGAATCATATCCAGACTGTGTTCTTGGTAGCCCCACAATGAAATCCATACTAATTTCTTCCCATTTCCATTCTGGCACTTTGATTGGTTGCAACAACCCTGCTGGTCTTTGGTGTTCCGCCTTAATCAATTGACATGTATCACATATGGCCACATATTCTGCTACATCCCGTTTCATTCCATGCCACCAATATCGATATTTAAGGTCTTGATACATCTTTGTACTTCCGGGATGAATGGAGTATGATGAGTTATGAGCTTCCCTTAGTATCAACTCTCTAATCTCCTTGATATCTGGAACACAAATCCTTCTTCCAAGCCATAGGGTTCCTTGTTCATCCTCTCTAAAGTTCGGAGCTTTTCCCTTCTTCATTAATTGCTTGATCTCCTTGACCTTCTCATCATTCTTTTGTCCTTCTCGTATATCACGTTCAAGGGTTGAGTCCACTTCCATAGCATCTGTTTCAGCGCTAGATACTAGGCATAAGTTTAACCTTGCAAACTCTTCACATAACTGGGGTTGAAGAGCTTGTACTATCAATTTATTACATTGTCCCTTTCTACTTAGAGCATCAGCAACCACATTAGCCTTTCCGGGATGATAGTTGATTCCCACATTGAAGTCATTTATTAACTCCAACCAACGACGTTGTCTGAGATTAAGATCTGGTTGGGTGAATATGTACTTCAAGCTCTTGTGATCCATGTATATCTCGGTTCTTTTTCCCATCAAATAGTGTCTCCATATCTTCAATGCATGGACAACAGCTGCCAATTCTAAATCATGTGTTAGATAATTCCTCTCATGTTTCCGAAGCTATCTTGAAGCATAGGCTACAACATGTCCTCCTTGCATCAAGACACATCCTAAACCATGAACAGATGCATCACAATAAACCACAAACTCCTTCTGCATATCAGGCATCACCAATACCGGTGCACTGGTTAACCTCTTCTTCAACTGGGCAAAGCTCACTTCACATTCGGGGGTCCACTTGAAAGCAACTCCTTTCTCAAGCAACTTGGTTAGTGGTCGAGAGATCTTTGAAAATCCCTCGATGAATCGACGGTAATAACCAGCCATGCCTAAGAATCTCCGTATATCATGTACACTCTCAGGTGTTTCCCACTTAAGGACATCGGCCACTTTGCCTGGATCCACTGCTATACCTCCTTCAGATATGACATGACCCAAAAATGATACTTCCTTTAGCCAAAACTCACACTTACTAAGTTTGGCATATAATTGGTGTTGGCGAAGCTTTTGTAGAGCCATCCTGATGTGCTCCTCATGCTCTTCTTCAGTCTTGGAGTAGATAAGTATGTCGTCGATGAACACCACCACAAACTTGTCCAAGTACTCCATGAATACCTTGTTCATTAGATACATAAAATATGCTGGAGCATTGGTTAGTCCAGACGACATAACCGTATACTCATATAGTCCATATCGAGAGACAAATGCAGTCTTGGGAATATCTGAGGGTCTAATCTTCAGTTGGTGATAACCCGAGCGAAGATCAATCTTAGAGAACACACATGCTCCTCTCAACTGATCAAATAAATCTTCAATTCTTGGCAGTGGGTACTTATTCTTGATTGTTACCGCATTTAAGGCACGGTAATCAACACACAACCTTTGAGTACCATCCTTCTTGGGTACAAATATGACTGGTGCTCCCCAAGGCGATGAGCTAGGACGAATATATCCTTTCCCCAATAACTCCTCAATATGATCTTTTAGTTCAGCTAGTTGTTTAGCGTCCATTCTATACGACCTCTTAAATATTGGGGCCGTTCCAGGTACTAATTCAATGAAAAACTCGATCTCTCGATCAGGGGGCATACCTGGTAAGTCATCTGGGAATACATCCGGAAACTCACTTACAACCCTGATGCCTTCTGTACTCTCAAGATGGTTGAGTTGTACAAATACCTCTTGTGTCTGATCTGGCTTGAACTCCACTGTAGTGCCATCTGGGTGTGTTAAGCAAACTGTCCTAGTTGCACAATGAATTACTCCTTGATTCTTTGTCAGCCAGTCTATTCCCAGAATGATGTCTAATCCTTGTGAGTCCATCACTATTAGGTTGGCCCAAAAGACTACCCCCCTTATGTTTATACTCACTTTACGGCATAGATGCCTTGCCACCATCTCTCCTCCAGGAGAGTTTATCAACAATGGCCGATTCAAGAATGCAGCTACCATGTCATGATTCTTTATGAAATCTTTGGATATAAATGAATGTGTAGCACCCGAATCAAACAATATTGTGGCAGGGTGGGAATTTGCAGAAAATGTACCGATCACCACATCAGGTGCTTCCTGTGCTTGCTCCAAAGTCACATGATTGACACGTCCAGGTGGGTTCTGCTGCTTCTTTGGGCAACTGTTGGAGTAGTGTCCCCATTCTCCATATTTGTAGCATTGAACTCCCGCAGCATTGTTCTGGCCCTTGTTACCTCCTGATTGATTTCTTGGGGGTTGACCGTTGGGACGGTTAGCTGGAGCTGAAGGGCGAGGGGGTTGCATCTGCTGGCGAGGGGGTTGCATTGGCTGGCGTGGAGGCTGTTGTTGCTGGCGCATCTGCTGATTGTAGGGAGTGGGTGGCCTGTAGTTGGAGTTTGGAAATCTCTGTCTCGAGTAGTTCATAGGACGAGTCATCTGGTTTGCAGGCTGAGGGTTGAGACGAGGGCGTACATTGCTACTAGAGGCATGGCTTAGAGCCAATTTCCTCTTCCTTTCATCATCTTCCAATTCTTTCTTAGTCCTCTCCACCTCAAAAGCTTTGTCAACCAACTTCTGAAAGTCGCTGTAGTCGCTGGAAGACATGGCAAACTTCAACTCCTTGTCTAGTCCATTCTTGAAACAGAATTGTTTCTTGGAGTCAGTATCCACATCGGTTGGGGCATAGCGGGACAACTGGGTGAACACATTCAAGTAGGCCCTCACAGTCATACAACCTTGCTTTAGCATAAGGAACTCCTCACGTCTTGCTTGTATTTCTCCCTCAGGCACAAAGTGATTGCGAAAGTTGGTCCTGAATTCTTCCCAAGTAATGTTCTCTGGATCCTGGTGGGCTTCAGTGAAGGCAGTCCACCAGTCAGTTGCCGGTCCTTGGAGTTGATGGGAGGCTAATAGCACCTTCTCTCTTCCTTCACAGTGTATGAGCATCAACTTGCTTTCCACCGTTCGAAACCAATCATCGGCATCCATTGGTTCAGACTGTGGCAAAAGTGGGTGGATGAGTGTTTAGGAAGTCCCTTAGAAAGGACCTGGGTGGAAAAGGTGGTGGTGGCAGAAGGTTGTAATGTGGTGGTGGTGGGGGTGGGGCTTGCTCCAGGTTGGTGACAATCTGGGTGAGGTTGTTGAGTAGTTGGGTTTGAATGGCCATCATCTGCTGCATTTGCTGCGCTGCTGGGGATCCTCGAGCACCCCTACCATTCCATCCTGGCATCCTGGTACAACTCCAAGTCCTTCCTCTTGGGGTACAACACCCCTTCCACGACCTCTACCTCTACCTCTTCCAGCCATCTGTATAGGGAATAATTGAAACTTTAGGACAATAGATAAGATATAGAAGGGTACGCTATGGTAAATGGTCCCAACTACATGCATCAAGGGAAATATATATATATATATATATATATATAGATATATATATATATATAGCAAGCAAATTCATTAATCAACTAGTGCGGATGTGGACAGGATGCTAATGCATTCCACAACTCGCACGACACACTAACAAGCCTATATACAAATGACGTGGATGTGGACAGGATGCCGAAGCATTCCACAACTCACGTCACACACATACACACAACATAAAGCAAACTAATACAATACCATAGATACTACAACTCAAGACTAGAGAGGGCGCAGCTACATGTTCCTACATACTAAGGGTAGGTGTCTTGAGTCGTCCAACAGGGTAACAAGTCTACCCCTACTCGTCGGAGTCCTCCTCGGTCTCCTCCTCGGGATCTTCCTCCTCCGTGTCCTCCCCCGATCTCACGGGCGAGTTCTCACGACGATCCGTAGAGTTCGGGTCCCACGGCTCAACGTCCGAAGCGTACTGAGGAGAGTTAGGATTAGCTGCAGTGATCCTCGCGTAGCATCGTCGAAGTCGCTCGTAGTTGTCAACCAGGTCCCTGCTGTCCTGAAGCTCCTGCTGACAACGCTGGAGTCGTGAAGACAACTCCACAACGTCGTCCACAAGCCTCTCGCACTGAGCGTGGTGCAGAGGCCCCTCGACGTCACGTCTAGTGAAGTCGGCTGTGCCACTAGGGCGCTGAGGGGTGAAGGCGTGCTCCGTGCACCCGAGGCGGAACCTGTGGGCGTGACTCCAGTAGGTAGTCACCTCCCACGTAGCATCCTCCTCAGTTGCATGCTGGGAGCTCCTCCAAGACGGAGAGAAGTGTGAGTGCAGCAGCTCCGAGTTGTAGTAGACGGACAACTGGGAAAACCACTCCAGTCTACCAGGAGAGGGTATAGCGACCCTGGTGGTGTGGTAGACAAAGCGGACACGGTACTCACGGTACCCCGCTGCCCGAAGAAGAGAGCGTAGACGGGCACGCATCCTCGGAACAACACGTCCAGAAGAGATCAGCACGGTCTCCCTCCTAGGTGTGTGAGGTGCGGAGCGGCTGGCCAGGGCGTGGTGAGGAACACGACCCCCAATCGACTTACGCGTCATCTGCTTGGTGCGCGCCATCTACAAACATTTGAAAAGAAGAGAGTAAGATCAATAATCAATAATTTAAGTTAGAATTTAAACAATAAGCACAACAAGATAAGAAGCACAAGGATTGAGATGGGAAGCACAAAGGTTTGGAAATACTATTTTGTAAGAAAATAGTATAGTCCTTATTTTTGACCATTTCTAACTAGGCTTGCGTCCTACGGGCAACACGGCTCTGATACCACTTTGTCACGCCCGGTCATCATAAAGATGAACAGACGCTAACCACATGTACACCAGGATCAGTTGAATTGTACATGCATTGACGAAAGTGTAATATCATTACATAGCCATGTTTGAATACATAAATAGTCTTACAATATGACCCGAAGGTCTACAAATACACCACAACCTATTTACAACATCTAAACAGTTCACAAATATTTTACTACAGCGGAAGGCTAGATAGATGAGAATGGCTCCATCTCCACAGGCAGTCGCGCGTAGGATCGCTAGCCTAGCCCAAGTCTTTCGGGTTGACGATGAAGTTTTCTGGTGCCGCTTCTTCTTCATATTCTAATGGAAAAGTAAACGCTTGAGTACATAGAGTACTCAGCAAGTGCGGTAAGAGAATGACATGATTGGATGAAGTAAGGGAAGGTCAAATATGGCTTAAGCACTATGCTTAGAACCTAACCTTAGCTTTCAATTATCAATATCATAATTCAAGAAGTAATTCAACACATATTTTATGATGATGAATGTAACTTGAATCATAAATAACCACCATTTCCCAACCATAAGCTAATTATGAACTGGCCCCAAGCCGCTCTTGTCCGTGAGCACGGCTGTCATGACAGTTTTACCAAATCTCTGCAGAGAGTGTACCCTTTCCCCACAAGCAGTGATTTCATCCCCTGTTGCCAGGTGGACTAAGTGAACCTCCCTGAATGCCCGTGGTAGCTAACCACATTACACACTTCCTTTCGTGTGAGGCCAGGAGATCACAACATGGTCTTTACAAAGGTACTCCCGACTAGTGCTAGCCCTCTAAGGTTTCCACCACTGAGGATTCCCGGAGTAACCCTCCGCCTCAGAGCCCCCTCTTGAGCCTTGCGGTTCCCAGAGCAGTACCCTGCATCATTCCCCGCACCATCCAACTACTAGCATTTCATCAGGAGAAACCTAATTAATTGACCAAGCTGCCCCATCTCAGTCTCGTGGTGGTACTATAGAGCTTAGTGGCTTCCTCCATAAACCGGTCCTTAGAATCCGGTGGTACCGAACCCAATCCCGGGTCTCGTGCAAACTGCACCATACCAAATCTATCCAACCACCAGATTCCTATCCACTACTATTGTGTATCCACCACAATTAAAGTAATCAAATAGTTTAACATGTCACAATTGTATGAAAACTCATTCCCAATGTCTAAGCATGGCTAAGCATAATTAATTACCTATCTACTTCCCCACCCACATCAGGTGACAAGGAATTATATGGAACAAGACATGAAACATGAAATAGGACATCAATTTAATTAGTATGCATCTAACTAAAATCCTAAAATTGGTACAAGATGGTCAAGGGCACTTGCCTTCGTCGAAGACTTGGTTGTTAGAAAAGTCTTGGTCTTGGAGATTGAAGTTGGGGTCGTAGCACGACTCTACATTGCCCAAACATGGCAAAGAGAAATAAAGGCTAAAATAAGTAAAGAGCACACAACACATGGCATCAAACATACACATAGGCATAAAACTCTACACTAATGCGTCCCTATGAGGTATTTATTATTTTACATGGCCAAATATTCATTTTATATTTATCTTACATTTTTAGGATTTATTCATGGCCTAAAATCATTTTTATAGAATTTTCTATGGCCAAAATGTATTTTAAACATTTTTAATAAATTTTCTAGGGTTAAAATATATTTTATTTGAACTCTACAAATTAAGTACAGCATAAAAACATTTTATACAAATTTTCCTACGATTTTTATATTTATTCACCATTTTATCTATTTTCTACACATTAAATACCCCTAAAAACAATATTCAGCAATTAAATAAAAGTCCAGGGACTGAATAATAAGTTTCCTACACTGTACAGGGCTTAAATTCACAATTCTATAAATTTCCAGGGGTTAAATTGACTATTTAACTGATTAAATACAATTCCAGAGAGTCTAGGGGCTAGTTTGCTAAATTAAGGGGCTAGACTTGAATTCCAGCAAAGTCCAGGGGGTAGCTGGTGAGTTTCCAGGGGCTGCGGTGTAAAAGCGACGGCGGGAAAACAAAATTGAATGTGGACCGTTGATCTTAAAACGAACGCACGGGATTTAAAATGTCGAACCGTTACGATGTTATAATCTCAGTCGTTGACCCCCAACCGAGGGCTGAGATTGAGCCACGTCGCCTCTGGCGACGTCGGCGGCGCTAGACGCCCGCGACGGCGAGCTCGTCGGAGGCGGCCAAAACAGCGAAAACGCCTCTAATTCTAAGCGTATTTTGCACTAAAAGAAAGAAGAGAGGATGGGGAGCATACCTAGGGGGGCCGCGAGGTCCGAAATTGGCCGGAGAGTAGTCGGCGACGAGAGGTGGCAGCGGTTGGCATCGGCACTCGTCGACTCCAGCAAAATCTCAGCGATCTCTCTGCGCAACTTTGTCCGGCGGGCTCCTGACGACACGGCGAAGATGTTAGAGTGGAGGGGAGAGTGAAGTAGCTGTCGATGCGTCAGGAACACGAGGGATAGACCTTAACGTCGGTGGAGCTAGGGTTAGGCGCCGAGAGGGTGAGAGAGTGGGGGAGAGGGGGAATTTATAGCGGAGGGGAGCGGAGGCGGTTGAGGGCGCGTTCGTGGGACAGTTTCCCCGGGGGAAATCGGCGTGGGGCGAGGCAGTTGGAGGGGGTATGCGCGGTGCGGGCGCGACGCGACGCGGGAAGGAAAGGGAGGCGGTTGCTCCCTGGAAGGGATGACAGGTGGGTCCCGCCTGGCAGAGAGAGGGAGAGAGGGAGTGGGGAGGGGTTGGGCCGCAGGAGAGGGGAGGGGAAATTGGGCCGGGGTGAGATTTGGCCCACGCGGGGGTTTTCCTTTTTATTTCCTTTTCCTTTTTCTTTTCTGTTTCCTTTTCCTTTGATTTGAATTCAAATTTAAATTTCAACAGTTTCTACTCGTTTGAACTTCAAAAATTCACACAAAAATGTAACACACAAAGCACTATAGTTTGATCAATTTTTTTTTACATAAAATATGGATGTTACACCATGCATGTAGAGGCAGTCCCTCCACCACTATCTTGGCAAGGAAGGGTGAGAAGGCAGTGGTCGACCAGACCTGCCAGGGGCGGATGGAGTGGTCAACCCCATTGATGTAGACTCGGCCCTTGTTTACCGCCAGGACCTGATGCACGGGATGGTCAAACCGGATGAGGAACTCCCCAGGGAAGTGGTGAGAAACATTGATTGTGGTTTGGGGAATGCCGAGTTGCAAGCTAATAGCAGAAGCCACCTCTAGAGTGGTAGCGTGGATAGGGCGGTCAAGCGGAGATAGCAGCACAGCGGTGGCCTTCAGGTTCCTGCAGTCAAACATCATCGCTTCACCCGGCACCACGACAGTGAACCCCCCAGCAGGACGGGGGTATAGGAAACGCGGGAGGTGAGCAACCGGCTCAGCCATTTGTGGTTTGGGATTAGTGACATCAGCTACGTAGGAAGTTGGAGGGTGCTGATGTTGGCTCAAGAGAGGTGGGAAGGATAGTCTGGAATGGATGTTCGGCTTCGATTAGGCCTTGCTCAATTTATAGGCAGCCGGGAATGCCCGCGCAAAATGGCCACTGTTTCCATAAGAAAGACATCGCTTGGGATCTCTACAGTCTTTACCACGATGGTCCAAAGCCAGACAGCCAAAGCATTTGCCCTTGAAGACACTTCTATCAATGGTGAACAGTCTGGTGCCAACAACCCGAGGAGGCTTCGACTTGAATGAAGTGGGTACCAAAGGCGGCTGTAGTAAAGGAGGTTTTCACGATGCAGCAGGGGCTTTGGAATGAGGAGCAGAGTAAATTTGGGTGACTTCTGGCTGGCTAGGTCCTCTATTGAAAGCTATCGGTAGTTGAATCCGGCAGATCTCCTGACACTACTGTTGGTAGTTCGTGGAGTTCGTAGTTCGGTAGTGGGCGCGCAGAGATTCAAGGTGAAGGCAAGTTGACACAGAGGTTTACGTGGTTCGGGCCGCCTGAGCGTAATACCGTACTCCACGGGGTGTGTTGATATTGTATTGAGTGAGTGAGTATGTGTGAGAGCGTAAGTGTCTCCAGAGCTCAAAGAGAGTCCAGAGAGTCCCTTTGTGTACCGTCGACTAGTCCTTTTATAGTACAAGGACCGGTCGTTACACAGTTAGCCTGGCCCGACAAGTGGCCCTGATGGTTACTAATGTTTGATACACAATTAATAAGATTAATTACCCTTAATAGCATGGTAACGGGCCTTGACAACGCCGTTACTGGTATTAAGGGCCTTCCGATCGTGTGTCATTAATATGGTATTAATGACACTTAATCAGGTCTTGAAGTCCTTGATTGCCCATTGATGGTCCGAGCTGTTGGGGGTCCACCAGCCTGATTGTTGAAGTTGAAGGTCCGGCGGTTCGGACACGTGGCAGCTCCAGAGCTTACCGTTGTGGACGGGTAGGTCCGGTGTTGTTGGACACGTGTCAGTACCAGAGCTTCCCTCTGTCCGGGGTTAGGTCCAGGGGTGCCATACTGGTATCTAGTCCGGAGCTTTCTTATGTGTGGGTGATAGCTCCGGTCTTATGATACACGTGGCGGCCCTGGGACTAACCATGTCGGGGAAGCAAGTCCGGTTACGACTGACACGTGGGGCCTTCAGAGGTCTTCAAATCTGGTAGATGGAGTTTCCTTATGATCTTTGCGATCCCAAGGGTATCCGGTATGCAGTGTACCGATAGTGGCCCCCTGGGCCCACCTCTGGGAGAGACCTTTTGGATGAAGTCATTCTGCCGAGGTGGGTCCATTCTTCGGTTTTTGAGCCATGTCTTCAAGGGTCTTCGGATGTGCCGTTGGCGGTAGTTCGCAGTTAAACCACCGCCGCGTGGCATATCTTGGATGCGGCAGGTGAGATCTTAGCGTGCGGATCTCGCACAATTGAAGGTCATCGGTTTCTGATACGAAAATTGTATCGGTTCCGCGCGCCATGTCAGACAGCCGCCTTCGGGTTTCCCGCCTTTCATGATGACAACCGTTCGCCTGGGGTAAGGACCTCGACTTGATCGTCGGGGTGGCCCCGGACCCCTTTGTCATTGACAGGGTGAAGTTTTTGAATGGTATCATCGGCTCCTCTGCGGTTTCCATCCAAGCATTGCGGGGGCTTACTTAAGAAGGAAAGCACGCTCCGTTTGGGGTCCTTTACGCCTTTCATTCGAACTTGCGCTCAAATCCTCCAAACTTTCACTTGCTTTTCCTCTCTCGCCTCGCTGTGCCGCGATGGAGTTGGGTCTTCGCTAGAGCCGACTGAAGATTGACGGTGATTTGAAGAAGGTCCGGGACCTCATGGGGTGGTCTCCTAACTTCTTCAACGACCTGGTCCGCGCTGGCAAGCTTCCTTTTGTGAAGGAGCACGCTGACGACATGGTGTACTTCTCCGCGTACGTCATGGTGGGACTGATCCCACCTTTCTCCTCTTTCTTCCTGATGCTGCTAGACTTCTATGGTCTACAGCTGTACCACCTTGGCCCCCACTCCATTCTTCTAGTGTCGATCTTTGTCCACTTCTGCGAGATGTGGGTGGGCATTCCCCCCTGCGTTGAGCTCTTCTGCACCTTCTTTACTATCCAGACCACCGGCAAGAGTGACGAGTACCTTGGCTTCTATTATTTTGTGAAGCACAAGAAGTGCCCGTACAAGTACTTGCGGTCGTTCCCTTCTAAGAAGTGGGACGACTGGAAGAAGGATTGGATCGTCATCAGGGTGGAGGAGCATGAGAAGCTGGAGTTGCCTGAAGGCCTCCCCAACGTCGACACTACAGTTTGGAGTGAAGATCCGGTGTTATCGGACGCCTTCAACCCTGCTCTGACCAGGATCCGCCAGTGCGTGGAAGGAGGGGTGACTCCTCAGGTGGTATTTTGCAACTTCCTGACCAACAGGTGGGCTCCACTGAAGAAGAGGGAGAAGCTTGCTTGGGCTCTCAACAGTGTGCTGGACGACGACCGGATTGAGACCGGTCTGAAGTCCAACATAGAGGGTGCAACTTTGGAGTTTCACCTCAAGAAGTTTCAGCACGACATTGACGTCGAAGGTGATGACTTGACTCCGCCAACGACTTTTCTCCCTCTGAACATGGAGGCGGAGTTCAGCAGGGAGCTCCGACGGGACGATGCCGGTGCTTGATGACCTTGGTGTCGTTGAGAGGTGTTCGATCACCGGGTTGGCGATCTCCGGAGTTTCCGAGGGTGGTCCCCCTTTCGTCCTAGAACAGAGAGTTGTAGTCGTGGGCAAGAGCAAAGAGTTGGTCGAGCTCTCGAGCCGCAAGAGGAAGCTGAAGCATGCCGACGGGAGGTCCGTCAGGCCTGCTCCTTCCGCAGCGACTCCTTCTCCCCGAAGGGGAAGGTCTTCATTGGAGGCAACTACTCCAGCATCAGCATCTCCGCGGGGCGCTAGCTCCGGCCATGCGACTCCAGTACTAGGGCCAGCTGAAGGCTCTGGGTCTGAAGGTCCTTCCCGGTCGAGGGGGGCCTTAACCCGAGTGAAGCCAACAGCAGTAGCGAGCTCCAGGGAACCTTCTAGAGCCACCACGCCAGTGGCGACAGGGTCTGGCTCCCGAGCGTTCGGAAAAGAGGTTCTGTGTAATTGGTGCAGAAGCCTTCCAAGGTAATTTTTATTTTTTACCTCAGTTGATTGTTTTTTGTTGTAACTGCATTTTGAGTGGCTTCGTCCTTCATTCACAGAGTGCCCAAGAAAGGGACTGAAGCTCTGGTTCCTGTAGCAGCAGCTGAAGCTGTGCAGGCGGAAGCTCCAGCTCCAATTCCAGCGCCGCCCCAAGAGGTGGCCGAGGCTGCGACAGCTTCGGCGCCGGCTGTCGTGGTCTTGGACCTCGACTCATCCCCAGAAGCTCCCGTGGTAGCGCTGGACCATGGGAATGAAGATGTACCAGCGGCACCAGCCCCAGAGGTTGAAACTCCGGACTTGGATGCTGAAATGATGGACACTCTGGCCTCAGAACCGGAGGTAGCTGCAATTCCGTCCCTAGAGTCGGATGTTGTTGAAGCCCCGACAGTCGAGCCGGTGGTTGATGAAGTCCCAGCAATAGAGCCGGGTGTTGATGAAGTTCCGGCGCTTGAGCCGGCTGTCGAGGAAGTTCCAGCGGTAGAGCCGGTTGCTGCAGAAGCTCCAGCGGTAGAGCCGGTCGTGGAAGAAGTACTGGCGCCTGAGCTAGTTGCTATAGAGGCGCCGACGCTCGAGCCCATGATGGTCGAGGCGTCAGCACCGGAACCGGCGGTGGAGGAGGCGCCAACATCGGAGCCGAACGTGGCTTCAGCTCCGGTGGAATCTTCTACACCCGCCCCGGAAGCAGTGGTCCCGGAGGTGCCCGCACCTGATCTAGGGTGCCAAGATGAAGCTGTCGGCCCCTCGCCTGAGGGGTCAGTTGTTGATGATCTGGTGACGGGACCTTTGGGGCCACTTCCAGAGGTCGAAACTTCTACTGCAGGACCTTCCTTGACGGCGGCCGAGGCTATCCCGGAGGACGACCCTAGTTCCGTGGAAGCTCAGAGGACCGCTCTTGTAGAGTGGGACCCAATTTTTGTCACGGAGAACCCGCTAGAACCGGCAGAGATGACCCCGGTAGGTCCTGACCGACCCCCCTGTCGTTGTCTATTGACAGCGCCTGCTCCATTCTTCGTCAGGTCCAGCTGGCTTTCTACCATGACAGCAAGGCCCTCGAGGAGGAGCGCTAAACTCTTAGGAGGTGGCGCAACCGGCTCCATTTCGAGACCAAGCTGGCACAGTTGAGGCTGGCTGATGACAAGGAGTGGGTGCAGAGGGAGAAGGTCTGCCTGGAATACTGGGGTAAGCTGCTGGATGAGAGGGAAAGCATGACGCGATCCCTTGACAACCAGTCCTGGGCCATCTACGAGCAGGCCAAAGCTACTTATAGTGCAGCGGATGATCGCCAGGAGAGGCTCAACGCCATCCACGATAGTCTCGTCAAGCGCCGGGAGACTCTTGAGGTGCGGGAGAGAAATCTTGAGGATGAAGAGCAAAAACTCCTGGAGCTTCAGGACGACGTCGTGAAGAGGGAGGAAGAGCTCACTAAGAGGCTAACTCTGGGTGAAAAGAGCCTCGAGGAGCGCACCAAGAAATTGGAGGAGCGCTGCGAGAGAGAGGAGAAAAAGGCCTCGGAGCGAGGGAAGGAACTCCACAGGAGGGAGGACGCCGTTGCTGCCAGAGAGAAGAAAGTGTGGGGCAGGGAGAAGGACCTGGTCGACCGCCGGAACAAGATCTACCTCCAGGAGGAAGAGCTCAGAAAACTCGAAGGGCAAGTTGCTGAAAAGTTTCAGCAGAACGCCAAAGAGGTTGAGCGCCCTGCCCGTAAGAATTTGGAGCTTGCGGCGACCAGAAGATCCTCGGAGGAGATGCGAGGCTCGAGGACCATGGAGTCCCAACAAGTTTGGGACTTCCTGGGTAAAGCCAATGATGCGCTGACGCCAATGGGTTTTAGTCCCGTGCGTTCGGATGATCCGGAGCCGGAGTTGGACCTGGCGTTGCAAGTGTTGAGTTCAACAGACAACAAGCTCACCAAGATGGGCGATGTCATCGCGGACCAGCTGGAGACCGAGGGATAATCCCTGGCGAAGGACATCGCAAAATTCGTGCTGATGTTCTACACAAGCCGGGACCCTCAATTCCCCTTGGAGCCGGTGCTTGAAGGCCCCATCGAAGGAGAGGGAGAAGCTGCCCAAGCCAGCGTATCGGAGGCTGCCCGAAAGGTCGCCTCGTTCTTCCATAGGGTCTAGGACCATCTCTTTGTAGCTCCCACTTGTATCCTCTCTTCTTTTTTCTCCAATTTTGTAATCTCTTGTCTCCTGATGAATGAAATCCAAGTTTTTTGTGAATTTCATTTTTTGTCTTCAACACCTTTGTCACACTTGGACCCCTGGTAGATGTACACAATTTGATTGTGAACATGTACCAAGAGGATGTAACAGTTGTTGAAGACTTGCGCGCTTTGAACTTTATAGAATGTAGGTCCAAAGTATTCGATAGTGAAGGCCCCCTGAGGTTGTCAGAGCTTAGTGGCTTCGGCATTGACCATCGTTGGAGCTTAATAGCTCCGGTAGTAGTCTCCATCAACGCGTAAAGCATCGACGGTTAGTCCCCCTGGGGTGTCGGAGCTTGTTGGCTCTGGCAGTCACCTCTGTCAACACATGGTGTGTCAACAACAGACTCCATTATAGAGTCTTTCCACCATCTTTTCTTCACGTTGATGGCTTGCCCCCTAGCTTTACCGGAGTTGAGTAGCTCCAGCGACGCTCGGTATCATTGTTTGAACATCGACCACAAGCCGCCTAGAGGATGTCGAAGCTTTGGCAGCTTCGACTTCATTCACCATCATCACAAAATATTTTTTTTCCTGCACACTGAAGTCAAGAAAACAGTAAAATTCGTTTCTGTCGGTACCCTAAAAACCATACACCCCCTGAGGTTACAAAGATCTCAAGGGAAGGACATCTAATCAAATTGAAGACCCTCGGGGGCCCACTCGCCAGACGTGACCGGACCCGCTTCTCCAACATGGTTAACCTCTAGGTTGCCACGTGTACTGACAGATCAGAGTTATTACCCGCAAGGGTGAAGCTCCGGGCTAGGTACTGAAACGGCACCTCCGGAGGTAACCCCTGACCGAGAGAAGCTCCGGACCTGACACGTGCCAGGCCACCCCGGAGCTTCCCGCTTCTCCCAAGCAAGCTCCGGAGCTGCCACGTGTCCATACGTCAGAGCTAGCTGCTTAAAACCCCCGGGAGACGTTATAACGACTCCGGATCTCCAAAGGACAGCCGCAGACTTCAAGACCCGATTAATTACCATTAATTACACGTTAATGATAATTAATCGGACGATCTTAACACCTGTAACGGCACTGTCGGAGCCGTTACAGGGTTATTAACAACAATTAATCTCGTGTATCAATACTAATAACCGCCAGGGCCACATGTCGGGCCAGGCTGACTTGTAACGGTTTGTCCTTATGTTATAAAAGGACAAACCGACGATACACGAAGAGAGAACTCTCGAACACTCTGAAGCTCACAAGTTAATACAACACACACACACACCCGTGGAGTAGGGTATTACGCTCAGGCGGCCCGAACCACGTAAACAACTGTGTCACTCGTGTCCAATCGCGTTTCACCTGCTTGAGTCTCCGCGCGCCCAAACCGAACCTCAAACTCCTTCCACACTTTCGTAGTGTCAGGGGATCTGCCGACTCCAACAGTCGACAGTTGGCGCGCCAGGTAGGGGGCGCCTGAGATCTTCAAGAATGGTGAATTCTGCGACAGGATCATCCAACGGGCAACCTGCTGCTCAGGCTGTTGGAGGCAATCCCTCCAACATGCAGCCACCGGCAGGAGCCTCAGTTCCAGCAGGAGTCACACTCCCACCACCACCATCTTCTCCGGCAAGACATGCCGACGACATGATGGTGCACCGGCGTCACATTCTGCGCCGGCAAGTCGTGACAACCCAGAACACGCGCTCCATGCAGTGCGTGCTCTCCTTCAGCGACCACCACCTCTGGATGCATCTCAAGGTGCCGTGGAGCAATGGAGAGCTGATATTGAGCATTTGGTCGCAGCAGCGGCCGAACGCCTCAACAATCAGGGTCCACCTCCTTCAGGGCGGGCCCCGTCGCAGCGACGAACGTTGTCTGGAAGACTTGGTCCACATGTCTCCAACAACCGGAGAAGAGCTGCGTCACAGCAAGTGACGTCGTTGCCCTCTGGGGCACGACGTGCCCATACTGCATCTCGGCTTTCGACACACGACCTCCGGGCGGAGCTTGATCGCCGATACCGCCAACAGGATGGCCGTGTCCACATCGAGCGAGCTCGAGAAAGACGAGATGCTCAAGACCTTTCTACTCTGGAAGGAGTAGGAGGAGGCTGTTCCGCCCTAGCCATGCACCTGCGCATGGTTAGATGGCCACAGAAGTTCCGGCCACACTTGCCGGAAAAATTCGACGGGACTGTTAATCCCGTAGAATTTCTACAGATATACTCCACTGCGATCCTAGCAGCTGGAGGAAACGAGGCCGTAATGGCCAATTACTTTCCAGTGGCCTTAACTGGGACCGCCAGGTCCTGGTTTATGAGCCTTCCACCCAACTCTATCGACAGTTGGGAGGAGCTGTGCCGTCAGTTCACCGCCAATTTCGGGAGTTCATACACCCGTCCGGGCACTGAACTGGACCTTTTTGCGGTCGTGCAAAAAGGAGGAGAATCTTTGCGGTCATTCATCCAGAGATTCTCTCAGGTACGTAACACAATCCCTTCTATCTCAAGCGCTTCTGTCATTGTGGCATTCAGAAAGGGTGTACGAGACAAGAAGATGTTGGAGAAACTGGCGATCAAAGAGATCACCAGCGTCACGGAGCTCTTCAGCCTGGCTGACAAATGTGCCAGAGCTGCGGAGGGCCGTGAAATGCACTCCAAACCAGCTCTGGAGGATCATAAAAAATCCTCCAAAGAAGAAGCCGCTACCTCCGGGAGTGGCAAGAAGAAAAAGAAGACCAACGGCAAGAAGAAGCCGTCGGCCGGCACATCCAACGTTGCAGCCGCTGCAACTCCTGGTGGCCGGGGGCCACGCCCCGAGAAGCGACCTCGACCGTCTTCTGAAGACGGTGGCAAATCCAAGATGTGGTGCCCCATTCACAAAACGAGCAGCCACAAACTGGAGGACTGCCGGGAGGTCCAAAACCTTGCCGAGCGCTACCACAAGCGCCGGGAAGGGTCTCCCTTCCGACAGAGGGAGGGAAAACAAAAGGTCGATGAAGCTCCGGCTGAAGAGGAGTTAGGGTTTCAAGACCCCAAAAAGGTCTTGAAAGCCGTCTACACCTCCGTCGACGATGATTCCGACGTCTCCGACAACGAGCGTCGGAAAACCATGAACACCATCTTTGGTGGATCATGGGACATCACCTCTCGTCGTGTCATCAAGACTATGCGACAGGATATGGCTGCTGTAGCTCCTACAGCTAGACCGGAGCCACATCGAAAGTGGATGGACACACCCATCACTTTTGATGCTTCGGACTGTCCTCAAAGCATGGTCGGAGCTGGCCAACTACCCTTGATGGTATCTCCCACCATCAACAACATCCAGCTCCATCATGTCCTGGTAGACGGAGGTTCGGGGCTTAATCTCATCAGCTTCGAAGCTTTCACTAAGCTTCAGCTTCGACCTTCGGACCTCCAGCCCTCTCGACCTTTCTCCGGAGTAGGTCCGGGGGCCATAACCCCACTCGGAGCTATTACTCTCCCTGTTACCTTCGGGACCCGGGAGAAGTATCGCACCGAAAAGTTGATCTTCGACGTCGCTCAGATCAACTTACCATTCAACGCCATTTTGGGTAGACCTGCCTTGTACAAATTCATGGCAGCTGCTCATTATGGATACCTGGTGTTGAAGATGCCAACACCAGTAGGCGTTCTCCGGATCCGTGGAGATCGCACTGCCGGAGTAACTGCTCTGGAGGAACTCCATGCACTCACCACAGCGCAAGAGGAGGACTCCAGACAGAAGCAAGCTCCACAACCTCCGAGCATTCGTCAACGAGGCTCGACCTCTGCACCTCGTGTGCAGCCAAGCGGCGACACCGACATTCCCGTCAAAGTCGTCCAAATTGGTTCTGATGTCACTCAAACTACCCGCATATCGGGTGGCTTGAACGACAAATAGGAACTTGCGCTCATCACTTTCCTCCGGGCTAACGTTGACGTGTTTGCTTGGCAACCGTCACAAATGCCTGGGATCCCCAGGGAAGTGATTGAGCACAATCTGAAGATTTACCCCGACGCTCGACCTGTGCACCAGAAACCCCGGAAGCAATCTGTAGAGCGACAGAACTTCATCCGACAAGAAGTAAAGAAGTTGCTCGAAGCCGGATTCATCCGAGAAGTCTACCATCCAAAATGGCTGGCAAACCCAGTCATTGTGCCTAAAGCCGGCGGGAAACTTCGGATGTGCATCGACTACACCACACTGAATAAGGCATGCCCAAAAGATCCATTCCCACTACCTAGAATAGACCAGATAGTGGATTCCACCTCCGGGTGTGAGTTACTGTGTTTTCTAGACGCATATTCAGGATACCATCAAATCCGAATGTCTAGGGAAGATGAAGAACATACTTCATTCATCACAGTGGATGGATTGTATTGTTACGCAGCCATGCCTTTTGGTCTCAAGAATGCAGCTTCAACTTTTGTACGAGCAATGTACAAAACTTTCGAAGAACTCATCAGAGACATAGTGGAAGTGTACGTTGATGACATCGTGGTCAAAGTCAAGAGCAAGGAGTCCCTCTTGGACACCTTACAGGCTGTCTTCGACAAGCTGCGGGCCACTCGCACGAAGCTAAACCCAGACAAATGCGTATTTGGGGTTAGTTCCGGAAAGCTTCTTGGTTTCCTGGTAAGTCACCGGGGCATAGAGGCTAATCCGGCGAAGATAAAAGCCATTGAAGACATGCGGCCACCAACCCGCATCAAAGACGTCCAAAAATTAACCGGATGTCTAGCAGCCCTCAGCCGGTTCATTTCAAGACTGGCGGAAAGGGCACTTCCCTTCTTCAAGTTACTAAGGAAGTCCGGACCATTCCAATGGTCTGAAGAAGCAGAGAAGGCATTCCAGGAGCTGAAACAGTTCCTCACCACCCTACCAGTCTTGGTAGCTCCGAACCCTGGTGAGCCTTTATTGCTTTACATTTCAGCAGCTGACGAAGTCGTCAGTATGGTTCTGGTTGCGGAGAAACCGGAACTACCCAATACTCAGGAATCCAGATCCCTTCGGGAGGATCCGGAGGTTCCTGAAAGCGGGTCTGGGTCCCAGCTCCCAGACTTGAACCCACAAGAAGCCACTTCAGAGGACCCGGATCCTTCTGATAGGATCCAGGTCATTCCTGAAGAAGCTCCGGGTTCCTCCACCCAGAACCCGGAGGTCCCCGAAGATAGTCTGGACCCCTCCGACAGGGCCCGGATCAATGGAGAGGAAGCTCCGGACCCCTCCGAGAGGGTCCGGACCATTCAACGCCCAGTATACTTCATCAGTGAAGTGTTACATGATGCCAAGACTCGATACCTAGAGGTGCATAAGCTGCTTTACGCAGTTCTTATTGCCTCAAGTAAGCTTCGACACTATTTCCAAGCTCACAAAGTCTCGGTGGTAACCTCGTATCCACTTCGAGCGATCCTGCATAATCCCAATTCAACTGGGAATATAGCAAAGTGGGCAGCGGAACTGGCTGAATTCGACCTCGAATTCATTCCAAGACAAGCAATCAAGAGTCAAGCATTGGCAGATTTCGTGGCAGAATGGACTCCCTCTCCATTAAACCCTGGGGGCCCCAGCGAGCAGAAGACGGAACCACAAGTTCCGGTCTTCACTAAGCCTCACTGGACCCTTTACTTCGACGGCTCCATGCAGAAGCAGGGAGCCGGAGCTGGAATCCTTCTCCTCGCACCAACCGGGGAGAAGGTGAAATACATTGTGCACCTTGACTTCAAGGCAACCAACAACATGGCGGAGTACGAAGCACTCATATATGGATTAAAGGTGGCACTATCATATGGTGTCAAGCAGTTGCTGGTCAAAGGAGATTCACAACTTGTCATCAAACAAGTGAAGGGTGAATGCTCCTGCAATAATCTCCAGCTGGCTGCTTATCTCCTTGAAGTCCAGAGGCTTCAGAAGGACTTCGAAGTCCTAGACCTTCACCATGTTCAGCGTGCTCACAACGCTGAAGCTGACGAACTCTCGACCAAGGCGTCAACCGGAGCTCCGGCTCCAGACGGAACCTTTGTCCGGAGGTTGTCAAAACCCACAGTTCAGCCTGCCGAACTGAACGAAGGGGGCGAGATCAGCATCCCGAAGCTGACGGTCCCGATGTCCCTGTTACCATGGCAGCCATCAAGGGTCGTAGGTGCTGCCGGAAGCTCCGAGCAACCCAGCACGCAAGACTCAAATGCTCAAGTCAGTTCCGATGCATGGATCTCGGAGATCCGGAACTACTTGAAAGACAACATCCTTCCTGACGATGATGTATCCGCTGACCGGGTAGTCAGATTGGCTAAAAGATACACGTTGGTAGAAGGGGATCTCTACCGGCGCGGTGCCAACGGCATCCTAATGCGGTGCATCACAAGGGAAGAAGGCTGCGAGCTCCTCGCAGAAATCCATGGAGGTGAGTGTGGGAACCACGCGTCTTCCCGCACGCTGGTCGGAAAAGCCTTTCGGCACGGCTTCTACTGGCCTACAGCGCTCCAGGATGCTACTGAGCTAGTGAAGAAATGCAAAGCATGCCAATTTCATGCAAAGCAAATTCATACACCTGCTCAGTCCTTACAAATGATACCTCCCACGTGGCCTTTCGCTGTGTGGGGGATGGACATCTTGGGACCCTTCCCAAGAGCCGTCGGAGGTTACAAGTTCCTGTACGTCGCCATCGACAAGTTCACCAAGTGGCCGGAAGCTACTCCTGTTGTGACGATCAACAAACAATCTGCAATTAATTTTCTACAATCTATCGTGAGCAGATTCGGAGTCCCAAATAAGATCATCACTGATAATGGGACTCAGTTCACAAGCTCCGCATTTCAAGGATATTGCGAAGACCTCGGCATACAAGTTTGCTACGCTTCCGTAGCTCATCCTGCCAGCAATGGACAAGCCGAGAGAGCAAACGCAGAGATCCTTAAAGGACTCAAAACGCGCACTTATGAGCGTTTGAAAAAGCACGGAGCTAATTGGATCGAAGAGCTTCCGCCCACTCTATGGGCTAACAGGACTTCTCCAAGTCGGGCAACCGGAGAAACACCCTTCTTCCTGGTGTACGGAGCTGAAGCGATCCTTCCTCCGGAAATCACCTTGGGTTCCCTCCGAGTCCGGACCTTCGACGAAGCCGCGCAGGACCAGCTCCGGCGTGAAGACCTAGACCTCCTCGAGGAGGGAAGGTGCCAAGCAGCTGTTCGGAATGCCCGATACCGCCAAGCTCTACGGCGCTATCATCAGCGGCATGTACACAACCGACAGCTCGAGGAAGGCGATCTGGTGCTACGGAGAATACTATCCAGAGAAGGGCAAAACAAACTCTCCCCCGGCTGGGAAGGACCCTTCCGAGTGATCAAAGTATCCCGTCCCGGAAGCGTTCGCTTGGCTACCGAGGATGGGACACCTCTCCCAAATCCTTGGAACATCGAGCACCTCCGTAAGTTCTACACTTAATTCCACGGAGGTGAGTCTTAAGTAACTTGAAGTGTATGTTATAGAGTCATTGTACAGAGTCGGGTAGTTCCTCCGGGAGAGCAGCCGGACCTTTCCCGAAAGGTTTGGTAAGCTCATGCAACACTTGATACAGTCTCCGGACTAGAAGTGTAGCTAACTACCCTGGGTTAAACGAGAAACCGAACACACTTAGCCTGGTTACGTACCCTAAGAGTGTACTTGTTTCCCCTGTACCCCGGACCTATAATGAAAGACATCTTCATGTGAAATAGACTCCACGTGCATTCATTTTTGCATAAGGCTCGACATTTTTATTTTTCTCTTTCTTGTCTATAACAGAAACGTGCAATTCTTAAGAAATTCTAGTTAGACCGATTTACGTACGATTCGAGTTGAATTGTCGGATTTTTTAGATTTAAATATCGTCTGTGGCTAACTCGCCTGAAAGCCGCCAAGCCATTCTAGGGCTGGAGTGCGCTATCGACTTAGCCTGGTCAAGCACCCTAAGTACGCCACTCTACCTACATCCCGGCAGGCCAAAGTAAGGTGGGTCCATGGACAATTGGATCTAAAAGAAAAGACAATTCATCCAATTATACTAAAAATCGTGTTCAACTTGAAATTCTCTTGAGAACCGTAAGCCGCGATGAAGTTATAGATAAGGAACGAATTTTACTGTTTTTCTTGGCTTAAGTGTGCAGGAAAAATAAACCCAATATTGATGGAGAAAAACCGGAGTTAACCAAGCTCCGACTCCCACCGGCGTTAACTTAAAGATGGTGAGAAGACTCTATCACTAGAGTCTGTTGCCAGCAAACCAGGCGTGGCAAGGGTCATTGCCGGAGCTACTGAGCTCCGACACCTTGAAGTATTAACTATCGACACTCAACGTGTTGGTAGAGGCTACTGCCGGAGCTACTAAGCTCCGACGATGGACAGTGCCGGAGCTTCTAAGCTCCGACGACTTCAAGGGACCTTCACTATCGAAAACTTCGGACCTAAACTATACGAGTTCGAAGCAAATTTGTCTTCAACAAAACTCAACATCCTTTTGGTACATGTCCACAATCAAATTGTGCACATCTACCAGGGGGCCAAGTGAAGACAAAGATGTTGAAGACAAAAAATGAAATTCACGAAAAATTGGGGATTTCATTTCATCAGAAGACCGGAGATTACATCTGGAGACAAGGGATTACAAAATTGAGGAAGAAGAGAAGATACAAATAAAGGCTAAGAAAGATAGTCCTAGACCCTATGGAAGAACTCAGCGACCTTCTGAGCGACCTCCGACACGCTAGCTCGGGTAGCTTCGCCTTCTCCTTCGACGGGGCCTTCAAGCACCGGGTCCAGAGAGAATTGAGGGTTCCGGCTAGTGTAACACGTCAATACATACTCTGTGACGTTCCTAGCCAGGGATTGCCCCTCGACCTCCAGCTGGTCCGCGATGACGTCGCCCACCTTGGAGAGCTTGCTGCCCGCAGCGCTCAACGCTTGCAACGCAAGGTCCGGCTCCGGCTCCGGGTCATCCGGGAGCACGGGGCTGAAACCCATCGGCGCTAGCGCATCATCGGCCTTGTCAGGAACTCCCAAATTTGCAGGGAGTCCGTCTTCCTCAGGCCCTTCATCTCTTCCAGGGACCTCCGGGCCGCCGCCAGCTCCGAATTCTCGCGGGAAAGACGCTCGACTTCTTTGGCGTTTTGCTGAATCTTCGCAGCAACCCGCTTCTCAAGTCTTCCGAGCTCCTCCTCCCGGAGGTGGATCTTGTTCCGGCGGTCGACCAGGTCTTTCTCCCTAGCCTCTATTTTCTTCTCCCAGGCGACAAGGGCACACTCGTACTCGTAGAGTTCCTGCCCCCGCACCCAGGTCTTCTCCTCTTCCTCGAGGCAGCGCTCTTCCAATTTTTTAGCGCGCTCCTCGAGGCCCTTGTCCGCCAGAGCTGTCTTCTCGGCGAGCTCCTCTTCACGTCGCAAGACGTTGTCCCGTAGCTCCAGGAGTTTTTGCTCCTCATCCTCGAGCCGCTTTTCCCTTCCCTCAAGTGCCTCTCGGCGCTTGATGAGTGCAGTACTGATGGCCTCGAGTTGATCGAACCGAGCGTTGGCCGCATCATTAGCAGCCTTAGCTTGGTCATGGTACTCCCGGGATTGGGCGTCGAGGTTGTGAGTCATGCTCTCCCTCTCGTCCAGCATCTCACCCCAGAGCTCCAGGCGGACCTTCTCCCGCCTGATCCATTCATTGTCCTCAGCAATCCTCGACTGCGCCAGCTTGGTCTCGAATTGGAGTCGATTACGCCACCTCCTAAGGGTTTGGCGCTCCTCTTCAAGAACCTTGCTGTCGTGGAAGAAGGTTAGTTGGACTTGGCGTAGACTGGAGCAAGCGTTGTCGATGGACATCGACAGCGAGATAGGCTCCGGACCTTCTGGGGCCTCCTCCGCTGGTTCCAGCGGGTCTTCATTTACAAAAATTGGGTCCCACTCTACGAGAGCGGAACCCCGAGCTTCCAAGGCACTAGGGCACTCCTCCGGGATGGCCTCAGTCGCCACCGAAGAAGGTCCCGCCACCAAATCTTCATTCGCCCCCTCAGGCTGGGGGCCGGCGACTTCGTTCAGGCACTCTGGCTCCGCCACGGGTACCATCGACGTCGTCGCCTCCACTGGCTCCGGCTGGGACGCTTCTTCTGAGGGAGGCTCAAGCTCCCTCGCCTCTTCGACCACCGGCTCTGCAGCCGGCGCTTCCACAATCACCGGCTCTGCAGCCGGCGCTCCAATAGCTACCGGCTCTGCGACCGAAGCTTCGGAAGTAACCGGCTCAATTGCCGGAACCACTTCAACTTCCGGCTCGCACGCCGGGGCCTCAGCTACTTCCGGCTCAACCGCCGGGGCTTCAGCACTTTCCGGCTCCGAAGCCGGGACCTCTACTTCCTCCGACTCAACAGCCGGAGCATCTACTTCTGCAGCACCAGGGCCCGGAGCTTCAACCTCCGGAGCGGGTGCCGCTGGCGCATCTTCAATCCCGTGGTCCGGCGCTACCACGGGAACTTCTGGAGACGAGTCGAGGTCCATGACCACGACAGCCGGCGCCGGAGCTGTCGCAGCCTCCGCCTGGGGCGGCACCGGGGCTAGAGCAGAAGCCCTCGCAGCCTCAGACACTGTGGCTGAGGGCGGGGCTTCACTCGCCTTCTTGGGAACGCTGCAGATGAAGAATGAAGAAATTGAGCAAACAGATGCTATAATTAAAAGTTAATTGAGGTAAGCAAGAAAAATTACCTTGGGAGGCTCACGCACCAGCTTGCGCGGAACCTCTTTCCCGGACGTTCTGGGCTGGCCACGGTCGGCGTAGGAGCTTCGGGAGGACTCCCAGGACTTGCCGTAGCCGCGGGCGTTTCCCGGGTCGGAGCTCTCCTTGACCGGGAGGAACTCCTAGACCTGGAGGCCCTCACCGCTTCTCGAACCGGAGTCGCCTGTCCGGAGCTGGCACCTCCGGAGGAACCCATCACGGGGACAGCCGCACTCCGGGAGGATCCCACCGCCGGAACAGTAGCGCTCCGAAAAGACCCCACCACGGGGACAGACGCTACAGCGGCGGAGGATCCTCCTTCCTGAGGACGGGGAACTGGCGGGGAAGTAGCAAGCCCGACGGACCTCCCGTCAGCATGTCGCAGCTTCCTCTTCCGGCTCTCTGGCTCCTCCGCCAGCTCCTTGCCCTTGTCGGTGACCTCAGCTCTTGGCTGAGAGACAGGGGCGGAGCCGCCTTCCGACAACCCGGGGATCGCCAACCGGGCGGTCGATCTTCTCTCGACGACGCCAAGGTCGTCAAGCGCGGGCATCTTCCGCCGGAGCTCCCTGCTGAACTCAACTTCCACGTTCAGGGGGAGGAAAGCCGGCGGCGGAGTCAAGTACTCTCTGTCAACATCGATGCCGTGCTGGAATTTCTTGAGGTGAAACTCCAAGGACTTCCCCACCATGCTGGACTTCAACCCGGTTTCGACCCGGTCTTCGTCCATCACGCTGTTGAGGGCCCAGGTGAGCTTCTCCCTCCTCTTCAGCGGCGCCCACCTGTTGGACAGGAAGTTGCAGAACACCGCCTGGGGAGTCAATCCTCCCTCTACACATTGGCGGATCCTGGACAAGACGGGGTCGAAAGCTGCCGCCAGCACCGGAACTTCGCTCCACACCGACGTGTCAATGCCGGGCAGACCGTCTGGCAGCTCCAACCGCTCGTGCTCCTCCACCCGGACGACTACCCAATCTTTCTTCCAGTCATCCCACTTCCCGGAGGTACTTGAACGGGCACTTCTTGCGCTTCACAAAGTAGTAGAAGCCAAGGTACTCGTCACTTCGGCCGGTGGTTTGGACGGTGAAGAAGGTGCGGAAGAGCTCGATGCATGGAGGGATGCCCACCCACATCTCGCAGAAGTGGACAAAGATGGACACAAGGAGGAGGGAGTGAGGGCCAAGGTGGTATAGCTGCAGACCATAGAAGTCCAGCAGCATCAAGAAGAAGGAAGAAAACGGTGGGATCAGCCCCACCATGGCGTACGATGAAAAGTACACCATTTCGCCGGAGTGCTCCTTTTTAAAGGGAAGCTCCCCGCCGGCGCGGACTGAACGGTTGAAGAAGTCCGACGACCACCCCATGAGGGCTCGGACCTTCTTCAGATCGCTCTCCGTCTTCAAATGACTCTCACGCAGACCCAACTCCATCGCAGCACAGCTAGGCGAGAGAAGAGAAACAAAGCACGAGTTGGGAGTTTGAGCGCAAGAACAGATGGAAAGCGTAAAGAACTCCCGACGGTGCGCTTTCCTTCTTAAGTAAGCCCTCGCACGCTTGGATGGAAACTGCAGGGGAGTCAAGCATACTACTCAAGAATTCAACCCAGCCGATGACAAGAGGGCCCGGGACCACCCTGACGATCAAGTCGAGGCTCTTACCCAGGCGAACAGTTGTCATCACGAGGCGGGAAACCCAAAGGCGGCGGACTGACAAGGCGCGCGGAACCGATACGGTTTTCGTATCGGGAACCGACGACCTTCAATTGCGAGAGATCCGCACGTCAAAGATCTTATCTGCCGCCTGAGGTGCGCCACGCGTCGGGACTCAACCGTAAAGCCCCGCCAAAGGCACCTCCGAAGACCCTTGAAGACCCAGTTCAAGAGTCGCAAGTGTGGACCCATCTCCGGCGGAATGTCTTCATCCCGTTAGCCTTCCCCGGAGGTAGGTCCAGGGGGCCACTGTCGGTACCCTAAAAACCATACACCCCCTGAGGTTACAAAGATCTCAAGGGAAGGACATCTACTCAAATTGAAGACCCTCGGGGGCCCACTCGCCAGACGTGACCGTACCCGCTTCTCCAACATGGTTAACCTCTAGGTTGCCACGTGTACTGACAGATCAGAGTTATTACCCGCAAGGGTGAAGCTCCGGGCTAGGTACTGAAACGGCACCTCCGGAGGTAACCCCTGACCGAGAGAAGCTCCGGACCTGACACGTGCCAGGCCACCCCGGAGCTTCCCGCTTCTCCCAAGCAAGCTCCGGAGCTGCCACGTGTCCATACGTCAGAGCTAGCTGCTTAAAACCCCCGGGAGACGTTATAACGACTCCGGATCTCCAAAGGACAGCCGCAGACTTCAAGACCCGATTAATTACCATTAGTTCCACGTTAATGATAATTAATCGGACGATCTTAACACCTGTAACGGCACTGTCGGAGCCGTTACAGGGTTATTAACAACAATTAATCTCGTGTATCAATACTAATAACCGCCAGGGCCACATGTCGGGCCAGACTGACTTGTAACGGTTTGTCCTTATGTTATAAAAGGACAAACCGACGATACACGAAGAGAGAACTCTCGAACACTCTGAAGCTCACAAGTTAATACAACACACACACACACACCCGTGGAGTAGGGTATTACGCTCAGGCGGCCCGAACCACGTAAACAACTGTGTCACTCGTGTCCAATCGCGTTTCACCTGCTTGAGTCTCCGCGCGCCCAAACCGAACCTCAAACTCCTTCCACACTTTCGTAGTGTCAGGGGATCTGCCGACTCCAACAGTCGACAGTTTCCTATCTATAAATTCATTGCGGCTTACTATTCCCGAGAAAGTTTTATGTCGAACACAATTCTAAATACAATCAAGAGCGCCGTCTTGTTTCCTTCAGGTCCGATCGTTTCTGGACTCGCTTTACTTCGGCCTGCTGGGGTGTAGGTAGAGTGGCGTACTTAGGGTGCATGACCAGGCTAAGTCGATAGCACACTCCGGCCCTAGATTGGCTTGGCAGCATTCAGACAAGTAAACCATCAACAATGTTTGGACCTGGAAGAATAGACAATGCAACTTGAATTGTACATGAACTGGTCGAGCTAAAGTTTCTTAAGAACTGCACAATTTTGTTATAGACAAGAAAGAGAAAAATAAAAAATATTGAGCCTGTACAAAGTAAATGCATGTGCAATCTATTTTCACACAATGATGTCTTTCATTATAGGTCCGAGGTACAGGGGAAACAAGTACACTCTTAGGGTACGGAACCAGGCTAAGTGTGTTTCGTTTCTTGTTTGACCCAAGGTAGCTAGCTACACTTTTAGTTCTGAGACTGTGACAAGTGTTGCATGGACGTTGCGGACCTAACAGGGTAGGTCCGGCTGCCCTCCCGGAGGAGCTACCCGACTCTGTACAATGACTCTATAACATACATCACATGTAATTACAGACTCACCTCCGTGATATTAAGCGTAGAACTTACGGAGGTGCTCAATGTTCCAAGGATTTGGGAGAGGTGTCCCATCCTCAGTTGCCAAGCGAACGCATCCGGGACGGGATACTTTGATCACTCGGAAGGGTCCTTCCCAGCTGGGGGAGAGTTTGTTTAACCCTTCCCTGGATTGTATTCTCCGTAGCACCAGATCGCCTTCCTCCAGCGGTCAGCTGTGAACATGCTGTTGGTGATAGCACCGAAGAGCTTGGTGGTATCGGGCATTCCGAATAGCTGCTTGGCACCTTCCCTCTTAAAGGAGGTCAAGGTCTTCACATCGGAGCTGGTCCTGCATGGCTTCATCGAAGGTCCGGACCCAGAGCGACCCAAGGTGATTTCCGGAGGAAGGACTGCTTCAGCTCTGTACACCAGAAAAAAGGGTGTCTCTCCAGTTGACCGGTTTGGAGTTGTCTTGTTGGCCCATAGAGTGGGTGGAAGCTCTTCGATCCAGTTGGCTCCATGTTTTTCAGGCGCTCATAAGTGCGCGTCTTGAGTCCTTTCAGGATTTCTGCATTTGCTCTCTCGGCTTGGACATTGCTTGCCGGGTGAGCTACGGAAGCGTAGCTGACTTGGATGTCGAGGTCTTCGCAGTATCCTTGGAAAGCAGAGCTTGTGAATTGGGTCCCATTATCTGTTATGATTTTGTTCGGGACTCCAAATCTACATACGATGGACTGCAAGAAGTTGATAGCTGATTGCTTGTTTATTATCACAGTTGGAGTTGCTTCCGGCCATTTGGTGAATTTGTCAATGACAACATACAAGAACTTGTAAACTCCGACAGCTCTTGGGAAAGGTCCCAAGATGTCCATCCCCCACATAGCGAAAGGCCATGTAGGAGGTATCATTTGTAGAGGCTGAGTCGGTGTGTGAATTTGTTTTGCATGAAACTGGCATGCTTCACATTTCTTCACCAGCTCAGTTGCATCCTGGAGCGCTGTAGGCCAGTAGAAGCCATGCCGGAAGGCTTTACCAACCAGCGTGCAGGAAGACGCGTGGTTCCCACACTCGCCTCCATGGATTTCCGTGAGGAGCTCACGGCCTTCTTCCCTTGTGATGCACCGCATTAGGACGCTGTTGGCACCGCGCCGGTAGAGATCCCCTTCTACCAACGTGTATCTTTTAGCCAATCTGACTATCCGGTCAGCGGATACATCATCGTCAGGAAGGATATTGTCTTTCAAGTAGCTTCAGATCTCCGAGATCCATGCATCGGAGCTTGCTTGAGTATTTGAGTCTTGCGTGCTGGGTTGCTCGGAGCTTCCGGCAGCACCTACGACCCTTGATGGCTGCCATGGTAACAGGGCCATCGGGACCGCCAGCTTCGGGATGCTGGTCTTGCCCCCTTCGCTTAGTTCGGCGGGCTGAGCTATGGGTTTTGACAACCTCCGGGCGAAGGTTCCGTCGGGAGCCGGAGCTTCAATTGATGCTTTCGTCGAGAGTTCGTCAGCTTCAGCGTTATGGAGACTCTGGACATGGTGAAGGTCCAGGACTTCGAAGTCCTTCTGAAGCCTCTGGACTTCAAGGAGGTAAGCAGCTAGTTGGGGATTGTTGCAGGAGCAATTACCCTTCACCTGTTTAATGATGAGTTGCGAATCTCCCTTGACCAACAACTGCTTGACACCATATGATAGTGCCACCTTTAGTCCGTAAATGAGTGCTTCATACTCCGCCATGTTGTTGGTCGCCTTGAAGTCAAGGTGGACCATGTATTTTACCTTCTCCCCGGTTAGAGCGAGGAGAAGGACTCCAGCTCCGGCCCCCTGCTTTTGCATGGAGCCGTCGAAGTAGAGAGTCCAGTGAGGCTCAGTGAAGACCGGAGCCTTGAGTTCCGGCTTCTGCTCACTAGGGCCCCCAGGGTTTGATGGAGAGGGGGTCCATTCCGCCACAAAGTCCGCCAATGCTTGACTCTTGATCGCTTGTCTTGGGACGAATTCTAGGTCAAACTCGGCCAGTTCCGCTGCCCACTTTGCAATGTTCCAAGTGGAATTGGGATTATGCAAGATCGCACGCGGTGGATAAGAGGTCACCACTCAGATCTTATGAGCTTGGAAGTAATGGCGAAGCTTCCTGGAGGCGATAAGAACTGCATAGAGCAGCTTATGCACCTCTAGGTATCGAGTCTTGGCGTCATGGAGTACTTTGCTGATGAAATACACTGGGCATTGGACCGTCCGGACCCTCCCGGAGGGGCCCGAAGCTTCCTCCTCATCGACCCGGACCCTCCCGGAGGGGTCCGAACCTTCTTCGGGGACTTTCGGGTCCTTGCTGAAGGAACCCGGAGCTTCTTCTGGAGTGACACGGACCCTCCCGGAGGGGTCCGAATCCTCTTGTTCGACAAGAGTAACTCCTTGTAGATCCAAGCCTGGGGACTGGGACCCAGACTCGCCTTCAGGAACCTCCTGACCCTCCCGGAGGGGTCTAGATTCCTGAGCTTGTGAGGGTTCTGGTCTCTCCGCAACCAGGACCATGCTGACAACTTCGTCAGTTGCCAAAATATAAAGCAGTAAAGGCTCACCAGGGTTCGGAGCTACCAAGGTTGGTAGAGTGGTGAGGAGCTGCTTTAGCTCCTGGAACGCCTTTTCTGCTTCTTCAGACCATTGGAATGGTCCGGTCTTCCTCAATAGCTTGAAGAAGGTGTAAGGATCGAAATGCCCAAGAGGGGGGGTGAATTGGGCTTTCTTTTAAATTTTAAGGCAATTAAAAATGAACTACTTAAGCCCAATTCCCAATGCGGTTCTAACTATGTAATTAACGAAGATATAACTTGTGAAGCAAAGATTGCATAATGTAAAGAGAGGGAGAGAAACGCAAACGCTAGGGGACACGAAGGTTTATCCCGTGGTTCGGCAAGATCGCAAGGACCTTCCTACATCCACGTTGTGGCACCCACCGAATGGTTTTGCCACTTCCAATGTCACCGAGACAATGGAGTCTTCACTAATCTTCTCCGTTCGCCATCTTCGGCAAGGTGGAGCTCAAGCCTTGTACAACCTTCGATGTTCCGGGCTTCCACGCACACCTTGGCAAGCTCCGGAACGATCTTCTTCAACTTCTCACTAGCCTAGAGAGTTCAATCACAAAGAAAGAACGCACAAAAGCTTCTCTTTAGCCTATTACAAATGATCTAAAAGTGTGGAAATGTATGCTCTATAGTATTGAATGCTCTTGGATGTGTAGTGGGCTTCAGGTGATCAAGACTTGTCAAAATGACTGGGTTAGAGGGGTTTTATAGCCAGCTTAACTGAAATAGCCGTTGGAAAAGTAGGCTGACAGAACTTTACTGTGCACACCGGATGATCCGATGTCTCCCCTCTAGTTATCATCGGTGTAATTACTTTGGCTGACGTCATTGTGTCAGATATTACCGTTATTAGACCGATGTTGCCCCCAGTCTTCTCATTGGATGATCCGGTGGCTCTTCCTCTAGAATTTGCTTGATCTTGATGCTTACTGGAGTGATCAACCGATGTGTGTAAGTCTGCACATCGGATGATCCGGTGCTTCACTTGTTCCAATTGTACTACAAACTGTACTGACGCACCGATGTTGTCAAGCCCTTCACATCGGATGATCCGGTGAGTTCATTTGTCTGAGGTCTTTTTCTTCAGTTGAATCAACTCGACCGATGTGTTCATTTTGGAAATCATCGGTTGATCCGGTGAGTTGATTTTGTTTGCTACGAGTTGTCTTGAGTGAATTTTTTGTGTCTTGCTCGAATGACCTCTTAGACATTTGTTCCACAAGGCTCTCTGATGATTCTTAAGCATTGTTCGTTGTCAATTTTTGATTGAGTGACTTAGACATAGAGCCTTCACATCTTGTCTTTATCTCATGAGTTTGATTTCAAAAGTTGAGTATCTATGGGTCTCCAATGACATGATCCTTTCATCTTATTGAGTGTTTGTGGGGACCTTGCATTCACAAATTTATTAGTAAAGTTCAATGGTTGTCATTAATCACCAAAACCATACTACATGAGGGGGGCCTAGATGCTTTCAATCTCCCCCTTTTTGGTGATTGATGACAACACAATAATCAAAGCACAATAGTAATGAATTTTATAGAATGAACCTTAAAAGAATATGCAATGAATACAGGGTGTCACACTTGAAGCTTTAAACATCAATTAATAACACAAGTGAATTCAAAGAGACCATAATCATAGATAAACATCAAATGAGTTCAAATGATTAACAACTCATGGAAATAGGTTCATTACACACCAAATGTAGCAAAAACGCAAATACAATAAAGATAAGCAAAGATAAGCTGGACTCGACTCCCCCTAACACTAGGACTCCCCCTGACTCTAACTCTTCTCCCCCTTTGGCATCAAGACACCAAAAAGGGATCCGAGCACCTACGGACCCTGAGAGTTGGGTGCGATGATGAACTGGTCACCGTCGCTATCGTCAAAGCTGCTGGCCGGAGTAGCGGAGGAGGGTGCTGCTGGAGCCGAAGGTGCCACCGTCGGTGCCTGCTGAGGAGGAGGTGCTGGAGCAGGGACACTGGTGATGGAGGCCGGTGTCTGAAGAAACAGTGACGTGGCCGGTAGTGGGGAGTGAAGAGGAGCACCAGGAGCCAACAGCGGGGACATACTGAACGAAGGGATCGGAGTGGAGGGAACTGGAGCCACTGGTGCAGCAGCTGGAGCCAAGATGGGAGGCGGAGGAGCTACTCCAGGCAGCTGCGATGGGAGGGCGATCCCGGTCTGGGTGTAGAGGTTGGTGATCAACCCCAGGATCCCCATCATCGCCTGCTGCGTGTGCTGCTGCTGGTCCAGAGTGCGTTGGTGCATCTGGTCGATAAGCCCCGTCAACCGGTCAGTGTCTTCACGCCTCTCACGGGCGATCTGACGTTGCATCTCCTGCTGCTGCTGCTGGAGCTCAAGAAGACGTGCAGCCTGCTCCGCGCGGGCCTGCTCGGCGGCCAGCCTGTCTAGCCTCTGCTGCTCGACCATCTGCTGGAGGAGCGAAGTCAGCTCAGACGGCTGCGTGACCTGTGCCTCAGTGACGGGAGGTGGAGTGGTGGTGGCGCTGTAGAACCTCCAGCCTCCGCGTCGTGCTACCGGGGAGAGGGGGGAGGAGGGAAATACTCCTCGACACTGTCGTCAGTGTCGCTCTCTGACCAAATGTGATGTAGGTCCTCCCCCTGAGCCTCAGCCTCTGCAAGTCTCTCGTCCTCCCGCTCTAGGTCGGACCAATCTTCCTCTAACAGACGGGCCCTGACCTGGCGCTCAACTGGATGACCAAGGCGGCGGTCTCCAGGAGCCGGAGCACGGTAGTGACCAAAGCGAGTCACACTCTCGTCAGCAAGTCTGGCCTGTGCTGCATCCCCTTCAGGCACCATCATAGAGCATAGGTAACTGATCCAGTGCCCGTAGACCATCTGCCTCATCATGCCAACCCCATCTGTGATCACGTCTTCCATCTCGCACAGGAGAATGTCCACAATGTCGAAATCCATCCTGTTCATTATGTAGAACAGGAGGGTCTGCTGTAAACTAGTGAACCCCTCCAAGTACCCTAACCTCGGCAGGAGCGTGCGACGCAAGGCGAGGTGCACAATGCGCACAGCTGGGGTCAGAAGAGCTGGAACTCTCGGCTGGTTCGGAGAGAACGTGGGGCCAAACAGGGACCGGATCTCCTCAAGCTGTGGTGCCACCCCTCCAGTAAGTGGCCTCCTTGGTGGATCTGCCTGCCCGTATACCCTCTCGTGCACGCAGGTGTCGTGCAGGTCCAAACCAAGAAGCTGCCCCAACGTCTGCCTCGAGAGGTGGTAGTGCTGACCCATAAACATGAAGTCGATCGACCTCCTACCCTCAGAGATGTACAGGGTCGCGTAGAAGACACGAACCCAATCTTCCACATATGCACTCCTCTCATAAGCAAGCAGCTGCACCAATCCTCTGTATCTCTCAAAGTACGAACGGACCTCCATCTCCGCTGCCAATGCAAGCTGCCCCCAATCCAGGTAGTTATGCTGAAATAGCTTGTGCCCCCGATGTCTGTAGGTCTCGTAGAGAGACGCCTGGGTGACAGTCCAGAAGCGACTGTCCACAAGAGCCTCTCGGGGCTGTGGGTACCACTCCTCAAGCAGCACGTTCCATCGAAGCTTGCGTAGCTGCTTGGCCTTCATCTTCCGGTAGTCCGTGAGACGGACTCCCTCACCGACACGGACGGCTGTGTCCATCTCGTAGATGGCCCTCTCGGCCTCCCTGTCCTCACGACGGTCGGCAGCCGTCGGTCTCGGACGAGGAGCAGCCTCGGTGTGACCCCCACGCGTCCGGGCTGAGCGCCGGCGGATGAGAGGCTCAACCGGCTCCTCTTCGGCCTCGGAGTCATCGATCACGGGAGGCTGCCTGGAACGAGCCTCGCGGATCCTCAGGGACCCCCCTTGGCCACGCTCACGCTCCTCGGCGGCGCGAGCGGCCATAAAGGCCTTCTTCTCCTCCTTCGACAGTTTTTGCTTCTTCGCGGCGGGCTTCGCGATAGCCTTGCCCTTTCCTTTGCGCTCGCGACCCATCTTGATGCAATGGAGAGCTAGGGTTAGCGACGATGAAAAAGAACGACGAAAAACAACGAAGGACGTCGCACGACACGGAGCAAACCTTAGCAACGAGCGATCACGAGCACTAGGGGCGAGAAGATCGACGGGCCGGGGAACCCTAGCGAGGTGGCCGAAGAAGCCGGCGTCGCTCGGGGAAACGACAAAGGTGTCGCGGTCGAAACCCTAGCGGCGAGGAGAGGCGGCGGCGAGGTCGATGGTGGTGGAGACGGCGGAGGTGGAGGCGGCGCGTGGAGCGGCGAGCGGCGGCGCGATGGAGGCGACGGCGCGTGGACAGCGCGGTGACCGGAGGCGGCGGGCGGCGAAGGACGGCGGCGGCCGGAGGGCGGCGGCGGCGTCCGGCGGCGGTGGCGTGTGAGGTGGTGGTGGCGCGGCGCGTGAGAGTCGGCGGTGGAGGTGCTGGCTCGGGGAGAGAGAGCGATGAAGACGAAATGGTGTTTAAATAGTGGGTCCCAAACCCTAACCGTAAATTTAACACCGGATGGACCGATGATGGACATGAGAAGCATCGGTCGAATGCCACAGTAAGGTTTTCCAGAAAAGTGCAATTGACACCGGATGGACCGACGTTGAGGGTTTTGACCATCGGATGAATGGCACAGTAAGGATATTCAGGGGAGGGAAGTTGACACCGGATGGTCCGACGTTGGATGGAAAAGCATCGGTGGAATTCATCAAAGTTTCAGATTTGTGAACATCGGATGGACCGATGTTTTTCTGATTGAACTCATCGGTCGATTTTGGGTATTGACTTAACTGGCACTTAGATTTTGAACATCTACTAATCCGATGGGGAAAGGACTTAGGCATCGAATAATCCGATGAAAACTAAACACCAACATCCCATATATGTCCTTTGACCAAACAATCAAACAATGGGAAACACATGTCTTAGGACTTTTTGGGCAACCCCTTACCCCTCAAAAAGCTAATATGCCAATAGCTTGGCTAGACCTTAAAGCAAATGGAACACCGAGAAAAAAAATGGGAGGAAAATATCCAAATGAAATGTAAGGCCCATGCTTTGTGAGGTAGAGTATGAAGACTACTATCTCAATGAAGCATGTTCCTCTAGGCATTAACGCACCTAACATTTCGTTCTTTCCACCTTATATGAGTTGAGATATTGCATTTCAAACAAGTATCCTTCTCACGAGGTGGGTTCCCCTTTGTGACAATCTACCGTATGCAATGCCAAACAAGTTATAGTGCAAGAAATAGAATGAGTGCAAGTCTATATGGCAGAGATCATGCAAGGCATAAAATAAATCTATCTTGCCAAGTTTAAACCTTCCAAAGGCTTCCTCAGGGAAAACTATTTCTAGCTCGCCCCTATCCTTTGGGAGTTAGACAAGACCTATATGATATGCATCCTTACATGAACATGACAATTTATATGACGTTAGATGCATCTAGCACATTTAATTCATTTCTAAGTCTAGAAAAGGTTTTCTCATCAAGTGGTTTAGTGAAGATATCCGCCAATTGTTCTTCGGATCTAACACCTTGCAAAGAGATGTCTCCTTTAGCCTCATGATCCCGCAAGAAGTGATGGCGAATATCAATGTGCTTAGTACGGGAGTGTTGAACGGGGTTTCTAGCTATCTTAACCGCACTTTCATTGTCACAAAGGAGAGGCACACAACCAAGTTTAATTCCAAAGTCCAAAAGGGTTTGCTTCATATATATAATTTGGGCACAACATGCACCGGCCGCTATATACTCTGCCTCCGCGGTGGACAAAGCCACGGAATTTTGTTTTTTGCTAGACCAAGACACTAGGGAACGTCCAAGCAAGTGGCACCCACCGGAGGTACTCTTGCGATCCACACGGCATCCGGCAAAGTCCGAATCCGAGTATCCCAAGAGTTGGAAGGTTGTACCTTTAGGGTACCACAAGCCCATACTAGGGGTATGCTTAAGATACCTAAGTATCCTAAAGACCGCCTTCTTATGCGATTCTTTAGGAGCCTCTTGAAAGCGAGCACATAAGCATACACTAAACATTATGTCGGGCCTAGATGCGGTAAGATAAAGCAATGAACCAATCATAGAGCGGTAGTGAGATTGGTCAATTGGTTTACCGTCCTTATCCGCGTCGAGATGGCAATTTGTTGCCATTGGAGTGCTTCTTGAGCTACAATCTCCCATCTCAAATTTCTTCAAGAGGTCCTTGGTGTATTTCTCTTGGTAGACGAAGGTTCCCTCTTGAAGTTGCTTGATTTGGAATCCAAGGAAGAAGTTGAGCTCTCCAATCATTGACATCTCGAATTCCCTAGACATCATTTTGCCAAACTCATGGCTAAGAGCTTCGTTAGTTGAACCAAAGATAATATCATCAACATAAATTTGACAAATGAACAAATCTCCGTTGATGTCTTTGGTGAGAGTGTGGTGTCCACCCTCCCAATCTTAAATCCTTGCATGATGAGGAAGTCCCGTAGTCGTTCATACCACGCCCTAGGTGCTTGCTTGAGCCCGTAGAGCGCCTTGTGCAACCTATACACATGGTTAGGATTCCTCGGATCTTCAAACCCAGGAGGTTGTTCAACATAAACAAGCTCATTAATGTAGCCATTAAGAAAGGCACTTTTCACATCCATTTGATAAAGAGTAATATTATGATGTGAAGCAAAAGCAAGGAGAATACAAATTGCCTCTAACCGGGCGACCGGAGCAAATGTCTCCCCAAAGTCTAGTCCTTCAACTTGCGAGAACCCTTTAGCCACAAGTCTTGCCTTGTTGCGGACTACAACGCCATTCTCGTCTTGTTTGTTGCGGTACACCCACTTTGTTCCGATGACGTTCTTGTCCTTGGGTCGCTCCTCCAACACCCAAACTTCATTGCGGATGAAGTTGTTGAGTTCTTCTTGCATAGCCATCACCCAATTTGGGTCTTGGAGCGCTTCCTCAATGTGAGTGGGTTCTGCACACGAAACAAACGAGTAGTGCTCACAAAATCAGGCAACGTGGCGGGAACGAGTACTTACGCCCCTTGAAGGACTTCCAATGATTTGGTCCATTGGATGCGCCTTGGAGATGCGTCCATGCCTCATAAGTGGTTGTGAAGCACTTGGCGGTGGTGATGTGTGTTGCTCCTCTTGTGGTTGGACTTGATCATGGACTTCTTCTTCATCTTGATGTTGAATTGCTTGTGAGTCTTGAGTTGGCAATGGATCATCTTTCTCCTCTTCGTCTACTTGAGGCGCCATGGAGGTGTTGTTGTTGGAACTTGAAGCTCCCCCTTGATCATGGCCCTCTTCAACTTCCGGCTTGATGTCTCCAATGGTCATGTTCTTCATGGCTTCTCGTAGAGGCTCATCATCTATTTCATCATGACCAAAACTCTCCTCTTGGGAGCCATTAGTCTCATCAAACTCAACATCACAACTTTCTTCAACTAGACCGGAGGTTTGGTTGAATACTCGATATGCTTTTGAGTTTGATGCATAACCAAGAAAAATGCCAACATCACATCTTCTTTCAAACTTACCGAGCCTTTTCTTGCGATAGATGTAGCATTTGCACCCAAAGACTCTAAAGTAGGAGATGTTGGGCTTTCTCCCAATGAGAAGCTCATATGGGGTCTTTTGGAGTAGTCGGTGAAGATAGACCCTGTTTGCGGCATGGCACGCCGTGTTGATTGCTTCGGCCCAAAACTTCTTCGACGTGCCGTAGTCATCAAGCATTGCTCTTGCAAGAGTGATGAGGGTTTTGTTCTTCCTCTCAACGACACCGTTTTGTTGAGGAGTGTATGTGGCGGAGAATTCATGCTTCACACCTTCACGGTCACACCACTTCCCAATGTTGTAGTTCTTGAATTCGGTGCCGTTGTCACTCCGGACCTTGATAATGGGAAGTTGGAATTCCCTTTGAGCGCGGTTGGCGAAGGTCTTGAACACTTCCGGAGTTTCACTCTTGTCACCTAAAAATAGAGTCCAAGCATAGCGAGAGTAGTCATCAACTATAACAAGACAATAGAGGTTACCGCCAAGGCTTTGGTATGTGGACGATCCGAAGAGGTCCATGTGGAGTAGTTCAAGTGGCTTGGAGGTTGACACCATTGTCTTCATTGGGTGGTGTGAAGCAACTTGCTTCCCGGCTTGCCAAACGCTACAAAGCTTGTTCTTCTCAAACGTCACATCCTTCACGCCGGTCACCATCCCAAGCTTGAATGACTTCTTGAGTTTGCTCATTCCAATGTGTGCTATGCGTCGGTGCCATAGCCAACCCAAGCTTGACTTAGTGAAAAGACAAGTGGTTAGGCCAGCATTCTTGTTGGAGAAGTCTACTAAGTAGAGATGTCCATGCTGAAACCCTTTGAAGATAAGCTCTTTGCTTGCCTCACTACTCACAACAACATCATTTTTGCTAAATGTGCATGTTAGTCCAAGATCACAAAGTTATGCAATGGAAAGTAGATTAAAGCTAAGCGACTTAACATACAACACATTAGAAATGGATAAATCATTAGAGATAGCAATTTTACCTAATCCTATTACCTTACCCTTAGAATTGTCACCAAAAGTGACTTGTTCATGATTACTGGAGTTTTCTATGGTGGTGAACATACCATCATTGCCGGTCATGTGTTGAGTGCACCCGCTATCAAGTACCCAATGCTTTCCTCCGGCTTTGTAGTTCACCTACACACATGAAGTTAATTTTTGACTTTAGGCACCCAAGCCAACTTAGGTCCTTGTATGTGAGATACAAGTGTCTTTGGGACCCAAAGTTCCTTGGGGAGCTTTCCCTTCATGCTCTTCATATCTTTGCCGATGAACCTAGCTTTCACCTTGCCATTTACTTTGCTAAGAAGATAATAGCGATCATTGAAAATAGATTTGTAGTTAGTAGGCAATTTAGGTGAAGGTCGGTTAGGAAGAGGACACTCCCTTGTGTGGTGACCGGTGACCTCACAATGTTGGCAATAAGAACCAACTTCCTTGATGAAGCTCGTTCTAAGCTCCGGTGAGGGCACCTTTCCTTTGTTGAGCACCGGGAAGGATCCAAGTCCTCTTTTGTTGAAGGCTTTTGCTTGTTGGAAGAGGATTTCCTTGTGCTTGACTTCACCTTTTGAAAGTCTAGCCACACTAGTGCGGAGACTCTCAATTTCTTCCAACAAGTCCTTCTCCCTAGCATTAGCTTTCAAAGACAAAGACTTGTCCAAGACATTAGCGACATGCGAAGTAATGGATATCTTATCATTAAGAGTTTGTTTCTTTGCATCTTTTAACTCTTGATCAAGCATGTCATGAGCAATGTTAAGTGTTTGGTATTCTTGAGTTAGCTTGTTGTACTCCTCCAAGAGAGTTTGGTGTGCTATGTTGAGCTCATCATTGTCTACCTTGATTTTAGAATTTTCTTCCTCAATTTGCTTGACATGAGATTTGAGCGTGTCATGCTCTTTAAGTATGCTTTCATACTTGTCATGCAAATCAAGGTTAGCACTCTCAAGTTTAGCACGAATTTCTTCAAGAGTTTTAACCTTACTCTTCTCTCTCTTAATGATAGCATGATATTCATTAATCAATGAAGTTAAATCATCGGGGGAAAGCTCATCATCACTAGAGTCGTCACATACCTTGGTGTTACCTTTAGCCATGAGGCACATGGGTGGTGGAGGAAGAGGTGAGTCATCATGGTTGGCAATGGCAAGGCCGGCCAAGCTTTCTTCTTCTTCACTCTCTTCATCACTTGTTTCTTCGTCGGTGACCCATTCATTTGCCTCACACATAAACACCTTTTGTGGACCACTTCTCCTCTTTGGGAAGAGTCTTGCCTTCTTGCCCTTGTCTTGCTTCTTCTTCCCAAAGGCTCTTGGTTTGGGCTTGGCTTCTTCTTCATCATCATCACTTTCTTCAAGCTTGCGTTGCTTGCCTTTGTAGTTCTCTCTCCTTTTGTCCGGTTTTGGACAATCATAGGAGATGTGGCCTTGATCTCCACAATTGTAGCATATCTTGCGATCTTCTCTTCTTGGTAGAAATGCCTTCTTCTTGGGATCAAAGGTGTATCCCTTTTTGGTGATCTTGGAGTTCAAGCGTGAGAACTTTCTCATCATCAAGGCAAGCTCATCATCGTCATCTTCACTTGACGCTTGCTCTTCTTCACTTGAGCTAGGCTCAACCACCTTCTTCTTCTTGAATCTTGTCTTCTTGGTGGAGGCCTTTAGAGCAATTATTTTTTATGATGATTGCTCCATCATCCCAAGTACACTCATCTCATGAGCGTGTATTTCTCCAATGAGCTCCGAAACTTCAATGTTGTCAAGTGATTCCTTTTGGAGCATGGAGTTGATGATGTTGTACTTCGGCTTGGGAAGGAGCATGAGGATCTTGCGGCTAATAAGTCCTTTGCCAAGAGACGCAATGTCAAGAGCATTAATTTCCTCAATAAGAACATTTAAGCGTGAAAACATTTCATTAACATTTTCATGAGGAAGCATCTTAAATTCATCATATTTAGCTTTGAACATGTGATATTTAAGTTCCTTTACACGAGATGAGCCCTCATGGATTTCTATCAAGCAAGCCCAAATTTCACAAGCTTTCTCCTTACTAGCAATCCTAGAGAAGACATCTTGACATGCATTCATAAATAGCATTCCTAGCCTTAGCATCCCACTTAACTTGATCACCCACATAGTTAAGTTCTCCAAATCCCGCATGAGTCGCTTCCCAAACTTCGGGGGCAATAGCCTCAAGGTAAGCGCGCATGTGTGCTTTCCAATAGGCAAAATTCTTGCCCTCGAAGATAGGAACTGAACCCCCAACCTTGGCCATTTTTGCTCTCTAGCGGTGAAGCTAGAATGATCCTATGAGCAAACTCGCTTTGATACCAATTGTAAGGATCGAAATGCCCAAGAGGGGGGGGGGGTGAATTGGGCTTTCTTTCAAATTTTAAGGCAATTAAAAACGAACTACTTAAGCCCAATTCCCAATGCGGTTCTAACTATGCAATCAACAAAGATATAACTTGTGAAGCAAAGATTGCATAATGTAAAGAGAGGGAGAGAAATGCAAACGCTAGGGGTCACGAAGGTTTATCCCGTGGTTCGGCAAGATCGCAAAGACCTTCCTACATCCACGTTGTGGCACCCACCGAAGGGTTTTGCCACTTCCAATGTCACCGAGACAATGGAGTCTTCACTAATCTTCTCCGTTCGCCATCTCCGGCAAGGTGGAGCTCAAGCCTTGTACAACCTTCGATGTTCTGGGCTTCCACACACACCTTGGCAAGCTCCGGAACGATCTTCTTCAACTTCTCACTAGCCTAGAGAGTTCAATCACAAAGAAAGAACGCACACAAGCTTCTCTCTAGCCTATTACAAATGATCTAAAAGTGTGGAAATGTATGCTCTATAGTCTTGAATGCTCTTGGATGTGTAGTGGGCTTCAGGTGATCAAGACTTGTCGAAATGACTGGGTTAGAGGGGTTTTATAGCCAGCTTAACTGAAATAGCCTTTGGAAAAGTAGGCTGACAGAGCTTTACTGTGCACACCGGATGATCCGATGTCTCCCCTCTAGTTATCATCGGTGTAATTACTTTGGCTGACGTCATTGTGTCAAATATTACCGTTATTAGACCGATGTTGCCCCCAGTCTTCTCATCGGATGATCCGGTGGCTCTTCCTCCAGAATTTGCTTGATCTTGATGCTTACTGGAGTGATCAACCGATGTGTGTAAGTCTGCACATCGGATGATCCGGTGCTTCACTTGTTCCAATTGTACTGCAAACTGTACTGATGCACCGATGTTGTCGAGCCCTTCACATCGGATGATCTGGTGAGTTCATTTGTCTGAGGTCTTTTTCTTCAGTTGAATCAACTCGACCGATGTGTTCATTTTGGAAATCATCGGTTGATCCGGTGAGTTGATTTTGTTTGCTACGAGTTGTCTTGAGTGAATTTTTTGTGTCTTGCTCGAATGACCTCTTAGACATTTGTTCCACAAGGCTCTCTGATGATTCTTAAGCATTGTTCGTTGTCAATTTTTGATTGAGTGACTTAGACATAGAGCCTTCACATCTTGTCTTTATCTCATGAGTTTGATTTCGAAAGTTGAGTATCTATGGGTCTCCAATGACATGATCATTTCATCTTATTGAGTGTTTGTGGGGACCTTGCATTCACAAATTTATTAGTAAAGTTCAATGGTTGTCATTAATCACCAAAACCATACTACATGAGGGGGGCCTAGATGCTTTCAGAAGGGTAGTGCCCGTTCCGCCAGTCTTGAGATGAACCGGCTGAGGGCAGCCAGACATCCAGTCTGCTTCTGGATGTCCTTGATGCGGGCTGGTGGCCGCATATCTTCAATAGCTTTAATCTTCGCTGGATTCGCCTCTATTCCTCGGTGGTTCACCAAGAATCCAAGAAGCTTTCCGGAGCTAACTTCGAAGACACACTTGTCTGGGTTCAGCTTTGTGCGGGTGACCCGCAGCTTGTTGAAGACAGCTTGTAAGGTGTCAAGAAGTGACTCCTTGTCCTTGATTTTGACGACAATGTCATCAACATACACTTCCACAACGTCTCTGATGAGCTCTCCAAAGGTTTTGTACATAGCTCGCACAAATGTTGGGGCTGCATTCTTGAGACCAAATGGCATGGCAGTGTAACAATACAATCCATCTACTGTGATAAACGAAGTATGTTCTTCATCTTCCCTAGACATTCTGATTTGATGGTATCCAGAATATGCGTCTAGGAAACACAGTAATTCACACCCGGATGTAGATTCCACTATCTGATCTATTCTAGGTAGTGGGAATAGATCTTTTGTACATGCCTTATTTAGTGTTGTGTAGTCGATACACATTCGAAGCTTCCCGTCGGCCTTGGGTACAACGACTGGGTTTGCCAGCCATTTTGGGTGGAAGACTTCTCGGATGAATCCAGCTTCGAGCAATTTCTTCACTTCTTGTCGTATGAAGTTCTGTCGCTCTACTGATTGCTTCCGAGGCTTCTAATGTACAAGCCGAGCATCAGGATAGATCTTTAGATTATGCTCGATCACTTCCCTAGGGATACCAGGCATTTGCGACGGTTGCCAGGCAAACATGTCAACGTTAGTCCAAAGGAAAGTGATGAGTGCGAGTTCCTATTTGTCATTCAGACCTCCCGATATACGGATGGTCTGAGCGGCATCGGAACCGATTTGGACAACTTTGACGGGCATGTCGGTGTCGCAGCTTGGTTGCACGCGAGGTGCGGAGGTTGAGCCTCGTTGACGAATGCTCGGGGGTTTCGGAGCTTGTTCCTGCCTGGACTCTTCCTCCTGCGCTGTAGCGAGCGCATGAAGTTCTTCCAAAGCAGTCACTCCGGCAGTGCGGTCTCTGCGGATCCGGAGAACACCAACTGGTGTCGGCATCTTCAACACCAGATAGCCATAATGACAGCAGCCATGAACTTGTATAAGATTGGTCTGCCCAGAATGGCGTTGAAGTATAAGTTGATCTGAGCAACGTCAAAGACCAACTTCTCAGTGCGATAATTCTCCCGAGTCCCGAAGGTCACAGGGAGAGTAATGGCACCAAGTGGGGTTATGGCCCCTGGACCTACTCATGAGAAAGGTCGGGAGGGGCGAAGATCCGAAGGCCGGAGCTGAAGATTGACGAAAGCTTCAAAGCTTATGATGTTCAGCCCCGAACCTCCGTCCACCATTACATGGTGGAGTTGGATGTTGTTGATGGTCGGAGATACCATCAAATGGAGTTGTCCAGCTCCAATCATGTTCCGAGGGCAGTCCGACATGTCGAAAGTGATGGCGGTATCCATCCACTTCTGGTGCGGCTCCGCCCTGGCGGTGGGAGCTACCCAAGCCATGTCCTGCTGCATGGTCTTGAGGACACGGTGGGAGATGATGTACCACGAACCACCAAAGATGGTGTCAATGGTTTTCCGACGTTCATTGCCGGAGACGTCGGAATCATCTTCGACGGAGGTGTATACAACCTTCAGGACCTTTTTAGGGTCCTGAAAACCTAACTCCTCTTCAGCCGGAGCTTCGTTGACTTTCTGTTTTCCTTCCCTTTGTCGGAAAGGAACTTCTTCTCGTCGCTTGTTGTAGCGCTCAACAAGGTTATGGACCTCTCGGCAGTCTTCCAAGTTGTGGCTATTCGACTTATGGATAGGACACCACATTTTGGAGTTGCCACCGTCTTCAGATGAAGGTCGAGGTCGTTTCTGGCTTTTTCTTGCCGTTGGACTTTTTCTTGTTTTGCCACTCCTGAAGGTAGCGGCCTCGCCCTTGGAGGATTTTTTGTTATCCTCCGGAGGTGGTTTGGAGTGCATTTCACGGCCCTCCGCAGCTTTGGCGCACTTATCAGCCAAGCTGAAGAGCTCCGTGACGCTGGTCATCTCCTTGATCGCCAGCTTCTCCAACATCTTCTTGTCTCATACGCCCTGTTTAAATGCCACAATAACAGAGGCGCTAGAGATAGAAGGAATAGTGTTTCGTACCTGGGAGAACCTCTAGATGAAGGAACGCAGGGATTCTCCCCCCTTCTGCATTACAGCAAAAAGGTCCAGTTCGGTGCCTCATCGGGTGTATGAACTCCCGAAATTAGCGGTGAACTGTTGGCACAATTCCGTCCAACTATTGATGGAGTTGGGTGGGAGGCTCATGAATCAGAACCTGGCGGTCCTAGTTAAAGTCACGGGGAAGTAGTTGGCCATTACGGCCTCGTTACCTTCGGCTGCAAGGATTGCAGTGGAGTAAATCTGTAGAAACTCAGCAGGATTGACAGCCCCGTCAAATTTCTCCGGGAGGTGAGGCTGGAACTTTTGTGGCCACCTGACCATGCGTAGGTTCATGGACAGAGCAGAACAACCTCCTCCTACTCCCTCAGTAGCAGGACTGTCTCAAGCCTCTCGCCTTTCGCGAGCTCGCTCAATATGGGCGCGGTCGTCCTGTTGACGATAACGGCGATCAAGCTCCGCCCGGAGGTCGTGAATTGAAAGCCTCGCTACTGTATGAGTGCGTCGTGCCCCGAAAAGCAGCGACGTCACATGTTGGGACGCAGCACGCCTCCTATTTTGGGAAACGTGCGGACCAAGTCTGTCCGACAAAGTTCGGTGCTGCGATGGGCCCCGCCCCGAGGGGGGAGGACCTTGGTTGCTGATGCAATCGGCTGCTGCTGCAACCAAGTGTTCCACATCAGCCCTCCATTGCTCCATTGCGCCCTAGGATGCACCCGGAGGTGGTAGGCATTAGAGAAGACCACGCGCTGCATGGAGCGCGTGTACGGGGTTGTTGTTATTCGCCGACGCCGTAACAGATGCGGATACTCCGTCCTGTTGTCCAGCTTGATTTGCTGGTGCAGGCGGTGGCGGCGGTGGCATGACTCCTGCTGGAGCCATGGCACCCGCTGGTTGCTGCATGTTAGAGGGGTTGCCTCTAGCAGGTTGCGCAGTGGGGTTGGCGTTGGACGATCCAACAGCTGAGTTCACCATTCTTGAAATCTCGGGCGCCCCTACCTGGCGCGCCAACTGTCGATAGTTGAATCCGGCAGATCTCCCGACACTACTATTGGTAGTTCGTGGAGTTCGTAGTTCGGTAGTAGGCGCGCAGAGATTCAAGAAGGTGAAGACAAGTTGACACAGAGGTTTACGTGGTTCGGGCCGCCTGAGCGTAATATCCTACTCCACGGGGTGTGTTGATGTTGTATTGAGTGAGTATGTGTGAGAGCGTAAGTGTCTCCAGAGCTCAGAGAGAGTCCAGAGAGTCCAGAGAGTCCCTTTGTATACCGTCGACCAGTCCTTTATAGTACAAGGACCAGTCGTTACACAGTTAGCCTGGCCCGACAAGTGGCCCTGGCGGTTACTAATATTTGATACACAATTAATAAGATTAATTACCCTTAATAGCATGGTAACAGGCCTTAACAGCGCTGTTACTGGTATTAAGGGTCTTCCAATCGTGTGTCATTAATATGGTATTAATGACACTTAATCAGGTCTTGAAGTCCTTGATTGCCCCTTGAAGGTCCGAGCTGTTGGGGGTCCACCAGCCTGATTATTGAAGTTGAAGGTCCGGCGGTTCAGACACGTGGCAGCTCCGGAGCTTACCGTCGTGGACGGGTAGGTCCGGTGCTGTTGGACACGTGTCAGTACCAGAGCTTTCCTCTGTCTGAGGTTAGGTCCGGGGGTGCCATACTGGTATCTAGTCCGGAGCTTTCCCATGTGTGGGCGATAGCTCCGGTCTTATGATACACGTGGCGGCCCTGAGACTAACCATGTCGGGGAATCAGGTCCGGTTACGGCTGAAATGTGGGGCCTTCGAAAATCTTCAAATCTGGTAGATGGAGTTTCCTTATGATCTTTGCGATCTCAAGGGGTATCCGGTATGCAGGGTACCGACAAAAGTCAATATGGGTCGCTCTGAAGATACACCATACTGAGGGAAGTCAATTTTTGCCTTGCCTTTGTTTGCGAATTTCTCAGCTTTCGGAATCACTCTAATCCAATTGGCAGGCGCGGCTGTAGAGCTGAGACTGGAGGGGATCCATGCCTCTGAGTGTATACGCTTGGAGTTGGGCAATGGAGCTTGCAGAGCATCAAGAGATTTGGGTGATTGATGCGGATCAGCTGACAGAGATGGATCAGGAGCCTGACGAGGGGCAGTGCCGACGTTGCCAACAGTCATCGGCGACTGCTCGCTGTTTTGAGGCATCGCCGAAGAGGGGAGATGACCTACACTTTTTGCATGGACGGTAGCCTTGGTGTTTGCCAAACTTGTTTTCGTCTCAGCTATATTAGAGCTCCTTTGGACAATTTCTGATTGCTTAGGGGAGGGCGTCATCTGGCGATGCTGCATGTCGTCTTGAATGTGATGGTCTTCGGCGAGGTTTTGGGACAACAGCTAGGACGCTGCTTCCTCCCTGAAGCTTTCCTTTAGGTTCCCCGGGTGCTGTATCCTCTTGCGGAGGTTTCATCAATACTATCACCGGCCGGGGGGCAGTGTCTTACCGGAGGTGGGTCTGATCGGTCAGCGGTGTAGCGGGGATGCCATCAATGACACCCATGATGGAAGAGGTCTCATGGCTTTGGCATGTGTTTGGGAACAGAACCACAACCTCATAAGTAGCCAGCCCAGAGGGGGGCTGCCATTCCCCTTCTTGCGCTCCCGGAGGGGGCATGAAGGTGAGGAAGGGGGTGAGAAGCGACGGAGACTGGCCTGGATCTGCTGCAGTTGCCGACGTTGAGGGCCCAGGAGCAGCCTTCCAAGGAGACACAAATTTGGGTCTTCGGAATGGAGGGTTTGAGTCCCTCCCGGAGCCAGATCTAGAGATCCGGAGAATCGGAAGGAGGGACATAGCCTCCTCGCCTGCTCCTTCAGAATTCTCGCTAGCCTCATCCGGACTGCACAGCTCGGTGAAGGGAGTGCATCGCAGATCTGAGAGAGGGGGGCTGACGGGAGTTAGCGTGCCTGTGGGAAGCTGTCGGGTCCCAGAAGATGTAGCAGGTGGCGGGGGGTGCGCTGGAGTGGGGGGGGGGGGGGTCTGGCGTGGGGGTGGGGGTGGTTGTCGGTCGGGGACGGTGAAGCGGCCGCCGCCGGAGGTGGGGGCGAGGGTTCGCTTATCTCATCAGATCACCTCCTCTGTAATATAAGAATATAAGCTGTATGATACAGGAGTTGACTTTATGCTAATAATCTGGAGTATTAATTGAGGCAGAGGCAGGCAGGTAGTGGCGTGGTACAGGCAGTGGGATCTCATCGCCAGGGGCAAGTTGGATTGGGAACACAAGTAGCAGTAACCCAGGTGAGAACCAGTGTTGGGACAACCAAGAGCCAGGAAGAAATTCCACAGCCTCAGTTTTTAGAGAGAGAGAGTGTGTGTAAAAGGCAATATATGTAACACAAGAAAAACTAGTCATATATATTTTCACTCTCAAGTGAGAAGATCATACAAAGAAATATTACAACTTGGGCAAATAAATCCTTCTACCACTACTGCTACAAAGTGTAGTAAGTACACTACACTAGAGTGTATAGAAGAGAAATACGCAAGGTGACTAATAATGACAAAGAGCCTCTTCCTCCATCAGCAGGTGCTATACACCAAGCTATCGCCCTTAGCTGCAGTAAAAATCCCCTAGCTAGGGCTCGATCACTCACTTCTTCCCCACTGACGGGAGGGCTCCTCCACTGTCGACTAGCTTTCATATCAACTGTGATCACGTATAACCTAACTGCTGCTTAACAACACCATTCTCACTCACTGACGACTGACTGCTACTACTTAATAACAACATATGTCCTACTAATCACTCACGCTCAACACCAAGCCAAGAACGAATCAACAACAAATTAACCAAGGAGATTAACAGCTAGCTGTGTTTGGTGTGTATGCTTCAGTTGGTTAGTGGCTCGACGATCCACTTGTCCATATTAGAAGACGACGGAGATGCAACGCCTGTGGCAGGCGCCGGCCCTCTTGGTGGGCTTGGTCTCCTCCCTCCATACGTTGCCGAGCTCCTTGGCGATGCGCACGGCGTCGGCGGATGCGCCGGAGAGGCCACGCTTAGTGAAGCCAACGGCGTAGAGGCCCTTGGACCCGTGGGGGATGGCAGTCTTGGGGTACCCGTCCTTGTTGAAGAAATCGTTTACCTGGAGCCATTGGGGCACGTTGCTGCGGTAGCCGGTGGCGAGGATGACGGCGTCCAAGTCGTTGAGAACACGGCCATCGGCGAGCTCGACGTGGCTCTTGTTGATGCGTGTCACGGCAGGCACGACGCTGATGTCACCGACGCGGATGCGTGCCAGGGCGCCGTAGTCGAGCACCGGGGTGCGGCCATTGGTCTCCTTGAGCTGTAGCGGGCCGGTGGCAGGACGGCGGATGCCGAGCTTGGCGAGGTCGCCGAGGACGAGCCAGGCGAGGAGGACCATGATCCAGTCGACGAGCCAGAGCGGGAGCCAGCGCATGAGGAGCACGGCGAGCTCGAAGGTGGACTTGCCGAGCACCTCGCGGGGGAGCACGTGCACGGCGTCGCGCACCACCATGGCGGGGCAGGCGCCGTGGTCGCTGAGGTCGAGGGACACCTCCATGCCGGAGTTCCCGCAGCCGACCACGAGCACGCGCTTGCCGCGGTACGACTCGCCGGACTTGTAGTCGCTGACGTGGGTCACCTCGCCGGCGAACCCCTCGAGGCCGGAGATGTCTGGGACCACGTTCTCGGCGTTCTCGCCGGTGGCGACGACGAGCCAGCGCCCGATGTACTCCATCTCACCGGCGGCCGGCGCTGCGACGACGTGCACGCGCCAGAGGCCGGATGTCTCATCGTAGCGGGCGGAGAGCACGGTGCTGTTGAACTCGGGCTTGATCTCGAACTTGGCGGCGTAGTCCTCGAGGTAGTCGACGAACTGGCGGCGGGTGGGGTACTCGGGGTAGTCCTCGGGGAAGTGCATGCGGGGGAGCTCGCAGAACTGCTTGGGCAGGTGCAGCTTGAGGCGGTCGTACGTGCGCTTCTGCCACAGCGAGGCGATGCAGTCCTCGCGCTCCAGGACGACGAAGGGGACGCCCTGCTCGCGGAGGCACGCCCCCACGGCGAGGCCCGAGGGACCGGCACCCACGATGATGGGGCCGTTGACCCACACGCAGCGCGGAGAGAAGAGGCTGTCCATGCGGTCGGTGGGAAGGAGCACCATGACTGCTGGCTGTTCCTGTTTGGTACGCACGTAGCTGCCGAGGATTCTGCGACTGATCGCTCTGGGTGGCGGTCGTAAGCTGATGACTAAGCTGCAAGACTAGGAGCTTGAATTGGATTGCTGAGATCGAGAGGGAGAAGATGTGTTTGTGTTGGTGGTTTGAGGGGTTGGTCTCTGGGTGCTTAAATAGGGGGAGGGAGGGAGGTAAGGGTCGTAGGGGATGGTGACTGGGTGTTGAAATAAAGTGAATTGACTACCATTTCTTATCAGCTTAAGCTTTTGAAGGCAACTGGTCAGCGCATAGTAGCTTAATATGGTATCAGAGTCAGAGGTCTCGAGTTCGAATTCTGTCGGGTGCAATTTATTAAAAAATAAAAATAAAATTGCAGCCGACCCCTATTTCACGTATGCGGCTCAAAGGAGCGTGCACGTGAGGAGGAGTGTTGAAATACAAGTGAATTGCCTATCATTCCTTATCAGTTTAAGCTTTTGAGAGCAACTGGTCAGCACATAGTAGCTTAACACTGGACAGCTGAGCTGCTCAACTTTGCATGTGAAGGAGAGAGGAAGCCATGCATGATGATCGAGAAAGAATAGAATCATGCAGCAGCAACTGCGGGCAGAGGGGAGCCTAGTACCTCTAACTGAACAAACAAATTCCACAGGATTATTTTGAGATTTATAGGATCTAACTCACTTTTTCTGCATTCTTCCATGTTCTTGTTCTAGGAGGAAGGAGAAAATTTGGTTGGATTTTATTTGGTTTATTTTTCCTAGGCTAGACAGACAGAGAAAGAGATTCTGGATGGTGATGAGGGAGTGAGAGGAGAGAGACACATGCTGGGTGTAAGACCTATGTGTCCTGAATACATTGGCTTGTAGTGAATACACTTGCTTTGACGATAAAAGTTTTGAATATCACCAAAACACCTTTTTATTAAGGTCCGACTAGTTTTGATTAGCTCCGGTGAGTTTTATCTTTAGCTCCGACATGTCTTTGATAGCTCCGACGTGTTTTTGTAAGCTCCGGCGGGAGCTTGGTTATACTAGTTTTGGTAAGTTCCGGCGCTAGGTTCTACTAGCTTTTGTAAGCTCCGGCTCAAGGTCCGGTTTGCTCTGGCAAGGTCTGGAACTTGACCACAATGCTTATGTTTTTCATTTGAAATATTTTATACTTGCTTTACATCTCTGGAAAGATTACTTAGTATTCATTTGCTAAGTCTTTGGTGCATTTTTGGTTGACATGGATGATATCGTGTTACTGTGGTTTTGCAACATGCTTATGTGAGGTTCTCACGTAAGGTGTTGTGTCCGGAACTAACTTGAGTCAAGTCGAGGACTTTGGCTCGTATGGATTGGTTGTTTATTCATGTGCAGGTGTTGCTTGAGTTCAAGACATGGCTGGTGATGGGATCCATTGGACTAGTCTCAGGGAGGAGATGCGGTTCCAACAACCAAATTCAAGAGGAATTGTGGTTGAGCTGATCAGGAGGTTGCGCAGCATGATTGAATCAAGAACAATGCATGTGAAGGTATCGTGGACGCCGTTGGAAGATGTTTGTACGTGTGCAAGGAGTGCATGGACGTGGCTACATGGTTCCGAGATGTGATGAAGAGATGTGGACGTAAAGAGTTGGTCGGAAAGGTCCAACTGACTAGGTTATGGACTCTGGTTGCAGCTGAGTCGGGTTTGACTGAAATGTGAAAAGATTTAAGTTGGTTATGTTAGGATTTCGTGTGGGTCACGAATTTGAGTTGTTTAGGAATGTGGTATACGTTCCTAAGGTGTTTAGACTTAAGATTGCTTCTATCTGCGTATAGAAGAATCCTAAGCAGTTATGGAAAGTTACGATTCGTGAACAGAGTAGGATTAGGTTCCTGATCTGAGTTGAGTTGGCTTTCGAGCTGGTTATATAAGCAAGAGAGCCCAGAGCTCATGGTGCACGACTTTGGGGCTGTTCCTATTGTGTTCTATTGAATAAAATTCGTAGTTTGAAGGAACTTTTGTGCCTTGTTCGTCCGACTTATTCCAGACAAGATTTACTCGTTGAGTTTCTAGATAGCACTACCTTTTGTTGGTGGTTTTATCATAACTCGAGTTTTACAGATCCAAATGATGGGATTCTTTTTGGATTGTCTTCACAACTTGATTATCTATCATCTGTCAAAATTTCACGGTCATTGGATTTATGATCTATGATCTACACGAGTTTCTTTGCAGCGTTCCAGAACTGTTTTTTTTTCTCGGGTAGGGCAGATTGACCTTTGTTTGATCTTTCGATCATAACTTGAATTTTTCTCGACGGATTTGAGTGATTCTTGTTGTGTTGTCTTCGTGACTTGATTCTGTCTGATATCTATCACTTTTGTCATGAATAAACACGTTTAGATTAGTCTCACACACGATTTCTTTAACAGATCGTTTTTCTGCCAAAGGGGTTGGGGTTTAATTGTTTCCGCTGTGTAAGATTTTTAAATCTACCATTCACCCCCCTATGGTAGCTTTTTACGTGCTCTTCGATCCTACAATTGGTATCAAAGCCACAATGCTCTAATCTTTGTGATTTGTGTGTGTTTTTGACTAATCATCATGAAGAAGTACTCTGCCAATCCTTGTGTGTTCGCTGATATTGATTTTCAGGTTTGGAAGGCACGCATGAAGGCTGTCATCCAGGCACAAGGCTTTGCAATATGGGAGAAGGTATACAAGTCTTACGAAGTGCCATCAAATGATCAAGTTACAGCTACAAATCTGAGAGATGTCAACAACAACAACAAGGCTCGGAACTTGATCATACAAGGATTAACACAAAGCGACTTTGACCGTGTTGCACACCTCCGATCTGCATACGATGTGTGGAAAGCACTTTGTGACTACCACGAAGGATCCAACACGATCAAAGAGGTAAGGCAAGACATGTTCAAGAAAGAATACATTCACTTCAAGATGCAACCCGGTGGGTCTATTGATGACCTTTTTGCTCGCTTTAATAAGATTCTCAGCAACTTGCATAGTGTCAATGTTAATTTTTCAGATGCTGAAAATGCTAGGCAATTGCTAAGTGCATTAGATATGTCAATTTGGGAGATGAAAGTCACATCTATTTGTGAATCTACTGTCATGAGTTCACTTACTTTAGATGTGCTATATCCCAAGTTAAAAACTCATGAAATTGACATAATCTCATGTAAGAACCCCAACAAGTCTATTGTTTTTGTTTCTCAACGTGACATGCCTAGTTCCGGTCAAACATCATCTTGTGGTACACTTGCTTTGCTGTCCTCTCTAACCCTTGAACAGATTGAGGAGTTTCCAGAGGAGGAGCTAGCGCTCATCTCTACCCGGTTCTCAAAAGCATTGCAAAATGTGAGAACTAGAAGGAGAGGAAGCTCCAGACCTCAACGATGCTTTGAGTGTGGTAAGGCAGGACATTTTTGTTCAGATTTCCCTAACCTTTCATGTCCTACTTCCCGGGATGAAAAGAAAACAAGAACGAAGCACTCCTCTGCGAAAGATACGAAGAAAAAGAAGGGTTTTACAGGACGTCAATTGGTGAGCAGTTTTATCTCAGCACTCCAGGAACTTGGCTCAAGCGACGTGGACATTGGAAGTGATGAAGATGAAGATGACTTGGCAAAATTGTGCTTCATGGCGGGCAAGTCAAGATCAAGTATGGAGGAGGCAGAACACAACAGCGACAATGAAGAGGTATGTCCTACTTGCGAAGAAATGTGTGATGCTATTTCTCGTGCCACTGTTATTGTTAAGAAAAAGGACAAAAAGCTTAGGGACAATGCTGTTAAAATTGAGTCACTAGAATATGAAGTTAATCATTTGAAATCCTTGATTCCCAACGATGATTCTTGTTCCTCATGTGACTTAATATATGAACAATTGTCCTCCCTAAGAAGTGCACATACCTCCACACTTGATAAACTTAAACTTGAAATTGAAAAGAACAAAAAGCTTGCTGCACTTAATATTGGAAACTTAAAAGATGCTTCTTGTTCTACAATTGATTTGCATTGTTCTAGTTGTGATGATCTTGATAAGAAACTGCAAGATGCTATGAATGAAATCTCTATATTGAACAATGCTTTACGTTGTCATGAAGTTAAATATTGTTCCAATTGCAAATTTAAAGGAAAAACTTCATGTGAAAATTTCCTTGATCTGTCTAATAAACTTGATAACATGCATAAGACATTTGATCGGTTTTGTAATGGGAATAAGAACCTAAACTTACTGCTGAATTCATCCAAGTCTCGCAATGATAAAACTGATTTAGGTTTTGATTCTCATGCTCATGCTAAGGCACATCCACCTAAAATTGTAAAGTCATTAGGAAGTGGTTTGATTCAAACAGTTCCTAAACAAAAAGAAGTGGTTTTCAAATCAGCAGGAGTATTGTCTCATTCGATTTCAAATAAAAATGTTGTTTGCTCATCTAGACATGAACACAAAGTTAAATTTCATTGTACCTACTGTGGTAGATATGGGCATGTCATAGATTTTTGTTATAGACTAGCTAAACAACAGAAAAGGAAAAGAATGGTTGCTAGATCTCATAACTTTCATGCAAAATTTACTGCACATATTGAACCGAATGTACAACCTGTTGTTTTGATTCAAAAACACTCAAAGTTTACCTCCGGACCTTCTGTTTTTGCCTCCGAAGCTACTGATTTTTGTGCTACACAAGTAACACCTTATAGGTCAGTAGTTAAGAATAAAAAATCTCAAACTTTGACTCATATGGGCTGCCTAAGCTTAAAGGGGACAAAGAAATTGTGTGGTCTTCTGGTAGACATGCTAAGATGGTTGCAGGTTCACATACTCCTCTCACAATGATCATGACAACTGAACCGTGTCAACTTTTGCACCTTGACACCGTAGGACCATCACGTGTTTAGTCCTTCGGAGGAAAATGGTATGTTCTTGTGATTGTTGATGATTATTCTAGATACTCTTGGGTTTACTTTATGGCGTCTAAGAATGAAGTTTTTAGTCACTTTAGAACTTTATTTCTTAGATTATCAATTGATCACCCAGGATCATTAAAAGCAATTAGAAGTGATAACTGAACTGAATTTAAAAATCAATCTTTTGATCACTTTTGTGCTGAAAATAGAATAGATCATCAATTTTCTTCACCATATGTACCTCAACAAAACGGTGTTGTAGAAAGAAAGAACAGAACCTTAGTTGAGATGGCTAGGACTATGCTTGATGAATATCAAACTCCTAGGAAATTTTGGGCTGATGTGTTAGCAACCGCTTGTTATGTCTCAAATCGTGTTTTCTTGCGTGCTAAGCTAGGTAAAACACCATATGAGCTCCGGTTTGGACATAGGCCTAGTGTTACACACTTTTGGGTCTTTGGTTGCAAATGTTTTGTTAAGAAACATGGTAATCTTGATAAATTTGAACCTAGATCTATTGATGGCATGTTTCTTGGTTATCCATCTCATACTAGAGGCTACCGTGTGCTTTTACTTGACACTAACAAGATTGTGGAGACTTGTGAAGTGTCTTTTGATGAAGCTAGCCCAGGTACCTGAATGTGGCCTAGAGGGGGGGGGGGGTGAATAGGCCTTTTGAATTTCCTGCACACTTAATAGAATCGTCAAAACTTAGTTGGCCGGACTAGTCCGGTTGTGTGGGCGGACTAGTCCGGTGTGCAAAAATTATGTGTGTTGATCAGGTGTTAATTGAGAAAATAAATTTCTTTAGCAGCGGAATTGAGAACAACTGATATTTGTACTTGATATTAATATAAGAATGCAGGTGTAACTTCTAATTGCCTTATGTTGAAGTTTAGCACTCAAATGATCTAATGAACAAAATTTAAAGTAAATGAGACACAAGACACACGAATTTTTCCCGAGGTTCGATCTCACCACGAGATCTACGTCCTCGTTGAGGAAGCTCACACAGAGCCGGGTCTCCAACCCTTTCCCTCCTCAAGTCACCACGAAGGCCGACTTGATTCCACTATCACGGGTAATCACCAAGTTTGTGGGGCAACCTCACACGTTGAGGGCTCCCACGAGAATTACAATGAAAAAGTGATCAAGTACACTCCAAAGTATTACAATGCAGAGTATGAGTGTAGAAAGATCAAACCCCAAGAGCTCGCAATGAAAGAATGACGATCTCCCAATCCCGAATCCAAGTGTTCAATTGATTTCACTCTTTTTGAACTTTAGATGTGTGGGGAGATGTGTTTTGGGCTCTTGGGACGAAGTGGCGGCGCTAGGGTTTGCTCTTTGATCAATATTCGTGTGTGTTGATAGGAAAGTCGTGGACTCTCTATTTATAGGGTTTCCAAAAGCTAGCTGTTGAAAAACCCTAACACCGGACTAGTCCGGTGCAAGTCCGGACTTGTCCGGTTCCAATGTGTTTCGAGGTCCAGAAAGTTTGTCGGACTAGTCCGGTCCAACATCGGACTAGTCCGGTGCTGTGTGAAAGTGACTCTAGAAAGTTCATCGGACTAGTCCGCGGACTAGTCCGATCTCCACGAATGGGAGATTACAGAAAGTTCAACGGACTAGTCCGGTCAATGATCGGACTAGTCCGGTCCCTCAGTATGAGAGACTCCAGAAACATCAACGGACTAGTCCGGTGGATGAACGGACTAGTCCGGTCTCCTTGTGAGTGGGATTCCGGAAAGGTGAACGGACTAGTCCGGTCCATGATCGGACTAGTCCGGTGCTTTGTTAAAGTTAGGTTAGTTTTAATCCCTTACCCTCGCGTAAAGTTGTGAGCTCTTGGAGTGTGTCTTTCATACACTCCCTATACACTCAAAATCTATTTTGGTCTTCCAAGCTTCATCAAAGTATTTCTCTTTGAACACCACTTCATTTTTCACCTTTTTGTGTGCACCGAAATGTTTCACTTGTTTTTCCTGCAATCACCTCAGTAGTTTCATTAGGATCTCATATGTTTGTCATCAATTAGCCAAAACCCACAAGGGATATCCTAGATGCACTTACAATCTCCCCCTTTTTGGTGATTGATGACAACCATTTGAGATATCACAACTGAGAATAAAATCTTGATTTTCATAAGGTGTGCACATATGGGAATAATGATAAGTCCACAAAACAACTTCTCACATATACACACACCTTATGGTGGGGTGCCTAACAAGTGTTTGATCAACAAGGTGTGATGAAGTAAAGATAATCAACAATGAGTATAAAGATAATCATCCAAGCAACAATAAGCATCACACATAAGAGAAGAAATAGTGCATTACAATGTTTTAAAAATTAAGTACACATGTCCTTGATCACAAAAACATAAAAACACCAACGACTCTCAAATTATTAGTCTTAATCTCTCCTAGTCTCAATCTCTCCCCCTTTGGCATCAAGGCACCAAAAAGGGAAAAATTGAGGGGAATCACTCATCGTCACTCTCTTCCTCCGTCTCGGTCCGGTCCTCATCTTCACCACCATCATCATCATTTGCCGGAGCGGACTCTTCCTCGAAGTCCTCGAAGGCGGGCAGGGATCCCACCGGCTCAATCTCCAGCTTGTCGCAGATTGCTTTGATGTTGGCATTGACATATTGTTGATGCTTCTTCTGCCTGACTTCAATCTTGCGGCAACAGGCAAAGATAGAGGTGAGCATTTTGAGCACACCACCGGAGGGTTCATGAGCAGGTGCAGAGCTAGGAGGAGCAGCTGAGGATCTTGTTGCATTCACATCTCGAGCCTGTTTAGTCCTCCTCTCAGCTTCAGGGGAGGGAGGTGCATCAGGAGCTGAAGGTAGAGTGTACTCGGTGGGCTTTTGCGGTTTCATCCCCGTGTGGTGAACATCCTTGACGAACTCAAGTCCAGTCACCTTCTCAATCATGTACATGATGTACGGGGCATACCCACAAGATCTGTTTGGAGTGATTGAGATGTTCACAATGTCATTGTAGATGTATTCAAAGACATTGAACAGTCTCCTCCCACCAATGACCTTCATTAGGGTCCTCAAGGTTCCTTGAATAGTCCCCGCATCTCCATCTTTTGGGGCTATTGTCTTCCTTAAAATTCTGTTGAGGACCACATAGAAGGGCTTCAAATATTTGATAGTGGGAGAAACATACGACATCCTTGTGTCATAGAGAAATGTGAGCTCATCCTTCTCCAGGGGTTGCAAATTGTGGATGACTAGATCATGATCCAAGGTATGCTCAAGGTGGAGAATCCTTGCAAACTCATCATAAGTGACACTATACTTGGAACCATGGGTCATCCAAGTAAGACTGTCTCCATCACCCCGAGCAAAGTAGAGGGTAGAGTAGAATTGGGCGATCACCTCATTGTTCCAGTCATTTTCAAAGGAAAACAATTCCTTCAGTCCGTGCCTCTCCAGGGACTCAACCACCTCACGGAAAGCAGGATACTTCTTTGACTGCATGTACCCGATGTTCACCCATTGACTCTTCACAACGGGATTCTTCATCTTCATGTACACATGCTCATAATAGTCGGCATGGAAGTTGCTCCAAAATCTTGGGTCTGAGCATTGCCGAGGTTGAGCATACACATCAACCTGCCTGAAGCTGTCGGCAAGCTCACCCCCTTTTCCAGTGAAATCCTTGCTTGAGCGCTGCCTGTTGCGGTGACTTGGGTTCTTCATTTTCAAGGGTCCAATGGGACCACTAGCAAGCCCTTTTACCTTGTTGAGAGTTCTCTTTGGCCCTGAGGAGCTCTCACCGGCCTTTCCTTGGGCCTTCTTCACAACTACCCTCCTTTTCTTGGGTAAGTTGTCGTCGGAGGGTGGAGAGTGCACATTTACATCATGCCTTTTTTTCATGTACCTCTCCTTGGCTCTCTTCACCTTTTCGCGCTCAACTTCTTCATCAACATGGAAGGAGCTGTCATCTGAGCTTGAAGACATCATGCCTAACAAGGAGTTCATGATTTAGATGAGAATGAACTGAGAATGAAGGTGATGTGAGGATTCAAGTGTCAGAGACCGGACTTGTCCGGTTTCAGAGTGCGGAGTAGTCCAGTGTACCGGACTTGTCCGTACATAGGAGTCGGACTAGTACGGCCTGGCACAAGAACCCTAACAAAACTAGAATCACAACGTCTATCTAGGGTGCAAATGAGTATGAAGGTGAAAGGAATACATCTCTGAAGCTAATGTACTTCCTTAGAATCAAGAGAAATAAACTAGGACTAGAAAAGTTGAGAGATTGATTTTAGGGAGAAATTTACCGAGATTTGAGGATTCGCGTTGAAGGAGCGCAAATCTGTCCGGATGAGTTTGGAGAGGAGTACCAACTCGTCGAGGGGAGAGTTCCCCACGGAGAGAGCTTGGATTTTGAGGGCTCAACTCGAAAATCACCTTTTGGGGGCTAGGGTTTGAGAGGAGAGGGTTTAGGTCAAGTGGAGGGAGATTTGAAATGGGCCAGCTGCTTATATAGGCAGCCGACCGGACTAGTCCGGTGTCCCTGAAAACCCTAGGAAGAGGGATTATCCGGACTAGTCCGGTGGCAAACCTGACTAGTCCGATGTTACTGGACAAACTAAGTATTTGGAGATAACTAATAGTGATCCAAGGACAAGTTTTGCAAATAATCTTGGTGATTATGACCAGAAAGCAATCGACACAAAAACATGGTCATAAATTCCAAGATTTCTTCATTAAAAATAGTTTTCTTAGGAGAAAAAAAGTGAGGGGCAGTTTTAGCAATAAAATGTAACATTTGAAGTATCAACCAAATATGCAACGTTTCAAGCCACATTTCGAGAGTCAAGAATATTAAGTTCATTCCTAAGTTCACAGAACCTTTTCTCATCCAATAGTTTGGTAAAAATATTTGCAAGTTGTTTTTCAGTTCTAACATGTGAAATAGCAATGTCACCTTTTAATGAATGATATCTAAGAAAATGATGACGGATATCTATATGCTTAGTTCTTGAGTGCTCTACTGGGTTGTGTGCAATTTTTATAGCACTTTCATTGTCACATAGAAGTGGGATATGGTTAAGATTGTAGCCGTAGTCCCTAAGGGTTTGCCACATCCAAAGTAATTGGGCGCAACAGCTACCGGCTGCAATATATTCTGCTTCTGCTGTGGAAAGGGCAATGGAGTTTTGCTTTTTAGATGACCAAGATACCAGGGACCTACAAAGAAACTGACAAGTCTCTGACGTGCTCTTTCTATCGACTTTGCATCCTGCATAGTCGGCATGGGAATATCCTATCAAGTTAAATTTGGATCCTTTGGGATACCAAAGGCCAAAGGTGGGTGTGTGCACAAGGTACCTTAGGATTCTTTTTACAGCAACTAAATGACACTCTTTAGGTGCAGCTTGAAACCTTGCACACAGGCAAACACTAAGCATAATATCTGGCCTAGATGCACATAAATAAAGTAAAGAGCCAATCATGGACCGATATACCTTTTGATCTACATTTGGACCGTCTTCATTGAGGTCGAGATGTCCATTTGTGGCCATGGGTTTCTTGATGGGCTTGGCTTTGTCCATATTGAATTTCTTGAGAATGTCTTGTGTATATTTGGTTTGGCTTATAAATGTACCTTCTCTTAGTTGCTTGACTTGGAATCCCAAGAAGAACTTTAATTCGCCCATCATTGACATCTCGAACCTATCTGTCATAATTTTGCTAAACTCTTCACAGAAGGATTTGTTAGTTGATCCAAAGATAATATCATCAATGTAAATTTGACATACAAATAAATGATCATCACAATGTTTAGTGAAAAGTGTATAGTCAGCTTTACCAATTTTGAATCCATTCTGAATTAGAAAATCTCTACGACACTCATACCAAGCTCGAGGAGCTTGTTTGAGGCCATAGAGAGCCTTACGCAGTTTGTAGACATGGTTGGGATACTTCGGGTCTTCGAATCCTGGTGGCTGCTCCACATAAACTTCCTCCTTGATTGGGCCGTTTAAGAAAGCGCTTTTGACGTCCATTTGATACAGCTTAAAATTATGGTGAGTAGCATATGCCAATAAAATACGAATGGACTCAAGTCTAGCTACAGGAGCGAAAGTTTCATCGAAGTCCAAACCTTCGACCTGAGAATAACCTTTGGCCACCAGTCTTGCCTTATTTCTTGTTACTACTCCATGTTCATCTTGCTTGTTCCGAAAGACCCATTTAGTTCCGACTATGTTCGCCTTTGGTCTCTCCACTAGCTCTCATACTTCATTTCTCTTGAAGTTGTTCAGCTCCTCTTGCATTGCAATCACCCAGTCTGGATCCCCTAAGGTTTCTTCTACCGTGTATGGTTCCAGAAAAGACACAAAAGAGTAGGATTCACAAAAATTTGCAACTCGAGATCTAGTAGTTACTCCCTTTGCAATATCTCCAATGATGTTGTTGACAGGGTGGTCTCTTTGCACGCTCTGGTGTACTCTTGGGTGTGGAGCTTGTGTAGTTGCTTGTTCTTCATTATCTTCATGTACATTGTCTCCCCCTAAATCATTGCTTCCATGATGGTCCTGATCTTCTTGACCTTCCTCCTCTTGATCTTGTGCAAGGGCTCCCCCTTGATCATTGCCTCCGCGTTGAGGTTCAACTTGTGCATTTGAGTCGAATGTTTGCTCTTGTGGTAAGATATCGCCAAGTCCCGTTTTCTTCAGTGCTTCATATGGAGCTTCCTCTTCATCTAGCACACACTTATCAACTTGCTCCACTTGTGAGCCGTTAGATTCATCGAACACTACGTCATGTGCTACTTCAACAAGGCCGGACACCTTGTTGAAGACACGATAGGCGTAGGCATTCGATTCATAACCGAGCAAGAATCCTTCATCGGACTTCGAAGCGAACTTCGATGCCCTCTGTTTCTTGTTCATAATAAAACATTTGCAACCAAAAACATTAAAATAAGAAACATTTGGCTTTTTACCGGTAAGAAGCTCATATGGAGTTTTCTTCAGTAGTCGATGGAGGTACAGTCGATTAGTGGCATGGCAAGCGGTGTTCACCGCCTCTGCCCAAAACCGATCTGATGTCTTGTATTCATCCAACATGGTTCTCGCCATTTCGATTAATGTTCTTTTCTTCCTTTTGGCCACTCCATTTTGTTGAGGGGAGTAGGGTGCTGAGAATTCATGCTTTATCCCTTCTTCATCGAGAAACTCTTCAACTTGAAGATTCTTGAATTCTGTCCCGTTGTCACTTCTGATGTTCTTTATGGTTGATGAGAATTCGTTCTGAGCTCTTCTCAAGAACTTCTTGAGGATCCCCTGAGTTTCTGATTTATCATACAAGAAAAATACCCAGGTAAATCTTGAAAAATCATCAACAATTACTAAACCGTATTTGTTACCGCCGATGCTGATGTACGAGACTGGACCAAAAAGATCCATGTGGAGAAGTTCCAGCGGTCTTGCGGTGGTCATGACATTCTTGGCGGGGTGTGGTGCTCCGACTTGTTTTCCTGCTTGACAAGCGCTGCACGGCCTGTCCTTTTCAAAAACCACATCCTTAAGACCACGGATGTGACCACCTTTTAGAAGTTTCTGCAGATTTCTCATCCCAACATGGGCTAGCCGTCTATGCCACAACCATCCCATGTTGGTCTTAGAAACCAAGCAAGTGTTGAGTTTGGCTTTATCTTTGTTGAAGTCAACTAGATAAAGCTCGCCCTTCAACATTCCCTTGAATGCAATCGAGCCATCGCTTCTTCTAAAAACAGTCACACCCTCATCAGTGAATAAGCAGTTGTAACCTTTGTCGCATAGTTGGGATATTGACAAAAGGTTATAATCTAGAGAATCTACGTGTAAAACATTTGATAAGGTATGTTGAGAGGATATTTCAATGTTACCGCTACCAAGGACCTTTCCTTGGCTGTTGTCTCCGAAGTATATGCCTTCACCTGGATCCTTGTTGTGCTCGTACTCCACAAACATACCTCTCTCTCCGGTCACGTGATTTGTGCATCCGCTATCAAGTACCCATTTTGTTTCGCCGGAGGAGTAAGCCTGCAAAAAGGAATTATTCCTTGGTTTTAGGTACCCAAGCTTGCTTGGGTCCTCTCAGGTTAGTCACAAGAGTCTTTGGCACCCACACACAAGTTTTCAAGTTCTTGTGGCGTGGCCCTGTATATTTGGCAATGACTCTTCCATTTTTGGCTTTCATAAGAACATAAGAAGCATTAAATGTATGAAACAATGTTTGTGGTTCAGATTCATGAGATTTTTCCTTGACAAAGACAATTCTATTCTTAGCATGATTAGAAGTAGGCATGTGTTTGTTCTTATCAAAACCAAGGCCATCTTTGATATTAGGAGGTCTAGTGACCATGTATGCACTGCGTGCATATTTGATCTTCTCCTTATCAAAGATGCCTCTTGGAGGGGCATGCATATTACAAGAAGTTGATGTATTAGAAATAATATTCTTCTTACTAGAGCAAGTGCAAGTTCCGATTGTTGTCGAACTCATATCTTTGGAGGAAGAGCTCTTGGAGGAAGAAGAGTCACTTTGCTTGAGCGACTCAACTTGCACCTCAAGGATCTTGTTAACTTTTGACAAGTTAGCAAGTTCTTCCTTGATTGCAATATGCGAGTCTTTTAGCTTTGAGTAAGTTTCCTTACTCAAGACTAGCTCAACTTCAAGCGACTTGTTCTTCTCTCTTTCAAGCTCGAGAAGCTTTTCGACTTCTTGTTATCTCTTCCTTTCACGGATGAGCATATCTTCTTGTCGATCAAGAAGTTCTTCCTTCTCAAAAATTTCGTTCGACAACATTTCCATTTTCTTTAGAGCAATTTTACTTAGTCCTCTAAACATTTCTTCGTTATCGCTAGAGCTGTCAAAGTCATCAATAGAGGAATTTAGCGTAGGAGGAGTGAGCCGTACCTTTTTCTTGCCTTCCTTAGCCATAAGGCAAGTGTGGTTGTTCATGTCCTGTCCTCCCATGTTTGGAAAGAGTGTGGCCTTCATAGTAGGCTTCTTGATTGCAATAGTGGCCATCTCTTCTTCTTCATCGGAGGAGGACTCGTCGTTTGAGTCCCACTCCTTGCCAATGTGAGCTTGATGATTTTGTCTTCTTTTTCTGAAATTTTTCTTTTCTTGAGATCTTGTTTCCTTCTTCTTTTTGTTTTCTTCATAGGGGCAGTCCATCATGAAGTGACCATACTCTCCGCAGTTGTAGCAAGTGCGTCGAGCCTTGGATTTTCCTTTGTCCTTGCTTTTGCCTTCATTTGAGTTGTTGCCGTGTCTTCTTTTCATCATTCGCTTGAACTTCTTGATAAAGAGTACCATTTCCTCATCATCAAGATCGGTGCTCCCGTCACTTGTGTGCCCATTGTCTTGATCTTCACGAGCTTCTTTGAGTTTGGGTCGGCATGTAGCTTTGAGAGCGACCTCTTTCCTTTTGGAGGAAGTGAGTTCGGCCAAGTCTTTGACGTATTTTGCCTCTTTCTCCATCATCTCGTGATTTATGATCTTCCCCAACAACTCATCGGGGGTCAATTTATGAAAACCGGGGCTTTCTCTAATCATTGAGCAGAGTGTGACATTTCTTGGCATGAAGGCTCTAATCATCCTCTTGACTACCTCGTGATCTGTCCATTTCTTACTTCCATAGGCACGTAACTTGTTGATGATTGTCTTCATCCGGTTGTACATGTCTTGAGGTGATTCGCCTTCTTCAATAGCGAATCTCCCCAACTCTCCTTCAAGCATTTCTATTTTTGCTTCATGAACCGATCTATTTCCTTCATGAGCTGTCTTAAGTGTATCCCAGATTTCCTTTGCACTTTCTAAGCCATCAATCTTGGTGAATTCCTCTCTACTTAATGATGATGTGATCACGGCGACGGCTTGTGCATTTCTGTGAATCTCTTGTTCTTGTTCTGGGGTGAGTTCTTCATCCGTGTCCAGGATATCTATGCCACTGCAAACGATGTGTCATAGACTAGGATTTAGGGATATTAGATGCATCTTCATGTTGTACTTCCACATTGTATAGTCGCTTCCGTCAAACTGTGGAGGTTTTCCCATAGGAATAGAAAGATAATGGTTGTTTGAGTTGAGACGGTTGTAGTTGTAAGGCTGTCGGGAGTAGTCGTGATGACCGCTCCCCGTCGTCTTCTCTTCTTCCTTTCCTTTTTGTCCTAGCAGCTTCTTTCTCAGAAGTGCCTTCAATTGTCGCACTTCTTCATCATCGTGTGGGCTCTCTTTCAGCACATCAAAAGCTTTAGTTTCTTGTTCCTCCTCATTGATGTTCATCTTTGAGATATCATTGTTCTTCTCAGAGGCCATTGATCTCTCCGAGATGTGAGTCTCGTTGGTGGAGAACCCTGCTCTGATACCAATTGAATGTGGCCTAGAGGGGGGTGAATAGGCCTTTTGAATTTCCTGCACACTTAATAGAATCGTCAAAACTTAGTTGGCCGGACTAGTCCAGTTGTGTGGGCGGACTAGTCCGGTGTGCAAAAATTATGTGTGTTGATCAGGTGTTAATTGGGAAAATAAATTTCTTTAGCAGCGGAATTGAGAACAACTGATATTTGTACTTGATATTAATATAAGAATGCAGGTGTAACTTCTAATTGCCTTATGTTGAAGTTTAGCACTCAAATGATCTAATGAACAAAATTTAAAGTAAATGAGACACAAGACACACGAATTTTTCCCGAGGTTCGATCTCACCACGAGATCTACGTCCTCGTTGAGGAAGCTCACACAGAGCCGGGTCTCCAACCCTTTCCCTCCTCAAGTCACCACGAAGGCCGACTTGATTCCACTATCACGGGTAATCACCAAGTTTGTGGGGCAACCTCACACGTTGAGGGCTCCCACGAGAATTACGATGAAAAAGTGATCAAGTACACTCCAAAGTATAACAATGCAGAGTATGAGTGTAGAAAGATCAAACCCCAAGAGCTCGCAATGAAAGAATGACGATCTCCCAATCCCGAATCCAAGTGTTCAATTGATTTCACTCTTTTTGAACTTTAGATGTGTGGGGAGATGTGTTTTGGGCTCTTGGGACGAAGTGGCACGTGTGTGTTGATAGGAAAGTCGTGGACTCTCTATTTATAGGGTTTCCAAAAGCTAGCCGTTGAAAAACCCTAACACCAGACTAGTCTGGTGCAAGTCCGGACTTGTCCGGTTCCAATGTGTTTCGAGGTCCAGAAAGTTTGCCGGACTAGTCCGGTCCAACATCGGACTAGTCCGGTGCTGTGTGAAAGTGACTCCAGAAAGTTCATCGGACTAGTCCGCGGACTAGTCCGATCTCCACGAATGGGAGATTACAGAAAGTTCAACGGACTAGTCCGGTCAATGATCGGACTAGTCTGGTCCCTCAGTATGAGAGACTCCAGAAACATCAATGGACTAGTCCGGTGGATGAACGGACTAGTCCGATCTCCTTGTGAGTGGGATTCCAGAAAGGTGAACGGACTAGTCCGGTCCATGATCGGACTAGTCCGGTGCTTTGTTAAAGTTAGGTTAGTTTTAATCCCTTACCCTCGCGCAAAGTTGTGAGCTCTTGGAGTGTGTCTTTCATACACTCCCTATACATTCAAAATCTATTTTGGTCTTCCAAGCTTCATCAAAGTATTTCTCTTTGAACACCACTTCATTTTTCACCTTTTTGTGTGCACTGAAATGTTTCACTTGTTTGTCCTGCAATCATCTCAGTAGTTTCATTAGGATCTCATATGTTTGTCATCAATTAGCCAAAACCCACAAGGGATATCCTAGATGCACTTACAGTACTAGCTCAAACATTGCAGGTCCAGATCCATATCCACAGGGGGGAGCATTTTCGTTGAAGATGAGGAAGAATTAGAGCTGCTGCCCGAAAATTCAGCAGCTAAAGACTTTGGTTCAGCTCCGGATGTTAATTCTCAACCAGCACCGACAACCATCAATGCTGATTCAAATCATCCTCAAGTCACAAGCTCATCGATTTGTGATGAACATGAAGAAGAAGAAGCTTGTGAGACATCTGTTCCTCTACGGTTTTACAAAGATCATCCCCCACAACAGATGATTGGAAGCTTGCACGAACGAGTCACACGGTCTAGGTTTTGCAATCCAAACTCTTATGCTCATTCTGCTTTTGTTGCTTCTTTTGAACCCAAAGATATATCACACGCACTCACTAATGAATCTTGGATTATTGCCATGCAAGAAGAGTTAGAAAATTTTGAAAGAAATAATATTTGGAAACTTGTACCTCCGCCTCAAGGTCACACTTTAATTGGAACTAAATGGGTATTTAAAAATAAACAAAGTAAGGATGGGGTTGTGGTTAGGAATAAGGCTAGGTTGGTTGCTCAAGGTTTCACTCAAGTTGAAGGTCTAGATTTTGATGAAACTTTTGCTCCCGTTGCTAGATTAGAAGGCATAAGAATTTTGTTAGCCTTTGCTGCATCTAAAGGTTTCAAGCTATATCAAATGGATGTTAAAAGTGCTTTTTCTAAATGGCTACATAAATGAGGAGGTTTATGTCAAGCAACCACCATGTTTTGAAAATCTAGATTTTCCTAATCATGTTTACAAACTGTCCAAAGCCTTGTACGGTCTCAAACAAGCCCCTAGAGCATGGTATGATAGGTTAAAAACATTCTTACTTGAAAAAGGGTTTACCATGGGCAAGGTTGATAAAACTCTTTTTGTGCTTAAGCATGGCAATGACTCATTATTCGTTCAAGTGTATGTGGATGATATTATCTTTGGTTGTGCTTCTCATGATCTTGTGTCCAAGTTTTCAGCTATGATGAGTTCAGAATTTGAGATGAGTATGATGGGAGAACTCACGTACTTTTTGGGGCTGCAAATCAAGCAAACAAAGGAGGGTACCTTTGTGCATCAAACGAAGTATACAAAAGATCTCCTAAGGCGCTTCAACATGGACAAAAGCAAGCCTCTTCGGACACCAATGGGAACAACAACAACACTTGGACTTGATGAAGATGGTGAACCAGTGGGTCAAAAAGAATATAGAAGCATGATCAGATCACTTTTGTATTTCACGGCATCAAGACCAGACATACAATTCAGCGTATGTCTTTGTGCACGGTTTCAAGCCTCCCGACGTGCTTCACATTGTCAAGCCGTCAAAAAGATTCTCAGGTACTTACATGGAACTCAAGAATTTGGAATTTTTCTTCCTTCTTCCTCAACCGTTACTTTGAAAGCTTTTTCGGATGCTGATTTTGGGGGTTGTAGGATTGATAGGAAAAGTACTTCCGATGCTTGTCATTTTCTTGGTAATTCTCTTGTTGCTTGGTCCTCTAGAAAACAAAATTCAGTTGCACAATCCACAGCTGAATCTGAATATGTAGCTGCTGCTAGTGCTTGCTCACAAATTCTTTGGATTGTTCAAACACTTAAGGACTATGGGGTTGATCTAGATAGTGTTCCACTGTTCTGTGATAACACTAGTGCCATTTGCATTGCTAAAAACCACGTGCAACATTCTAGAACTAAGCACATTGACATTAGGTATCACTTTCTCCGAGATAATGTTGAAAAAGGAAACATTGTGCTTCACCATGTAGATATCGAACAACAATTGGTTGACATTTTTACAAAACCTTTGGATTTCACTCGTTTTTGTTACATTTGTAGTGAAATAGGGTTTATGCATCCTCATGGCTTAAATTGAGGGGGAGTTTTGAAACTTGGGAAGTCTATGTGTGAATCTGAAATTAAAATTATATGAGCATAGTATTTCATACATATATGACTTTGTGATTCCTTTTACATGCTGAAAGTTCTTACTACATTACTCATGTTATACATTTTGTAGTTTTTGCCATGTCTAGTAATTGGAATAATTACTTACACTAAATCCGGTCATGGTCGAACTTTCTTGCTGTTTTGAACTTGTTACATGTTCACAAGTGCTTTTAATCATTAAGAATTAATAAAGTAATCAACTCACATGTTGAGTTTTTATGAACAAATATAAATTGAGAAAAGATCAAGAGAATATGCATGCATCGCACTTCTTCTTTTAAGATGGCTTATCATTGCACTTACATATGAACTTGGAAGAAGTTGTGTATGACTAAAACCATGTCCTTAAGCTTCTAATTGTCAAATGACATAGGCTTGGCTTGGTTGGTTAGAATAAGGCAGATGTGCATATAATCTCTTGCAAATATCATATGATCTAAATTTATACTTTGAAAAATAATAAAATACAGCAACTAGTGTCATGATTTCAGGTTTTGAAATAGTTAAGTTTGTGAGATCATGACTTACTTAAATTGAAAATTACATTTGATCTCTAGCATGGCTTACACTATTTTATGTATTTCATTGATGTGATAATGTAAGGTACTTGATAGTATGACTTGGATGAGCTTTGTTTATATGTATATGTTATAATATGCTCATAACAACTAAAGGTGGAGAGATAATTTGTTTATATGCTCATGACTTGCTGAATACATTGTCAAAGGGGGAGAAATAAGCATGAAGAGAAAGAGAATATGTGCATAAGGAGAGATAATAAAGGGGTAGAGATAATATGGGATAATTTTTGGATTTTCTTCTCATTTTACTTTTGATTTACAAAGGGGGAGAAATTGCCTTCAAAACTTTTATGTGAATAAGCCAAAGTTCGGATTTTAAATTGTGTTGCCAATGCATTCATCAAGGGGGAGATTGTAAGACCTATGTGTGCTGAATACATTGGCTTGTAGTGAATACACTTGCTTTGACGATAAAAGTTTTGAATATCACCAAAACACCTTTTTATTAAGGTCCGACTAGTTTTGGTTAGCTCCGGTGAGTTTTGTCTTTAGCTCCGACATGTCTTTGATAGCTCCGGTGTGTTTTTGTAAGCTCCGACGGGAGCTTGGTTATACTAGTTTTGGTAAGTTCTGGTGTTAGGTTCTACTAGCTTTTGTAAACTCCGGCTCAAGGTCCGGTTTGCTTTGGCAAGGTCCGGAACTTGACCGCAATGCTTCTATTTTTCATTTGAAATGTTTCGTACTTGCTTTACACCTCTGGAAAGATCTCTTAGTATTCATTTGCTAAGTCTTTGGTGCATTTTTGGTTGACATGGATGATATCGTGTTGCTGTGGTTTCGCAGCATGCTTATGTGAGGTTCTCACGTAAGGTGTTGTGTTCGGAACTAACTTGAGTCAAGTCGAGGACTTCGGCTCGTATGGATTGGTTGTTTATTCATGTGATGGTGTTGCTTGAGTTTAAGACATGGTTGGTGATGGGATCCATTGGACTAGTCTCAGGGAGGAGATGAGGTTCCAATAACCAAATTCAGGAGGAATTGTGGTTGAGCTGATCAGGAGGTTGCGCAGCATGATTGAATCAAGAACAATGCATGTGAAGGTATTGTGGACGCCGTTGGAAGATGTTTGTACATGTGCAAGGAGTGCATGGACGTGGCTACATGGTTCCGAGACGTGATGAAGATATGTGGACATAAAGAGTTGGTCGGAAAGGTCCAACTGACTAGGTTATGGACTCTGGTTGCGGCTGAGTCGGGTTTGACTCAAATATGGAAAGATTTAAGTTTGTTATGTTAGGATTTCGTGTGGGTCACGAATTTGAGTTGTTTAGGAATGTGGGATACGTTCCTAAGGTGTTTGGAAGTCTTATTATTGCTTCTATATGCGTACAGAAGAATCCTAAGCAGTTATGGAAAGTTAAGATTTGTGAACAGAGTAGGATTAGGTTTCTGATCTGAGTTGAGTTGGCTTTCGAGCTGGTTATATAAACAAGGGAGCCCAGAGCTCGTGGTGCATGACTTTGGGGCTGTTCCTCTTGTGTTCTATTGAATAAAATTCGTAGTTTGAAGGAACTTTTGTGCCTTGTTCGCCCGACTTGTTCTAGACAAGTTTTACTCATCAAGTTTCTGAACAACACTAACTTTCATCGGTGGTTTTATCATAACTCGAGTTTTACAGATCCAATTGACGTGATTCTTTTTGGGTTCTCTTCACAACTTGGTTATCTATCATTTGTCAAAATTTCACGGTCATTGGATTTGTGGTCTATGATCTACACGAGTTTCTTTGCAGCGTTCCAGAACTGTTTTTTTTTCTCGGGTAGGGCAGATTGACCTTTGTTTGATCTTTCGATCATAACTTGAGTTTTTCTCGACGGGTTTGAGTGATTCTTGTTGTGTTGTCTTCGTGACTTGATTCTGTCTGATATCTATCACTTTTGTCATGAATAAAAACGTTTAGATTAGTCTCACACACGATTTTTTTAACAGATCGTTTTTCTGCCGAAGGAGTTGTGGTTTAATTGTTTCCGCTGCGTACGATTTTTAAATCTACCATTCACCCCCCTCTGGTAGCTTTTCGCGTGCTCTTCGATCCTACACTAGAATACCCCGAGCAGTAGGCGGCAGTGGAGAACATGAGCAGCTGTTACCCGCCCGTCCCCGCTCCCTGTTTGTTGGCGTGGACTCATATTCCTCCCCCCATTAATCCAATCCAACTGCAGCTGCATGCAGGTTGATCAGAGGTTGAAGACGACGAAGACCTGCCGCCGCTTGCGCTACCACCCTCACGTTCCTGCTAGCTCCTCTTGCTGTTATCGAGATCTGTGACACATGCATATATGCTTGTGTTGCACGCTGATCGATGGCCGTCATTCGCTACTCATAATTAGGAGCAACTCTGTTTTACTGATCTCTTGCATGGTCGTTTTTAGCATGTTGCGAATTGTAAAACTTTGCCGTAAACGAGATTATCAAACAGAGTATGTACCAACTAGTGCCACACTGTCGAAGAAAAGATCTGCATGCCACTGCTAACAAAGTAGCATGCAGTGCACTGATGAACATCACACTTTACAGTGCAGTCCCACCATGCCGAGAGGGTTGGTTCACAATGCAGTCTCAAAAACTTTTTGGCGCGAGAGGGTGAGCTGAGCTCGCCACCTCACAAGAACTCGGTCCAACTTTCTTGACGCAGCTAGAGGACTCCTATAAACTGGGAGCGCCACAGGTCAACGCCACAGGTCAAAGTGTTAAACAAATAGTACAACATTGCTTATGTAATCAAGGGAGATCTCCTCATCCCAATCTGATAGAAAGGCCTGCTACAGAGGAGCAGGCATGCGAGGACGTGTTCGAAAACCTCGTGAAGGACGGTGTCGAAGTGTAGAACGACACTTCCCCCGGTACTACTAAAGTGTAGCCCGCGGATGTTCTTGTTTCGCTTGGGGCACGCAGAGATCAGGATCAAGATGGTGACACCAGAGATTTACGTAGTTCGGGCCGCCTGAGCGTAATACCCTACTCCACGGGGTGTGTGTTGTTGTATAGAGAATCACTAGGAAGCATAGTGTATGACTCAGCTTTTTTTTTGTATCGTACGACTCAGTCCTTTTATAGTCCAAGGGCTGACTGTAACATCGTTTGCCTGGCTCGACATGTGGCCCTGGCGTGTTTAATAGCCTAATACACCATCTATAAGCATTAAGCATGGTTAATAGTGTGATAACGTGCCTTAATAGCTGTGTTACCTCTATTAATAGTGCTCTGATCGTGTGTCATTAATATAATATTAATGACACGTAATCAGGTCTTGTAACTGCTGCTTTAACTGTCGCTTGAATGTCCGTGCTGAAAGAGATCCGTCAATGTATTTGTTGGTGATGAAGGTCTGGAGGCTCCACATGTGGCAGCTTCGGAGCTTCCCCTTGCGGGGAGGTAGCTCCGGAACCGCTATACACGTGTCGGCACTGTAGCTTCCCTCTGCTCGGGGTTAGGTCTAGGGTCGTTATACACGTGTAGATCGCAGAGCTTCCCTGTGTTGGGAGTTTAACTCCGGATTTACATCACACATGTCAATCCCCGGAGCTACTCATATGAGAGATGCGGGTCCGATGTAATATGACATGTGGGGCCTGAGGAAACCTTCAACTTTAACAGGTAGAACTCTCTTGCACTTCTTGCGATATTTTGGGGTACCCGGTACGCAGGGTACCGATAGTGGCCCCCGAGCTCACCTCTGGAAGAAACCCTTTGGGTTAAGTTATTCTACCAGAGGTGGGGCCTTTCTTGATTCCCGCGCTTTGACTTGAAAAGTCTTCTGATGTGCCGTTGCAGCGATGGTCTGCGGGTAAACCATAGCCGCGTGGCTTGTTATGAATGCAGTAGATGAGATCTTTGAGTGTGGATCTCACACAATTGAAGATCCCCAGTTCCAATACAAAAACCGTATCGGTTCCGAGCGCCTTGCCAGGGTGCCACCTTTGGGTTTCCTGCCACCCATCATGACAATGGTTCGCCTGGGGTAAGAACCTCAATTTCTTTGTTGAGGTGGTCCCGGGCCCATTCATCACTGATGGGGTACACTTTTGAAAAGTGACTTCGCTCTCGCTCCGGTTTCCATCCAAGCACCACGGAGGTTTACTTAAGAAGGAAAGTATGCGCGGTTTGAGGACTCTTTACGCTTTTGATCAAACTTGCGCTCAGAGCCTCCCAAACTCCGCCTAGCTTTCCTTTCCTTTGCTCCACTTTGTCGCGATGTAGTTGGGGTCTTCCCAAGAGCCGTATCAAGAGCAATGACGATCTGATCAAGGTTCGGACCTATATAGGGTGGTCCAGTGACTCCTTCAACCACTTGGTTTGCGCCGGCAAGCTCTCATTCAAGGAGGAGCGCAATGGTGACATGGTGTATTCCTTGCATACGCCATGGTGGGATTGATCCCACCTTTTTCAACCTTTCTTTTAGTGCTACTGGACTTTTATGGTCTCCAGCTGTATCATCTTGGCCCCCATTCTTATCTTCTAGTGGCGACCTTCGTCCACTTTTGCAAGATGTGGGTGGGTGTTCCCCCATGCATCGAGCTGTTTCATACCTTCTTCACAGTCCACACCACCGATAAGGGGACTGAGCTTCTTAACTTCTAGTATTTCGTGAAGCACAAGAACGCCCTTCAAGTACTTGAAGTCATCCCCTTTTGGCAAATGGGATGACTGGAAGAAGGACTGGGTCATCATTGCATTGGAGGAGCACGGGAGGTTGGAGATGCCCCAAGGACTCCCCAACGTTGATACCGACGCTTGGAGTGTAGTTCCGGAGCTGTCAGATGCCTTTAACCCCATCCTGACCAAGATTCGAGAATGCGTGGAGGGCGGAGTGACCCCTCAGATTGTCTTCTGCAATTTCCTAGTCAACAGATAGGCTCTGCTGAGGAAGAGGGAGAAGCTCGCCTGGGCTCTCAACAGCGTGATGGATGACGACCGGGTTGAAACCGGTCTGAAATCCAATTTGGATGATGAAGCTCTGAAGCTTCATCTCAAGAAATTTCAGCATGGGATAAACGTCGAAGGCGATGACTTGGTTCCGCCGGCTGCTTTCCTTCCTCTGAACATGGAGCCAAAGTTCAGCAGAGAGCTCCGGAGGAAGATGCCAGCACTTGATGACCTTGGTGAGGTGGAGAGGCGTCCGACCTCTAGGGTGGTAATCCCCGGAGCTTCCGAAGAGGGCATGCCTCCGCCCCGAGCCATAGGGTTGAAGACATCAGCAAGGGCAAGGGCAAAGAGCCAGCTGAACCCTCCAGCCGGAAGAGGAAGCTGAAGCATGCTGATGGGAGGTCCGTCGGGGCTGCTCCCTCTACAACGGCTCCTTCTCCCCGGAGGAGGAGGTCTTCTGCGGCTACACCTTCTCCGGCGCAGGCATCTTTGAGAGGCGCTAGCTCAGGGCAGTTAACACCAGCTTCAGTTCCGACTAAGAGCTCCAGGCCTGGGAGTTCTTCCTGACCAAGAAAAGCTTCGACCGAGAGGACTCCGGCTTCCGCAAGTGGTCCTCAGCTGAGGTCCGAAGTCGTTGTCTCACCTGACTTGATGGGCTTTGGCTCCGGGCCTCGGAAGAAGAGGTTCCAAGGCGACTGGGGCGGTAGAATCCCAAGGTAAGCATCGTGTGCTTGCCTTAAAATGCTAATCTTGTTTTTGTTATGTATTTAATCTTCTCATCCCTTTATTTCCAGGGTGTCGAGAAAGGGGTCAGGGACTTCGGCATCTGCTGCAGCGACTGTGGCTATGCATGCCAAAGCCCTGGCTTCGAGCACTGAGCCTCCTCCTCAAGTGGTGGCAGCAGTCACGGCAGCTCCGGCGCCAGCTGTCGTGGATTTGGATTCAGAGTCCTTGCCGGAAGCTCCCGTGGTAGCGCCGAACCACGGGGGAGAGGTTGAAGATATACCTCTGGCAACATTGCCGGAGGCTAATGCTCTAGTGCCAGAGCAGGAGATTTCAGAAGCTCTGGCCTTCGAGCTGGAAGTCATCGAAGCCCTGGCTGCTGAGCCAGAGGCAATTGAAGTCCCAACCATCTATTCGGAGATGGTTGAAGCTCCGTCCCTTGGGTCAGAAGTTGTTGAAAGTCCGACGGCTGAGCCGGAAATGCTTGAAGCTCCGGTCGCTGAAATGGAAGTGACTGACACTTCGGCGTCTGAGCCATCGGTGGTAGGGGCACTGGATGAAGCCCCAGCCGTTGCCCTGGAGATAGCTGCCCCGGAGGTGTCTGGACCAGAGCTGGAGCAGCCTGAATAGGTGGCAACAGGTCCTCCCTCTCGGAGCCGATAATTGAAGATTCGGAAGCAGCGCCTTCGACTTCTTGTCCGGAGGTGGGAGTTCCTCCAGTGGGTTCTTCTTCTACTGCTGCTGAAGGGCTTCCAGAGAGCAGCCATAGTGCTGCAGGAGCTCAGGGGACCACCCTTGTAGAGTGGGACCCAATTTTTGTGATGGAGAATCCTCTGGAGCTAGCGGAGTTGACCCCAACAAGTTGGAGCCTATCCCTCTAGCATTGTCCATAGACAACACCTGCTTGAGCCTCCGACAAGTCTAGCTCGCCTTCGATCATGAGAGCAAAGCCTTTGAGGAGGAGCGCAACAGACTCCACTTCGAGACCATGCTTGCATAGACAAGGCTGGCTGATCAGGAGGAGTGGATCAAGAGGTAAAATGGCCGGTTGGAATACTGGGACAAGCTGCTAGAAGAGAAAGAGGCTGCCATCAGGGCGCTCGATGCTAACTCTAGGGAGATCCTTGAACAAGCCAAGGAGAGGCGTGATGCTGCTGATGAGCGTCACGAAAACCTCAATGAATTGAATGAGTCCTCCTGAAGCGTCGAACGAACCTTGATGCGAGGGAAGAGAAGATCCTGGAGCAGTAGGAGGATATTGTGAAGAGGGAGTCGGAGGTCACCCAGAAATTGACTCTGGGTGAACACAATTTGGCAGATCGCAACAAAAAAGCTGGATCTATGGAATAAAGAAGAGAAGGAGAAGTACTGGAAACTGGGGCAGGAGCTCTCAAAAAGAGAAGCTGACGTTGCCACCAGGGAAGGGAAAGTGAGAGGCAGGGAAAAGGACCTGGCGGAAAGGCGGAATCGCATCGCCTCCGGGAGCCAGAGCTGACCGATTGCGAGAAGCAAGTTGTTGAGAGTATGTAGCAGCATGCGAAATTGGTCGAGCGCTTCGCTTGACAAGGTTCGGAGCTTGCGGCCGCCCGGAAGTCACTGGAGGAGCTGCGGAGCTTGAAGGAGACGAAGTCCATTCAAGTGTGGGACTTCTTGGGGCGAGCCAACGACGCACTGACACCACTAGGCTTTAGTCCTGTACGTCCGGACAATTCGGAAGTGTACTTGGACCGAGCACTAGTGGCCCTCAATGCTGCTGGCGGCAAACTTGATGCGATGGGTGATGTCATTGCGGACCAGCTGGAGACAGAGGGCAAGTCTTTAGCTACAAATGTCACAGAATATGTGCTGACGTGCTATGTGAGCCGAGACCCCCAATTCTCCATGGACCTGGTGCTCCAAGGTCCCGTTGCTGAAGAGGAAGATGCCGCCAAGGCCAGCGTCCAAGAAGCTGCCAATAAAGTCACCTCATTCTTCCGCAGGACTTAGTACCTCCAGTAGCTATGACTTTTTCCTTTTGCCTTCTGCTGTAATCCCAATTTTGTAATCCAATGCTTCAAATTAATGAAATCCACTTTGCCTTGAACTTCATTTTATTGTTGTTTTGTCTTCAATATAATGTGCTCTGTCTTGTTGGCCCCCTGGTATATGTGCACAATTCAAGTGTGTACATGTACCAAAGGATTTGATAGTATATTGATGACTTGAACGCTTCAAACTTGTAGTTTTTAGGTCCGAAGTCTTTATTTCCGATGCGTCGACGGCGGGCCCCCCTGGGGTTGCTGGAGCTTGGAAGCTCTGGCGGCACCTACCATCAACATATAACACGTTAACGGTGGGCCCCTTGGGATTTATCGGAGCTTGATAGGTCCAGTAGCGTCGGTGTCATCGCATGAATCGTTGAAAGCGGACCCTCCAGGGGTTGTCGGAGCTTAGTAGCTCCGACGTCGTCCACTATGAATTTCTATTTTTCCTGCACATTGAATACAGGAGTAAAATTCGTCCTCTTGTCTTTAAATCGTTTGTGACTTATCATTCTTTTTTTGAGTTTTAAATAAAAAAAACTCGATATAGTAACATGCATATTGACGTAATCTTTCCGGACCCATATGCTTTTTTTAGTACTCACCCTACTGAGGCCTGCTGGGGTGTAGGTAGAGTGGCGTACTTAGGGTGCAGGACCAGACTAAGTCGATAGCACACTCCGGACCTATGTTGGCTTGGCGTTCAGGCAAATAGACTGTGCATCAATGTTAGGATCCGAAGAGACCATCAATAAAACTTGTGATACATACGAATTACTTGGACTAAAACTCAAAAAGAATTGCACAAATTTATTATAGACAAGAAGGAATAAAAATAATAATTTGATATATCGAGACTTGTACAAAAATAAATGCATGTGGAGTCTGTTCTTACACAACAATGTCTTTTATTATTGGTCCGGATTACAGGGGAGACAAGGACACACTTAGGGTGTGGGACCAAGCTAAGTGCGCTATACATCTTGTAATAACCCAGGGTAGGTAGTTGCACTTTTAGTGCGGTGACTGTATGAAGTGTACTTGAACTTCCCGGACCCTCCCGAGGGGGGGTCCGGATGTTCTCCCGGAGGACCTACCCATATCTGTTTAGTGACTCTATAACATACATCATGTGTAATTATAGACTCACCTTTGTGATTCTAAGCATAAAAGTTATGGAGGTGCTCGATGTTCCAAGGATTAGGAAGCGGAGTCCCATCCTCAGTTGCCAAGCGAACGCATCCGGGACAGGATACTCTGATCACTCGGAAAGGACCTTCCCAGCTGGCGGAAAGATTGTTCATCCCTTCATGAGTTAGTATCTTCCGAAGCACCAGATCACCTTCTTCAAGCTGTCGGTTACGCACATGCCTTTGATGATAGCGCCGGAGCACTTGGCGATAACATGCATTCCGAACAGCTGCTTGGCACCTTCCCTCGTCGACGAGGTCAAGGTCTTCACGCCGGAGCTGGTTTTGCGCGGCTTCGTCGAAGGTCCGGACCAAGAGGGACCCCAAGGTGATCTCCGGAGGAAGGACTGCTTCAGCTCCGTACACCAGGAAGAAGGGTGTTTCTACAGTTGACCGGTTAGGCATGGAACTGGCACGCTTCACATTTTTTCACTAGCTCAACCGCATCTCGGAGTGCTGTAGGCCAGTAAAAGCCATGTCGGAAGGCTTTACCGACCAGCGTGCGAGAAGAAGCATGGTTCCCTCACCCGCCTCCATGGATTTATGCGAGGAGCTCGCGACCTTCTTCCCTTGCAATGCACCGCATTAGGATGCCATTGGCACCACGCCGGTAGAGATACCCTTCTACCAATGTGTATCTTTTAGCCAATCTAATAATCTGGTTAGCGGATACACCATATTCAGGAAGTATATTGTCTTTCAAGTAGCTCCAGATCTCCTAGATCCATGCATCGGAGCTAACTTGAGCTTCTGAGTCTTGCGTGCTGGGTTGCTCGAAGCTTCCAGCAGCACCTACAACCCTTGGTGGACGCCATGGTAACAGGGTCATCGGGACTACCAGCTTCGAGGTGCTGGTCTCACCCCCTTCGCTCAGTTCGGCAGGCTGAGCTGTTGGTCTTGACAACCTCCGGACGAAGATTCCGTTAGGAGCCAGAGTCCAGTTGAGGCCTTCGTCGAGAGTTCATCAGCTTCAGCGTTATGAAGACGTTGAACATGTTGGAGATTCAGGACTTCGAAGTCCTTCTGGAGCCTCTGGACTTCAAGAATATAGGTAGCTAGTTGGGAATTGTTACAACAACATTCACCTTTGACTTGTTTGATGATGATTTGTGAATCACCCTTCACCAACAACTGTTTGACACTATAAAATAGTGCTACCTTAAGTCCATAGATGAGATCTTCATACTCCGCCATGTTGTTGGTCGCCTTGAAGTCAATGTGAACCATGTACTTGACCTTCTCCCCAGTCGGAGCAAGGAAAATGATTCCAGCTCCGGCCCCCTCCTTCTGCACGGAGCCGTCGAAGTAAACAATCCAGTGAGGCTCGGTGAATACCGGAACCTTGGGTTCCAGTTTCTACTCACTGTGGCCCCCAGGGTTTGATAGAGAGGGAGTCCATTCCGCCACGAAGTCTACCAAGGCTTGACTTTTGATTGCTTGTCGTGACACGAATTTGAGATCGAACTCGACCAGCTCCACTGCCCACTTTGCAAGGTTCCCAGTAAAGTTGGAGTTATGCAAAATAGCACGCGGTGGAAAAGAAGTTACCACTGATATTTTATGGGCTTGGAAATAATTATGAAGCTTCCTTGAGGCAATAATAACTGCATAAAGCAGCTTATGCACCTCAATGTATCTTGTTTCAGCGTCATGGAGTACTTCGCTGATGAAGTATACTGGGCACTAGACGGTCCGAACCCTGTTGGAGGGACCCGAAGCTTCTTCTCCATCATCCCGGACCTTCCCGGAGGGGTCCAAACCTTCTTGCTGTGCTTCTTGGACCCTCCCGGAGGGGTCCAAAACTTCTTCTTGTTCGACCCGGACCTTGCTAGAAGGGTCCAGATCGTCTTGGTCGGCCAGGTGAATTCCCTCAGGTGGATGAGGTTGTTCTCCTAGCATTTCGCCTTGAGGTTTCGTGTCTAGGGGTTGGGACCCGGACACGCATTCAGGTAACTTCGGACCCTCCCGAAGGGGTCTGGGCTCCTGGACTGGACATGGCTCCGGTTTTTCCGCGACCAGGACCATGCTGACAACTTCGGTAGTTGCAGAAATGTAAAGCAGTAAAGGCTCACCAGAATTCAGAGCTACCAAGATCGGTAGTGTGGTGAGGAGTTGTTTCAGCTCTTGATACACTTTTTCTACTTCTTCAGACCAATGAAATGATCCGGACTTCCTCAAGAGTTTGAAGAAGGGAAGTGCCTGCTCTGCCAGTCTTGAGAAGAACTAGCTGAGCGCAGCTAGACACCCAGTTAACTTCTGGACATCCTTGATGTGGGCTGGGGGCCGCATATCTTCTATAGCCTTGATCTTGGCCGGATTCGCTTCAATTACTTGGTGAGTCACCAAGAAACCTAGAAGCTTCCCGGAGCTAACCTCGAAGACACATTTGTTCGGGTTCAGCTTGGTGCGCGTGGTGCGCAGCTTATCGAAGACAACTTGTAAATTGTCAAGGAGTGACTCCTTGTTCTTGATCTTCATGACGATTTCATCGATGTACACCTCCACCAAGTCTCTAATTAGCTCTACAAATGTTTTGTACATAGCTCGCACAAATGTTGAAGCGGCATTTTTGAGACCAAAGGGCATGGCAGTATAACAATACAATCCATCTACTGTTATGAAGGTTGTATGCTCTTCATCTTCCTAAGACATTTGGACTTGATGATATCCAGAATATGCATCTAAAAAACAAAATAGCTCACACCCGGAGGTGGAGTCCACTATCTGATCTATCCTAGGTAGTGGAAATGGATGCTTTGGGCATGCCTTATTTAAGGTGGTGTAGTCGATACACATCCGAAGCTTCCCGCCAGCCTTGGGTACCACGACTGGGTTTGCCAGCCATTTAGGATGAAACACCTCCCGGATGAAACCAGCTTCGAGCAACTTCTTGATCTTCGGTCGGATGAAGTTTTGCCGCTCGATTGATTGTTTCCGGGGCTTCGGGTGTATAGGACGGGCGTCAGGATAAATCTTTAGATTGTGCTCAATCACCTCCCTAGGGATCCTAGGCATTTGCGACGGTTGCCAGACAAACACATTGCCATTAGCCCGAAGGAAAGTGATGAGCGTGAGTTCCTATTTGTTGTTCAGACCTCCCGATATACGAGTAGTTTAATCAGCATCAGAACCAATTTGGATGACTTTGACGGGAATGTCAGTGTTGCCGCTTGGTTGCACACGAGGTGCGGAAGTAGAGCCTTTATGACGAATGCTCGGGGGGGTTCAAAGTTGGCTCCATACCGGATGCTTCCTCTTGCGCTGTGGTAAGCACATAGAGTTCTTATAAAGCAGTAACTCCTGCATTACAATCTCCGCGGATCAATAGAACACCTGCAGGTGTTGGCATCTTCAACACTAAGTAGCCATAATGGGCGGCGACCATAAACTTGTACAAGGATGGCCTGCCCAAAATGGCGTTGAACGGCAGACTAATCTGCGCAACGTCAAAAACCAACTTCTCGGTTCTGTAGTTCTCCTGAGTCCCGAAGGTCACTGGGAGTGTGATGGAGCCGAGAGGAGTAATGGTCCCCGGTCCTACCCCAGAGAAAGGTCGAGATGGGCGAAGGTCCGAAGGTCGGAGCTGGAGCTTAACGAAGGCTTCGAAGATTATGAGGTTCAACCCTGAGCCTCCGTCCACCATTACATGGTGAATTTGGATATTGTTAATGGTAGGAGACACCATTAACGGGAGTTTTCCAGCTCCGATCATGTTGTGGGGGCAGTCTGAAGCATAAAAAATGATGGGAGTGTCCATCCACTTCCGATGAGGCTCTGCCCTAGTGGTGGGAGCTGCAACGGCCATGTCCCGCCGCATTATTTTGAGGATGCGGCGAGAGGTGATGTCCCAAGAACCACCATAAATGGTGTTCAGGGTCTTTTGACGCTCGTTGTCAGAGACGTCGGAGTCATCGTCGACAGTGTTATAGACAACTTTCAAGATCTTCTTGGGGTCTTGAAAACCTAGCTCCTCTTCGGTCGGAGCTTCATCGACTTTTTGTTTTCCTTCCCGCTGGCGGAAAGGAGCTTCTTCCCCGCGCTTGTCATAGCGCTCGAAAAGGTTCTCGACCTCCCGACACTCTTCCAGACTGTGCTTGTCCGTCTTGTGGATTGGGCCGCCTCAGCGTAATACCCTACTCCACGGGGTGTGAGTTGTTGTATAGAGAATCACTAGGAAGCTTAGTGTATGACTCAACCTTTTTTTTTGTATCATACGGCTCAATCCTTTTATAGTCCAAGTGCTGACCGTAACATCGTTTGTCTAGCCCAACATGTGGCCCTGACGTATTTAATAGCCTAATACACTGTCTATGAGCATTAAGCATGGTTAATAGTGTGATAACGTACCTTAATGGTTGCGTTACCTCTATTGACAGTGCTCTGATCGTGTGTAATTAATACAACATTAATGACACGTAATTGTGTCTTGTAACTGCCGCTTTAACTGTCCCTTGAATGTCCGTGCTGAAGGAGATCCGCTAATGTATTCGTTGGTGATGAAGGTCCGGAGGCTCCACACGTGGCAGCTTTGGAGCTTCCCCTTGCGGGGATGTAGCTCCGAAACCGCTATACACGCGCCGGCACCGGAGCTTCCCTCTGCTGGGGGTTAGGTCCGCGGTCGTTATACACGTGTAGATCGCGGAGCTTCCCTGTGTTGGGAGTTTAGCTCCGGATTTACATCACACATGTCAATCCCGGGAGCTACTCATATGAGGGATGCGGGTCCGGTGTAATATGACATGTGGGGCCTGAGGAAACCTTCAACTTTGACAGGTATAACTCTCTTTCACTTCTTGCGGCATTGTGGGGTACCCGGTACGCAGGATACCGACAGACGGGGTGCAACCCCACTCCAGAGATGAAAGGTCCCGTTCCACGGATTCCCCGAGGTGGGAAATCCTGTTCATTCCGCATGTCGTTGCGCTGATTCCGGTTGCTCCAGTTCCGACTCATGTTAGAGGACGGAGTGCCAGAAGAAGGAGCGCCAGAAGCATGGACACCAGAGGCAGGGGCGCCTGGAGTGGGGGCGCGTGGAGGAGAGCCACCAGATGATGCGGATGGCAGGGTGCGTCCGACAAGGCATTGGTGTTCCCTGACTTGGACTTCATCTCGATCTCCTCAAGCTAGGGATCCTTACAAACCTCAACGAAAGTAAGAAAGGGGCGTTGCTGCTTGAGGAGAGATACCATGTGGGAGAACCACTTGTTCAGGTCGCGAAGAGTCGTAAGAACGAGGGTGCGGTAGGGGACAATCTCGCCCAAGTCACCGAGCGCACCGGCCATCGACTTAAGGCGACGATAGTAGTCAATGATGGAAAGGTCCCTTTGGACGAACGTGTGAAACTCGGTGTCGAGAATCATAGAACGTGCCTCACAGTTACAATGAACTGCTCTTGAAGCCCGAGACACATTGACGAGTTGTGGCCTATTGGTACGCCTGTCGAGACGATCTCAGTTAGATTGGGGAGACATTACCTTGAAACCAGTAGATGATAGTGCAGTCCATACGACGCCAATGAGGATCGGTGGCATCGCGATCGACGTCGATGAGGACGTGATCAGAGAGCTCGTACTTGCCAAGGGTGTTGAGGAAGAGGCCCTTCCACGGATTGTAGTGCGGTGAAAGATTGCCGAGGACGACGGGGATTATCGACTTGATGTTGAGGATGACAAGAGCTTGAGCGTGAAGAGTGATGTCATAATTGAACATCGAGGTGGTGACACTGAAGGATGGAGGAGGAGGCTCGTGCCTGACAAAGATACAATGTGCCTCGTCAGCTGCTTGAAGTAACGCGCGACGTGCCTCATCTGGTGCTGCATGTGCACGTGCAACCTCAGCGGCTAATCGATCGGCATTCGCAGCTAATCAATTTGACTTGGCCACCAAGATGACATCCCGTGCTGCGGTGAAAATGTTGAGGTTGGGATCATCGGTGCTGTCTTGTGGCGGCGGGACGACCGTTGTCGAGGCAGTCACATCGCCGGCGAATGCCGCGGAAGTTTTCGGATTGCAAGTGTAGATGAAATCTAGATAGCTGACATTTGGACCGCGTGTTAGGGGGGGGGGGGGGAGGTCGGACCTTAGATAGACGGCAACTAGGGTTAGGGTTACCCGGCATACCCCCTGGGTCCGCCCCTGCCCTAAATATAGTGCAATTTTATCACATCATCAAATTGTGTGTAATGGATGAACAAGGTTTAAGACTTTTTGTGTAATGGTGTAAAAGTAAGCAAAAAATGTATAATCATCAACACAATCATTTGGTAGGTTAGGTTGATGCTCCCAAGATCAGTCGACACATTTCAAGCTAGATTACGAACGGTACATATGAACTCTGATCATTGAGTGAATACTTAGAAAGGTCCCCATAAAAGGATTAAAAAAGTGATTGACTCGATCGAGGGAGATTAGGACCTCCTAGCATGTACGTATTTGCTTGATATATATCACCTCTAGTTAGAGCTTGCTTTTAGGGCAAGCAGAAGGGAGATACCATGTATGAAACCCAGCTAAGGAAAGATCTCTTCGTTTTGTATATATGCATGCATGGGCCATACATCAGATGCATGTGCATGGATCCAACAAAATTAATCACGCATGCATCGATGATCGTCTCAACGGATGTGCACGCCGTGTCAGTGTGAGAGGGATGCATGTGCAAGAGGCCTTGTTTCCCTGAATCCACACTCCTTTTCATGGATCAAAAAGCGAGAAGGACCAGTGCACGCACAGTTGTTTTAGCTCTTCCATGGCCTAAACTTTTGAAAACCCTAGAAGAAACACGTAGAGCAATGCTAGCCGTTCCCTTATTGCCAGTGGCACGGCGGCCATTTTATAACCATGAGGACACCTCATCCATGCATGACGATGCAAATTGCATTGCAAGTTACTGCAACATTAACTTTATATAGTTGGCTCGTGTACTTGACCTCTTTCTCCAAGACGGCAACACCATGGAAAGCATGCAATATATAAGCTCATGATGCAAGGCCATTGCAATGGGTTTCTTCGAGCAGGCGGCGTAGGCCAAATGCATGGGGCAGGGGAGTCGTGTCCAAGTCTTGAGAACTCGTGAAACCAGCCGCCTAAACAAGCAAAGTCTGTACTTGATCCGATTTATGTAGTGCACGGTGTACATAACAAGCTTACCGTGGTCAGTTACTGCTTTGAAAGCTGTGTTGATCATTGCTTAGACTTTAGTTCGCGAGCCTAAAGGCCTGTGCTGCTCAGATTATAGAATTTTAAACCCTAGGTAGTAGGGTTTTAGCGCTGAGATTGACCCATGTACAGGTAGGACGACTGGACAAAATACTCGTGACTCTCAAGCTGGCTCAACTCGTCTCTAGCTCGGCTTGACCCGACTCGACTCATTTCAAAATTTAAAGTATAACTAAGATTATTCACATCATAATACACAAGAAATTTTATATAACATCACCATTTTCATTTATATTGTTTTTATGTCCATCTCCTGAGCAATAACAAGCTGGCTCGCAAGCTTAATGAGCCAAGCTGAGCTGGCTCAACATCCATCCGTAGTCCCAAATGCACACGCTGAAGTAGCTTGATCAGAGCACCTAGCTTGGGAAGTCCCCATTCGCATGATTGTCGAGAATCGCTGACCTATACGAATAGAGATTTGTTACGCCACCTAGCATTCTATACATGGAACATCATTACCAAATTATTTTAGGTGTCATTTGTAAAATACAAGTAGCCACTATATATGGCCCCTACATCTAGGTCAGTATGGACTCGATGAAAAAAAATCAAGTTTTGAATTATTTTCTTGAACATTCATTTCACTGATCGACACTTGATTTGTATTAAACAATTAATATTACAACTAAGTGGAAAGTGTACCCCAATACTATTTTACGTACATTTATTTCACAAATTGGCCCTGATGTACCCTTGATCCCACAAACAGTTCACTACAGGAATCCGGACGATTTGCGACGGCCAGAGCCGTCACAGATAAGCAAAAAGCCGTCGCAAAAAAGCCGTCGCATATAAGCCTTAATCGAGTTTTGTCGCAGTTAAGCTTATTTGCGATAGCTTACGATTGCCATCGCAAACAAGAGCCCGGGCCCAGCGGATGGGCCGGGTCAGATAATTTGCGACGACTGGCGGTGGCCGTCGCAATTAAGGCCCTATTTGCGATGGCTTACTGCCGTCCACTACAGAAATTTGTCAATAGGGCGTCGGTCATATGAGCGGCGGGTTCTTAAAGAAACTGACACCCTTATCCTAAAAGTGTCGGTCAATCGACGCACTTAGCCGACGAAATAGATCGGACGCCTTTAACCTGTAAATGTGTCGGGCCCGACACATTTAACCGTAATGTGCGTCGGTTTCCAGGGGCCGACGCTCTTAGAGTTAAATGCGTTGGCCAGAGGAACCGACGCATTTACTGCACTTAAGTGCGTCGCTTTCGTCACATCGACGCACTTAGAGCGACACGTGGCAAGCGTACCGAGCGCTACTTTTAGCGTCGGTATAGCTAAAACCGACGCTCTTACTCCACTTAAGTGTGTCTGTGGTGGGAGACTGACGCATTTACATCGCCACGTGGGCAGCGTACAAAAGGCGACTATGGGCGTCGGTTTATCCAAAACCGATGCACATACCATATGTTTTTTTTAAAAAAAAAACAGCCTATTTTCTCTCCTTCCCCGGCTGGGGAGCCTCCATTATACAGCTACAACAGTACACAATTATACAACCACACTAGATACATTGACAAACACATTCACAAACAGTTGAAACACAACAATGTGCACAAGTTTTCAAACGTTTCAAACACAAGCACAACAGTAGGAAAATGAGTAAATGAAATTTAAATGTCGTCGTGGGAGCCTTCACTTGCACGTCATGTGCTCCCATCTCCTCCACTGGCACCTCCGTCATTGATGTTAAGGAAAGCATCGCAACCTTCAGGTGTTCCATGACGAGATCTCTGCGATAAACAAATAAAAGAGAAACTGAATAACATAACATGTTAACTTCGACTAACTTAATAACGTAACTTAATAAAAGAGAAGCATGTTGGTTTCGACTAAAACTTATCAAAGCTCTCTCATTTCCTCTCACTCTCCCTATCTCCCTCGCCCTCACTCGCTCTCCCACTGTCTCTATCTCTTCCCTCTCCCTCTATCTCTTTCTCTCTAGCTCCCTCTCTATCTATCTCTCCGTCTCTCCCTCTATGTATTTCTCTCCCTCTCTATCTATCACTTCTTTTCTCTCTCTATCTCCCCCTCTCTCTCTATGTCTTCCTCTCCCTCTCTATCTATCTCTTCCTCTCGCGCTCTCTCACTTGTTCCCTCTTCCACTTCATCTCTCTGCTAAGTCTTCCCCTTTTCTTCTTAATGTTGTGCTAATTAATATGTGTTGTTATAATGAAAATATTATAACAAGTATACAAGTCATGCATACCGCTGCGTCTCCAACTTGTGATGGGTGAGCTTGCACCGGAGGGAAAGGCATCGATAGAAAAACCGCTTCAAGTTGTGAGATTATAATCAGAATCATTTTGAAATCAAATAAATTTGTCAAATGCGAAAGTTACAGTTTACCTGGATTATTTGTTGCAATCCAGAAGCCAACAGTGACATGAACCCGTAAGGTTGTGGAACACACGGTTGACCACTCTCGGAACTCTGCAACACAAATGGTTACGATATTTAATTATATAACCTGAGTCAATAAGATAAGCAGTTTTACCTATGAGGAGGAGCCAATCTGTAGTGCTGGCTGCATTGGTCGAGGCATCATGTCGAGGTAAGGTTGCTGCGGCGGACCAAACTGAGAATTGGAGCTACCTTGACCCATGAACCGCATCAAGTAAATTAGTTGTGATATCTTGAGTAAAAACATTTGTAAATCAATAATATTTTCAAATAAGAAAATTTCATGTTACCTGAGATATATACAAATAATGCATTTGTTGTTGCTGTAACATCTGTGTCTGTTGCTTTTGTTGTTGCAGCAGCATCTGTGTCTGTTGCTGTTGTTGTTTCGTATCCTCCTTGGTGCGTCTCAATTCTTCTCATAATTCAATCTCTGTAGAAGATTGAAATCAACTACCACTAACATTGGATGACCGGGGTCTAGCATAAGTCTTACGCTCTACATACCCGTCACCCAACCCAAGTCTACAAAAAATACAAGTGTGAAGAATCGACATTTATTAACATACAAATCATCATTATCTTTACACATACCTCCCATGCGGTTGACCTCCGCCGACATCGTACGCTGCATCGACATCCAACAACGCTCTCAAATAGTCTGAATCAGGTCCATGGTTCTTCTTAAAACGCTCAACATACTTTTGTCGTGATACATTTAGTTAAAGGATTAATGTAATACAAGATAAATTGAGTTGATGAATAAAAGCAACAAATAATCAACATACGTACCAATTTTTGCATTGATGCCTCGTCACACAACACCTCCGGGCGATTTGGGTCTGGTCCTTTGTGACCCTTAAGATAAATCTCGAAAAACGTAGGAGACGTACCAGTTTCAGCTGTCTGCAATATCAAAATTCAACAATTTAATTAATACAATTAATTGAAGCAATCTAAGTATGAATGTAAGAATTCATACCATCCTTTGTTCCATCCGAACATAACCATCCGACCTGAAGAAGTGCTTTTCTAGCTTGCTCTTCCGGTTTTTTGGTGCCTGTCAAAAATATTTCTGATCTCACCTGAACCCCAATACCCGCATAATCACTCCCAAGCCTCCATATTCGCACAAATCCAGTCCACATGACTCTTCAAGTACTCCTCCCTAATGAGGTGAATTTTGGCTGCTTCTTTGTTTGTCATGGGCTGGAACATCACCGTCTTATAGTAGACGGTCACAACTTTGATCCGTGCCTTAGAGAAGGAGTCTTTGACACGTCTTTTTCCTGCATTATGAAAAACCAAACTAGCATATGCTTGACTCACACCCTCCTCCAAATGAAACCTACCGTTCATACAAGTAACGATTAATGTAAAAAAATAAGATGCAATGTAATGGAAACAATCAAAACAAACTTACCCAAAAGATCTCCCAAACTCTATCCTGACATGTACCCGAATTGCCATACTCTTGAAGCGCAGAGTGAACCCAATGATGCGCTGCAATCCTTTGACCATCCACTAAAACCATCCCGGAATAGCAAAATCGGACGTCCTTTCCCAACTCGGTGTTAACAACTCGTCGATGCCCCTTTCCACTCCAACCAAGCTCGACCCATCACCTAGTACCCTTCAACCTTATAATCCTTCGCTCGTCCATGCTTTTACTTACACCACATAAAAGGTGCCTCCGCAGCCTGTACATAAAAAGTACATAAAAATAGTTAATTGAAAAGACATAATGAACATATTAATTAATTAGAAATATTATCTAAAGGGGCATCGATCGGGGTGTCCTAACTCTTCTAGCTCCGCCCTTCTTGCAATCCTGGCATCTCGCTCGGGATCCTCAGACTCTTCACCATCATCCTCATCATCCCCCTCATTACCACCATCAGAAGAGGTCCACCACCCAACAGTATCTGAGCCTCCTTCTGAGCCTCGTCCTGAGCCTCCTCCTGAGCCACCTTCCTGCTCCGACATCTGCGTGACAGTCTCTGGTTCCTCCCCGTACAACTCTTCGTACGTCGAGCAACGAAATTCCACCTGTGTCGGACTCGAACCTCGTGCATGCTCGCTCGACGTCGGCTCTGCCACATAACTCAAAAGCTGCCTCTTCCTCTACCCACTGTAAGTAGTACCCTAAAAATATAAATAAAGAAGTATGTAAAGAAGTAAGAAACATTAGACAGTTAATATTAATATTTAAATGTATGTAAAAAACAAGTACCTAAAACGGGTCCGGCTGGCTCGAAGTAGAACTGGGAGTGGAGGACGAAGATCCACTACCCTTCTTGCTCTTCTTCTTCTCCAAACTTGGCAAAAGCTTAAACATCTGCGCACATTTTTATAGAAATGATTAGTATACAACTTATATAATAAATAAAGAATCTATACAATAATAATAAAAATCTAAAAAATGCATACAATATAAATAAAAAATTATCAGCATCAGAATCTGCTTCTGTCACACGTGCATTAAGATATTCACGTATCTCTTCTTCCATCCGTTCCTCTTCACTCTCTTCCATCTCTTCTTCATCATATCTCTCCTCTTCTTCCATAATCCTTTTCTTCTTTTCCATAATCCTTTGTGATTGCCGAACATGTTTTCTTGAAGGGTCAGCTTGTTCTTCAGATATCAACTCTAGCATATCACTAGCTATTTCTGCGAGTCCTATCCCACAAGATATCATAAAATCTTCTACTTCCTCAACTTCATCTTGATAGATAATACAGTCATCTTCTTGAATCTCTATATACTCATCATAACGATGAGGGTGCACTTCAGGGTTAACTGTATACACAACCCACCAATTTTTCAAACTTGGGTGAGGATAACTTAAATAGTACACTTGTACCACTTGATTCGCAAGTACAACATTGTTGTTATGGGTTGTGTATCATGACTTGTGGTTGACCTCCACCATTCCCAAATTATCAACCTGTGTGCCCGATGTTGGATCAACCCATTCACATTCAAAAATCACAAGTTGAAGTGTTTTTGGACCGCCAAATGTGTACTCTATTATTTTTTAAGAACACCGTAGTATTCTATCACTTTTCTACTACCCTCTGCAGCAGTTATCATTACTCCACTGTTTGTAGTGGCAGCAAGTGGACGAATTGCTTCTAAACTTTCCGTTCGAAAACAATATCCGTTGATATCGTACCTGCTAAATTCTGTTGCTCTCAATTGACCATGCGACATCTATCGTAAGTCATCAGAGACGTTGACATCTTTCATACACTACATAAAAAAACAAAGTTAGCATCTTATGATAAAAATGCGAACTAATATTGAAAGATCAAACAGATAGAAAATTACATGTTCACAGAACCAGTACACATAGCTTTTTCCACCATTTATGCCATGCTGACGCACCTTATCCAATTGACTTTGTGTAGGTTTTCGTGAAGATTTCCATTACAACTTGTGAAACATTTCAAAATATGGTAACACCTCCTCCATGTTAAAAAATATGTAAAGAATGGTGTAGTTCCTCTCTTGTGCCAAAATATAATGATAATTAGCAGCCCCAACACCTTTACCCTTCCATTGAAAAATCTTAAGCTCACTCGTAGATTGCTCTTATATATTATGATATCGTGTGACAGAGGCATTCACGTTGTTGCTACGTGAAAAATATTTGCTAGAGAAGTTAGTAATATCTTTAGTTGCAAATGCTTCTGCAATACAACTCTCAACTCTTGCCTTGTTGTGCACTATAGCTCTAAGTTTCTTCAATTCTCTTTCTTGGCTATACATCCACCTGAATTGTGCAGGACCAGCTACCAGTGCTTCATAAGGTAAATGCACCATCAAATGTTGCATAACATTCATAAATCTAGGTGGAACATTTTTTCTATATTACATACAAGCACAACAATTTCTTTCTCCCACCGCCGCATCTTCTTTTTCGACACTTCCTTAGCACAAATATGTCTATAAAAGTAGCTAAGTTCAGCAAAGATCTTCCACAAATCAGGTTTGAAATAGCCACGGAACATTACCGGTATAAGTCTCTCCATCATAATGTCGTAATCATGGCTCTTCAACCCATTCAGTTTACCAGTTTTGAGATTAACACATCGTTTTATGTTTGCTGCATAGCGGTCTAGAAACTTCAGTGTTTTCAACCAACTAAGTATTTGCTTTCTTTCTTCTGGTCTGACATAGTATGAAGCTCATGGCGTACTTTCAATTCCTCTTGCATTTGTTATAACCTCAAGCCCAGGACGATCACAAATATCAGCTAAGTCTTTCCTCACACTCAAATTGTCTTTGGTTTGACCGGTAAAATCAAAACACATGCTTATGATGCTTTCAGCTACATTACACTCCTGGTGCATCAAATCTATGTTGCGCAGTAAAAGTAACGCCTTTGAATATGGTAGCTCCTAAAAAAAATATGAGTCCAGTTGTGTTCTGTACTATACCCTTTGAAACCACCTTCAGCGGACTCTTTTAACTTTGCATGCCATGCCATTTTTTGTTCGCTTGTCAATCGATGAGGGGGTCCTTCTGTAAAACTTTTGCCTTTTCGGAATGATCGTGTATCACTCCTGAAAGGGTGATTTGAAGGAAGGAATTGTCGATGGCAATCAAAGAAGCCGACTTTTCTTCCATACTTCAACCTGAAGGCATCGGTGTCAGCCATACATATGGGGCAACACAATTTTCCATGGACACTCCAACCAGCCCAAATGCCATACGCCAACAAATCATGTATAGACCATAGATACGCGACACATAAAGTAAATTCACATTTCAGATGACTGTTGTATGCCTTGACACCTTGCCATAACTCTTTCAACTCCTCAATCAACAGTTGCATTAACACATTGATTTTCCTCCCAAGATGTTTAGGACCAGGAATGATGGCCGCGAGGAATATGTATCCTTCTTTCATGCACATGTTGAGAGGGATATTGTAAGGCATGATAAAAAAAGCCAACAAGAGTATAGATTGTTACTTGTGCTGAACGAAGTGAAACCATCTGTTGACAACCCAAGACGAACATTTCTTGGATCTTTACCAAACTCCAGATCGAAACGATCTAGAGATCGCCATGCCGCACCATCCGAAGGATGCACCATAATATCTTTGTCATCGCTCTCACGTAACCCTTCTGAATGCCACCTCATCTGCTTTGCTATTTCTTGAGAAAGAAACAATCGTTTAAGCCTGGATGTGATAGGCATGTACCAAAGTTGTTTGATCGGTACCTTTGTACTTATTTCCTCTCCATCATCATTCAAAAACTTCACATGTCTAGATGCTTTGCAATGCATACAATGAGTATCGTTCTAGTGTTCCTTCCAAAACAACATGCAATTATTCTCGCACGCATCAATTTTCTCATAACTCGTGCCCAGACCTTCCAAAATCTTCTTTAAGTGATATGTCTTCTGGCATCTTATGTTTTGATGGAAGGAGATCATTGATCAACTTCAGGATACCATTATAGCAACTGTTTGCAAAATTGAAATTAGACTTCAACCCCATAAGTCATGGGACCGCCTGTAGAACAGTCACATTGGTGCCCTCATACACTTTTTCATCTGCGGCGGCAAGAAGCCTCTAAAACTTCTTCACCTCCTTTGGTAGCGACTGCTCTTCGTACTCTCGACCAACATCCGCCATGATCTCATCCATCTGATCTTCATTCTCGTTTCTGTCTGACTCACTAGCATGATCCATCTCTCCATGCTCACGCCACACTATATAGTCTGGCATAAATTCGTGCTTACAATGGTGCAACATCATTTCAGACCTCTCCAAACATCGACGATTCTGACACCTGCTACATGGATACTTCACAAAATGAGCACCACTAGGAAATGCTTGGTTCATGAAAACATTTGTGATTTGTTCCCTTTCCAAAGTGTACACACCATCTGGACTCCATCCATCATACATCACCTTAGGATCGTCACCCATTTTTCAGCTTATATCTTCAAAGCAGAAAAATCATTATTAGTTTATTTTCATATTATGTGACGGTCACTACAACTAGGCAGATAGGTCCTAAACCCACCCAAGAGTGGTCGAGTGGGGCGTGCTTATGACGACACGTGTAGTTCGGATCCAGACGAAATTTCGGCAGCATAACCCCATTGTTCCCCACTGCACGCCCGAAAATGGTGCAGCAGAGAACATCAGGGTTATACCGTCGAAATCTCGTCCAGATCTAGACTCGTGTCTCGTCACAAGCCACACCACGCCCCCCCCCCCCCCCCCCCCCCCCCGATCCACTCCTAGGCTGTCCAAAAAGGGACAATTCCAAACCTTCACGTCTCACATGTCAATAGCATGTGATATGTGCCGATTCGGAACGGGTAATCAAATTCTATAGGTTATGTTGCTCATTTTCATTTTTCAATCATTTATGAGAGAGGAAAGAACAAGACTGAGGAGGAAAGTTGGTAAGAGTTGAAAGTTCTAATTCCAGATCCACTGTTCATGCGCGGTTAGTTGGTTGTCCTCGTTGTCGCTGTACGCATCTGTGCTCGTCTTAACACATACTTCACAACTAGAATCATCTTTCACTACAGACCTCTAAAGCTACCAAAATTATAAAGATATTTACTATATTACAAACATATACTTAGTCATCATATCGCAAATGCCAAAAAGAAGCAATCACATGCATGATACAAACTTTTAATCCATTTAAATGAAAAAACTATAAGCCTTTTTAATTCATATCTAAAAGAAGTAATCACATGATACAAACTTGAACATTCAACTTCACATGATATGACATGATATGAATCACATTCAATTCATATAGCATAATGGATATTAATCACATTCACGAGTTAGCAACTATATAACATGAATCACATTCACGAGTTAACTCTAATCACATGATATGATAAAGCATTACTTTCAAGAGTTAGCAACTATATAATATAAATCACACTCAACTCTAATCACATATTTGCAATTGAAAGTGTATCTAGGCATCCCTTGTGGGTTTTGGTTGATTTATGACAAACAAATGAGATCTTAAAAAAATTGTTGAGATGAGCGCAGGTTTTACAAAAAAATTAGGAGGAACGCTCAAAAAGAAAGGAGAATGAGGAATCAAAAGGATAAGAGCTCAAGAGCTGAACGGAATAGTTTATTTTGTATGGAGTGTGTTGGAGAAACACACCCCAAGAGCTCAATCAAAAGAAATCTCATTCACTACACAAAAATCTACACATCCGGACTAGTCCGATATCACCACAGACAAGTCCGATATGTCTCTGACTAGAAATGGACAAGTCTCCCAAGTGCGGACTTGTCTGCAAGCACTCCGGTTTACGCATCACTGGACTAGTCCGATATCAACCATACTAGTCTGATATCTCTCTGACTAAATTACCCAGAATTTTTCACGACACCGGACAAGTCCGATATCACCACGGACTAGTCTGAAAACTCTATGACTAAAATCGGACAAGTCCTCAGTTCTACATGAGGTTCACCCCCGGACTAGTCTCATTTATGTCGGACTAGTCCGAACACTTCCAGATCCCACATCGAAGTAGTCCGCAGATGTCCGGACAAGTCCGATATATCTGAACACTTAGGATTTCCTACACGCTGCACACTGGACTAGTCCGGACATCGCAAACCCTAACGGTAACATTTGGAAATCCTAGTATAAATAGAGGTGTATGGCCCTACAACCACAACACTCGACCCCCTGCGCCGTCACACCTTTCAAGAGCCTAAAATACATATCTCTCCACACATTCTAACCCTAGAAAGATCAAATCTTTGAGGATTAGCATTGATCAAAAGGAGAGACTTGTTCCGCATGATCTTGAGCTCTTGGGTTTGAATCTCTCGCACACTCTTGTTGTTTATTGCATATCTTTGGAGTGTGTTTGGTGGTGTTCTTCATTGTAATTCACGGGGAGCCCTCAACTTGTGAGAAGGCCCCTTGAACACGGTTATTTGCCCCTTTGTGGTTAGTGGGAGAGAATCGGTCTCCGCGGCGATTCGACGAGGGTAGGGTTGGTGAAGACCCGGTCCTCCGTGGACTCCTCAACGTGGATATAGGTTTCCTTCGTGGGAATCGAACCACGGGATAAAATCATGTCTTGTGCACTTTTGTTTCATTGTTCATCACATTCTAGGGTTTACATAATCTTGTGTAACTCACATTAAAACATTGGAATTAAAGTTGATCCTTGTCATATACTATTTCACTGTTCTAATACATCCAAGTTTCTATTTACTTTCCGCTGTATAGGGTACTAGAAGTGAAATTATCGATTAAACTTGATCTTTCTGGTCTGTGAATACCAGACTAGTCCGCAGAGTACCGGACTAGTCCGATCTCTCTGTTTTTGATGGATTTGTTAAGTGTTTTAGGATCCGACAAAAGTTAAAAAAGCCTATTCACCCCCTAGGCTATATTCAATTGGTATCAGAGTAGGACTCTTCAAAAGAGACTCACCGCTCGAAGAGAAGATGTCGGACGTCAAAGATGTACACAAGAACTTTAACAATGAGAAGGGTGATGAAGAAAGAACTCAAAAGCTAGAGAAGCTTCTCGATGCCATCCAAGATTGTGAGGATGATGACGAGGAGATGCTTGAACTTGAGGCACTCATAAGGAAGAAGGCACTCTCCCCAAAGGGTAAGAAGAAGATCGAGGACGAAAAGAAGAAGGGGAGTAGTCACACCGACTACTCCCGATATCCTTTTAATTATGATTGGTTAAATTCTAACAATAATCATTACTTGTCAATTCCTCTAGGGAAAGCATCTTTCTTCAATGGCAATGATTATTCTATGTGTAGACAAAACATGAAAATGCATCTCATATTTCTTAACCTCAGTTTGTGGAATATAGTGTGTACAGATAGATATCCCGGATGATGATGAAGAGCTGATGATGAAGAGCTGACTCCAAGCCAAGAACAAGCTATTCATCAGAACGCTCAAGTTGCAGTTGTTATCACATCGTCACTGAGCTGAGACAAGTTCACCAAGGTGGATGGACTCGAAATTGCCAAGGAGATATGGGATACTCTACAAACCGCACATGAAGGTGATCATCATGTACGCGAAGCCAAGATTGAAATGATTCAAGGCGAATTGGGAAGATCCACCATTGAAGAAGATGAGTCACCACAAGATATGTACAATCGATTGAAGAATCTTATCAACAAAGTCCGAGCATATGGCAGCAAGAAGTGGAATGATCACGAGGTCGTAAAGCTAATTTTTAGAGCATTCATGCCTCGCAATGTGACTCTTTGCTCGATGATTAGAGAAAGCCCCAGGTATCGGAAGATGACCCCGGGCGAACTTCTTGGCAAGATCATCAACTTTGAAATGATGGAAAAACAAGCCAAGCATGTCAAAGAAATTGCTGATCTTACCTCGACAAAGAAGAAAGGAGTTGCTTTGAAGTCAACTTGCAAACCCTCATCAAAAGAAGCTCGAGAAGCTCATGGATAAGACGACAACGATGATGAAACCAGTGACATTGATGAAGAAGACATGATCTTATTCATGAAGAAATTCAAGAAAATGATGAGAAGAAGACAAGGTGGTCGCTCAAATGAAGGAGGAAATAGGGACAAACCAAGACCAAAAATGAGGCGTGCTTGCTATAACTGTGGAGAGTACGACCACTTTATAGTGGATTGTCCACATGAAGAAAATAAGAAGAAGACTAAGGACAACAAGCCTCCGCCAAAGAAAATGTTCAAGAAAAAGAGGCAATTTGGCCAAGCGCACTCTGGGAAGGAGTGGGACTCAAATGATGAGTCCTTATCCGAAGAAGAAGAGGAGATGACCACCATAGCCATCAAGAAGACTTTCAAGAAATCCACTCTCTTCCCAACCATGGGCGCATGGAAAGACACCAACAACACTTGTCTAATGGCCAAGGAAGGTAAAAGAAAGGTAACAACTAAATCTTTCTCTTCACATTTTTACTAGTGATAGTGATGATTCTAGTGATGATGAAGATATGCTTAGGGGTTTATACAATAAAACTACTGCTAAGATGAAATTTCTAATGAATAAGCTTGTTGATAAGGAGGAGCTAGTTGACCGTCAAGAAGATATGATCATCCTCCAAAAGGAAGAATATCTTAAGATAAAAGAACTCCTTGAGCTTGAAAAGGAGCGAAGCAATTCACCGGAACTTGAGTTAGCTTCAAGCAAGGAAGCTAGTTTGAAGCTAAAAGACTCAAACATGTCTATCAAGGATGAACTTGCTAACTTAACCAAAGTTAACAAGATCCTTGAGGTACAAGTTGAGTTACTCAAGCAAAGTGGTTCTTCATCCTCTTCAAGTTCACCTTCTCAACATATAAAATCTGAAACGGTTATTGCTTGTAAATGTGCTAAAAATGACATTGACTTGAAGGAAAAGCTAACCTTGACAAAGGACAAGCAACCTTTCTGAAGTGGCATATTTGACAAGGAGAAAGTCAAGTATGCATGCAATGCATACTTGGTTACAAGACCTCCTAATGTAAAATATGGCATTGGGTATTCTTGTGGTGAAAAGCAAAATGCTAGAAGCCACAAGAATAACAAGGAACACATCGCCTTTGTCAAGGGAAACACCTCTCAAGTCAGAAAACTTAATAATGTTGATAATTTTAACATTGTGAACACATATGATAAGTTTAAGATTATGAACACATATGAACAACAAGTTTTATTTAGAACATTTGGTGCTTCATATGTACTTATGAAAAGTAATATTGGAAGTGTTTATGCCAAATATGTTGGGCCACGCCATGGGAACACCAAGTCTCATGTGTGGGTGCCCAAATCACTTGTGACTAACCTCAAAGGACCCAAGCAAGCTTCGGTACCTAAGACCATGACATAATTTGTCTTATGCAGGCCTATTCATCTGGTGGAGCTAAATGGGTGCTAGACAGTGGATGCACAAATCACATGACCGGAGAAATAAGAATGTTCGTGGAATATGAGGAAAATGAAGATCCAAGCGAAGGCATTTACTTTGGTGATAACAGTCAAGGAAGGGTGCTTGGTACCGATAAAATTGCAATATCATCAAAACATACTCTTTCTCATGTTTTACACATTGATTCCTTGGATTATAACCTTTTTTCCATATCTCAATTGTGTGAAAAAGGTTATAATTGTTTATTCACTAATGAGGGTGTGACCGTCTCTAGAAGGAGTGATAACTCAGTTGCATTCAAAGGTGTGTTAAAAGGGAAACTTTATCTAGTTGTCTTCAACAAAGATAAAGCCGAACTTGAGACATGCTTGATTGCAAAGACCAACATGGGTTGGCTGTGGCATAGACGGCTAGCACATGTTGGTATGAGGAATCTTCAAATACTCCTTCAAGGCAATCACATCCGAGGTTTAAGGATATGGTTTTTGAGAAAGGCAGGCCTTGTAGCACGTGCCAAGCCGGGAACCAAGTAGGAGCACCTCATCCCGCGAAGAATGTCATGACTACAACAAGACTGCTCGAGCTCCTTCACATGGACCTATTTGGTCCAATTGCTTACATAAGCATCAGCAGTAACAAATACGGTTTAATCGTTACTGATGATTTTTCTCGCTTCACTTGGGTTTTATTTTTGCATGATAAGACAAAAACTCAAGGAACCCTCAAAAAGTTCACAAGTGTGCTCAAAATGTATTCTCATTGAAGATCAAGAACATACGAAGTGAAAATGGAATGGAGTTCAAGAATACCCAAGTTGAGCAGTATCTAGACGAAGAAGGGATAAAGAACGAGTTTTCAGCACCGTATTCCCCTCAACAAAATGGAGTAGCCAAAAGGAAGAACCGAACCCTCATTGAGATGGCGAGGACAATGCTCGATGAATACAATACTTCAGACTGGTTTTGAACCGAAGCGGTTAACACCGCTTGTCATGCCATAAACTGACTATCTTCATCGATTGCTCAAGAAAACTTCGTATGAAATACTCACGGGTAACAAGCCAAATATTTCATATTTTTGAGTATTTTGTTCTAAATGTTATATTTTGAACAAGAAGCCTATGACTTCAAAGTTCGCTTCGAAGTCCGATGAAGGTTTCTTACTTGGCTATGATTTGAACTCCTATGCCTATCGTGTCTTCAACAAGGCCTCCGTACTTGTTGAAGTAGCATATGACGTGGTGTTCGATGAAACTAACAGCTCTCAAGAAGAGCAAGTTGATCAATGTGTGCTAGACAAAGAAGAAGCTCCATGTCAAGCATTGAGAAGAATGGCGTTGGGCGATGTTCGACCACAAATGCCACCTCCAAATATGAATGAAGAAGATGAACCACAAGTGGAGGAAAATGATCAAGAGGGAGTTTTCACACAAGATCAACCTCAAGAAGACCAAGGTGATCAACACATCAATGAAGGCAACCATCCAGGGGGAGAAGAAGATGATGACCATGAATACTCAAGATCACAAGTGCCCCATCCAAGAGTACATCAAAGCATCCAAAGAGATCACCCTGTCGACAATGTAATCGGTGACATCCAAAAGGGGGTAACAACTCAATCTCGTACAGCTAATTTTTGTGAACATTACTCGTTTGTATCCTCTTTAGAACCACACAGGGTTGAAGATGCATTAAAAGATCCGGATTGGGTGGTGGCGATGCAAGAAGAATTGAACAGCTTCAAAAGAAATGAAGTATGGGAACTTGTTGAAAGACCCAAGTTCAACATCGTCGACACTAAATGGGTCTTCCACAACAAGCAAGACGAACGTGAGGTGATGAAAAGGAACAAGGAATGACTTGTGGCCAAAGGGTATTCACAAGTCGAAGGTTTGGATTTCGACGAGACTTTTGCTCCCGTAGCTAGGCTTGAATCGATTCGTATATTACTTGCATATGCTACTCACCATGATTTCAAGCTTTATCAAACGGACGTGAAAAGTGCCTTCCTCAACGGATCGATCAAGGAGGAGGTGTACGTGGAGCAACCCCCGGGTTTGAAGAGCAAGAGTTCCCTGACCATGTATACAAACTGTGTAAGGCTCTCTATGGCCTCATACAAGCTCCTAGAGCTTGGTATGAGTGCCTTAGAGATTTTTTGATTGAGAATGGTTTTAAGATTGGTAAAGCTAATTACACCTTGTTTACTAAGCATTTTGATTATGATCTATTCATTTGTCAAATCTATGTTGATGATATTATTTTTGGTTCAACTAACAAATCTTTTTGTCAAGAGTTTAGTAAGATTATGACAGATAGATTCGAGATATGATGGGAGAGTTGAGATACTTTTTGGGATTCCAAGTGAAGCAACAAAAGGAAGGGACGTTCATAAGCCAAAAAAGTACACTCAAGATATTCTCAAGAAATTTGGCATGGACAAAGCAAAGCCAATAAATACACCCATGGCGACAAATGGACACTTGGATCTCAATAAAGACGGACCAAACGTGGATCAAAAGGTATATCGCTCAATGATTGGCTTCTTACTTTATTTATGTACATCTAGGCCTGATATCATATTGAGTGCATGTTTGTGTGCAAGATTTCAAGCCAATCCTAAGGAATGTCATTTGACAGCCGTAAAAAGGATCTTGCGATATTTAGTTCATACACCCAACCTAGGATTTTGGTATCCTAAAGGTTCAAAATTCAATCTCATTGGATACTGCAATGCAGATTATGCTGGATGCAAGGTAGATAGAAAAAGTACCTCCGCTACTTGCCAATTTCTAGGTAGATCCCAAGTTTATTGGTCCTCCAAGAAACAAAATTTCATTGCCTTATCCATGGCCGAAGCGGAGTATGTTGCAGTCGGGAGTTGTTGTGCACAACTCTTTTGGATGCAACAAACTCTAAGGTATTACGGTTACAATATGAGCCATATTCCACTCCTTTGTGACAATGAAAGTGCCATTAAAATTGCCCATAATCCTGTTGAGCACTCTAGAACCAAACACATAGACATCTGACATCACTTTTTGAGAGATCACTCAATGAAAGGAGACATAGCCATTTCCCATGTCAAAACTGAAAAACAACTAGCCGATATCTTTACCAAGCCACTAGATGAAAAACGCTTTTGTGAGCTCCGAAATGAACTAAATATCCTTGATGCTCGGAACGTGGCTTGAAAACTTGCATACCTGTATGCCATCTTCAAAATCATGTTGATTGTGTTGAAAAATCATCTCTCTCGATTTTTCTCCGAAAACTATGTTAATTACTTGATCTTGGTGAATTATGGCCATAGTTTGATTGTTGTATGATTACTGATCATATTCATCAAGAATATTTGTGTGTTTTTGCCCCCTATTTACTTTTTAAGCACCTTCAAATATATACGAAAGGTCTATAGTCTTCTATCTAGGTGACCACGGACTAGTCCGTGGTTACCCCAGACTTGTCCGCACATTGCAGACTATTCCGCAAATTGTCCGCTAGACCGGACTAGTCCGATCATACCACGGACTAGTCCAATATTTCGACTCCATAACCCTAGGGCCAGCGCAACCCTAATCTCCTTCCTCTTCACATTCTCTCTCCTCACTCAAGTGCTCCCAAGGCTTTGGCAAGTCCTCCATCAAATCCACTCAAGTTTTGGTGAGATTTGATCTCCATTGCAAGGGGATCAAAGACCACGGACTTTTCCGCATCAAAACTCCTTCAACGCCGCGAATCGAAGGATTTGGTAAAATTTCTCTCTGAACCCTAGAACCTTCGATATTATTTGTTTTTGTTGAAATAGCCTAGTTCTTCCTCTCAATACATCCTCCCTTGTAGTAGTACAACTACATTGCTCCGTTTTTGCATTGAGAAACTCCATTATCCTGTTACTTAGGGTTCGAATAGCTGAATATCGAACTAGTCTGTTATTAGTGCGGGCAAGTCCGGTACCCCGGACTAGTCTACACCTGAGCAACAGACAAGTCCGATGTTAGTTGAACAAAACCTAATCTTCTTCAACTCAATGCCTTTCCTTGCTACCAATCCTTACCTATGTCATGTATAACCCTCTTGTGAGGACAATGTCGAGCTCAAACGATGACATCTCTGACTTCGAGGCCGAAATGGATCAAGAGACCTTTCCTCGCGTTTCGACGGGCCAAGCCAAGAAGAGACAAGATCGTACCGCTGAACCCTTGCCCAATCCACCTAGGGTGCATCGAAAGGCACCGACCAAGAAACCAGCTTCGAGAGCACAAGATGTGGTTGGCCCTAGTTCGGCGGCTCCACACCAAACTAAGGGAAAAGGCAAAGGAATTTCCTTCGGCCCGATTGGCCCCCTCGAAATGACTGCTCCAAGACGGGGAAATAGGGACCCCTCGAAAGAAAAGTTCAATGGCAAAGGGAGTGATGTGGCTTGGAAACTGCGGAAGATTGATGCCTATAGCAATGGCAAGAAGGCAGTTGATCCTATATTCTAGAGTAACTTCCATGTGGACTACTACAATACCGTGTACCTTCAGATGAAGACTCCAGTAGTCCGCAGCCAATGGATCGACTGGACACACTTTGAGAGAAAGAGTTGTCAAGCCTTTGAAGAAGTGATAGAGGTTGTGGAGAGACATTGCCTCAATGACTTGTTTGCTTTCAGGTATAACTGGAATGATGAGGTCATTGCTCAATTCTTTGCGACCTTCTACTTTTCCAGTGATGAAGAAGAGAGAGTGACTTGGATGACACATGGATCCAAGTACACTATTACTTATGATGAGTTTGCTAGGCTGCTACACCTTGAGGACACCAACAACAATGAGATCATTATTCATAATATTGGTGTTTTGGAGAAGGACAAGATGGACTTTCTCTATGGTACTCGCCTCAAGTACAATCCTCTCTCAACCAAGAACATGAAGCCTTTTTTCATGGTTCTCCATAGAGTGCTCAGGAAGACAATTGCTCCAAAGAATGGAGATGCCAGGAGTGTCCAAGGTTACTTGAGGACCTTGATGAAAGTGACTAGCAAGAAGAAGAAGTTTGACATCTTTGACTACATCTGGAATAACATGGTGAACATCTCCTGCACACCGAACCGCTCTTGTGGCTATGCACCATACTTGATGTTTATGATTGAAAAAGTCACAGGAATTGAGTTTGTGAAAAATGTAGAGCATAGTCCTATAAGGCCTCAGAAGCCTCCTCAAGCCTCTCTCCTAGTTGCTCCCTCACCTGCCTCAAGTGAGGAACATCCAAAAAAAGCTCAAGAAGATACAAGGCCATCCTCTGGCACTAGGGCCCCTCCTTCTAACAAAGGATCTGCCAGTGGGATCATGAAGTACCTGGCATATATCTTTGTCTCTTGCCGAAAAACTGAGGTGAAGGTTCACAAGATGAAAAAGGCAAGAAAAGAGCAAATGAGATACATGAAAGACAATGTCAAAGCTATTTGTCAAAAACTGGAGATTGAGCCTATTGGGTCTCCAGTCATCTCATAGGACTCCGCCTCTGACTTCTCGGAGCTACCTCCTCTTTCACCTTTCGAGCTTGCCTACTTTGGCATTGGGGGCACGACGAGTGGCTCTCACCCTCATCCTTCTCAGCCTGATGATGAAGACGATGAAAGTACCGACCGCATGGAGTGAGCCTGCGATGATGCTTGGATCCCTCTTCTCCTTCTTTTTGGTGCCTTGATGCCAAAGGGGGAGAGATCGAGGGGGAGTCTTAGGTCCTAGTAGTAGTTTGAGAGATAATAGCTATATTTGTGTTTCTTTTGGGTGTTGTAAGACTTTTGGTGCTATAAAACTTTAATTATGCTCTCATTATGCTTATGGACATGTGCTGTGAGATGATGACTATGTTATGCTTATGATCAATGGTTTATGTTTGAAACTGCTATGTATGCTTGAGATCCTTAATGTCATTATGATTATGCTTTGATCTTATTCACATCAAGATTATTGCTCACTCACATGTAGTTTTGCACCTCACCATAAAGAGTACACATATGTCTTATGTCTACACTGCCTATTTTGCTCAAAGCTCATATGTGCACACTTTATAAAGATTTGAATTTTTTATCATATTTGTGTAAATCTCAATTGGTTATCATCAATCACCAAAAAGGGGGAGATTGAAAGTGCATCTAGGCATCCCTTGTGTGTTTTGGTTGATTTATGACAAACAAATGAGATCCTAACGAAATTGTTGAGATGAGCGCAGGTTTTAAAGAAAATAGGAGGAAAGCTCAAAAAGAAAGGAGAATGAGGAATCAAAAGGACAAGAGCTCAAGAGCTGAAAAGAATAGTTTATTTTTTATGGAGTGTGTTGGAGAAACACACCCCAAGAGCTCAAGAAAAAGAGATCTCATTAACTACAAAAAAATTTGCACATCCGGACAGGTCCGATATCACCATGGACAAGTCCGATATGTCTCTAACTAGAAATGGACAAATCTCCCCAGTGCGGATTTGTCCGCAAGCACTCCAGTTTACACAGCAACGGACTAGTCCAATATCAACCGGACTAGTCCGATATCTCTCTGACTAAATTAGGACAAGTCCTCCAAGTCCGGACTTGTCCATTAGCCCCACAATTTTTCACGACACCGGACAAGTCCGATATCACCACGGACTAGTCCGAAAACTCTCTGACTAAAATCGGACGAGTTCTCGAAGTCTAGACTTGTCCTCAATTTTACATGAGGTTCACCACACCGGACTAGTCCGATTTATGTTGGACTAGTCCGAACACTTCCAGAGCCCAAATTGGACTAGTACGCAGATGTCCTGACAAGTCCGATATATCTGAACACTTAGGGTTTCCCACACGCCACACACCGGACTAGTCCGGAGTTCACCACGGACTAGTCCGGACATCGCAAACCCTAACGGTAACTTTTGAAAACCCTACTATAAATAGAGGTGTACGGCCCTACAGCCATAACACTCGACTCCCTGCGCCGTCACACCTTCCAAGAGCCCAAAATACACATCTCTCCACACATTCTAACCCTAAAAAGATCAATCTTTGATGATTAGCATTGATCAAAAGGAGAGACTTGTTCCACACGATCTTGAGCTCTTGGGTTTGAATCTCTCGCACACTCTTGTTGTTTATTGCATATCTTTGGAGTGTGTTTGGTGGTGTTCTTCACTATAATTCTTGGGGATCCCTCAACTTGTGAGGAGGCCCCTTGAACACGGTTATTTGCCCCTTTGTGGTTAGTGGGAGAGAATCGGCCTCCGTGGTGATTCGACGAGGGTAGGGTTCGTGAAGACCCGATCCTCAGTGGACTCCTCAACGTGGATGTAGGTTTCCTTTGTGGTTATCGAACCACGGGATGAAATCGTGTCTTGTGCACTTTTGTTTCATTGTTCATCACATTCTAGGGTTCACATAATCTTGTGTAACTCACGTTAACATTGAAATTAAAGTTGATCCTTGTCATACACTGTTTCTTCTAATACATCCATGTTGCTATTTACTTTCCGCTGCATAGGGTACTAGAAGTGAAAGTATCAATTAAACTTGATCTTTCTAGTCTGTGAATACCGGACTAGTCCGCACAGTACCGGACTAGTCCGATCTCTCTATTTTTGAACAATTTGTTAAGTGTTTCAGGACCGAACAAAAGTTCGAAAAGCCTATTCATCCCACCTCTAGGCTACATTCAGCAATGGACCTACAAATTAACAAATATTTTACCTTCACTTAGAATCGATTGAACCGGATGGAAGGGGTCGGGATGACGGGGGCGCCAACCGCAAGGAGGCGCCGACGTAGGGGCAGACGAGGGCGCTAGACGACTACCAGAACGGGCACCAGCAGTCGAGGCGGACGGGGGCACTGGTGGGCGAGGCGGACGGGGGGGCTGGACAGGGGGGCGGATGAGGGGCCGGACGGGGGAGGCGGAAGGGACGCTGGCGAGGCGATGGGCTGGCGGCGGCAGCGGGCGGGGGCGCGGGCGAGAAGGCGTGCGGGCGACTGGGAGAATGAAGTGTACGCGGGAGAAGAGAAGAGGCAAAGGGTTTAGATTTTGAGTGGGGCCCGCTTAAGAGCGTCAGTTTTGCCATGGCCGACGCTCTTAGAGCCTGAGCCAGCCGGGCCCGCCATATGAGCGTCAGTTACCATATGAGCGTCGGTTGAACCGATGCATTTAATATAAGCATCGATTTGGGTGATGCATTTATTATGTCCATCAGTTGGCTCAAGAAAATTGACGCCTCTAACTTGTGGGTGTTGGTTCCCTTAAACCGACACCCCTAGACGCGTTAAATGCGTCGGGGCCGATGCATATAGATAAACACACATCCTATTCATCGTTTCCTATTGTGGTCGCAAATAACACAGGTCCTATTTGCGACGGCGTTGCCGCCGCAAATAACAAAGGTTAATTTGTGATGGCCAAAAGCCTAATTTGCGATGGTACTGTATAAAAGCCGTCACAAATAAGGTTTTTTAAAAAAATTAGAACGTTCTGCCCGGCTCGATGGCCAAAAACACAATATATAACAGATATAACAGCAGCAAAACACAATATAACACATCAGCATAACATCTCGATCTATCACAACACAATTCATCCATCACAACACAAAGTCCATCCATCACAACACAAACACAAACACAAAACAAAGATAAATGCATCTCTATCCATCAATTCTAGCTACCTCTTGTGGCGCCAACGTCCTCACCGCGCGTCAGTCCAGGCGCCGGTATAGACGGCGACGGGTTTGAGCCTCCGTCGCCGGTCCCTGCAACACATAGAAGTTGTTTGACATATTGATTAGTTTGGAACTTCATTTTTGACTAGAATTGATTAAACAAGCTAAAATTGATCATATTGAACTTACTTTAGATAATTTGAGTTAGATTTGCTATGTTCGATTATTTAAGACTAAGTAAAACTGCAACAGCTAAGTTGATTTAGATTTTCTATATTTGATAAATTAAGACTAAGTAAGAATGTTTTTTATTACCTAAAAACCTAGAGAAGTGTGTACCGACAGCGGTACCTGCATTTATGGCGGTGGAATTGGCGGTGGCAGTGGATGTAGCTCGAGGTGCAACCCCTGTACTGCGTGTCTTTGAAAGAAACTCTATAATTGCAAACCTTACAAGTTATTACATATTGTTAAGAATGCGATGAATTTAAATTACTTTAACTTATCGTCATCAGCTGCCTCTGCATCTCCATCGCCTCTCGCATCTTCTCCATGCAGGCTCGCTGGTAGGAGATGGTGGCCTCCATCGCCACCCTCTGCGCCTCCATCTCCGCCTGGTGCTGCTCGTGGTTCTCCTGAACCTGACAGGCGAGAGTCTCCACCTGCGAGACACGACGACTCGGGCCCGTCGATGAAGCCTCCATGGAGCTACCTCTCGCAGCTCTCGCTACCCTCGAATCGACAACTCCGTCAAATATGGCGAGCCTATAAAAAAAGAATTAGTAATATGGAATTGAAACACCTCGAATATTTTGAATTGAAAATGGTAAAATGACTTACGAACTTACCTTCCGCGGGCAATTTCATGAGATCATTGTGGCAGTTGATGGGAAAAAAGTATTAGATTGAATTGCCATAAATCTGGTTATGAAAGCAAGAACAGTCACATCTGTGTGTTCATGCAACAGTTGTTCTGATTTCTTGAGCTCAATGAAGAAATTGTATGCCTCCATTGTAAGAGGATCCTCCACTTCCATAGCTTCTAGTGTCTCATCCATCCTCTCAACCCCCGCTCTATCCTCATCCTCATCCACTTCTTCAATGACTCGAGATTTAGTCTCGCCGTAGAAGGTCCACACCTCATAATGTGGCGTAAAATCGTTTTGACATAAGTGAAACGAAAGATCCAGTTTGTTCCAAAACTTGGTGTTTCGGCATTTCATACATGGGCATCGCACCTTATCAGCCATGGACAATGAAAATGCCCGATCCAAAAATTCATCTAACTTGGTGTACCACTCATCCGAGTGACCACCAGTTCTGTTGTTCCAACCCGTATACATCTAACTGTAGTCTTCGCCCATGTTTGACTCTGTAGATTAAAGTCGGAGAAATTATAGTTAATTTATGCACTGTTTATCTTGCTTATGATGAGACAAAGAACCTGAATCTGAACAAAATTTTGGAAGCATAACCTCGCTTGTTTTACACTGCACCCCAAAAATGGTGCAGCTCTTCAAGCTTCGGGGTCAAATGTCCAACAACAACATAGGAGGTGAGGAAACAATGAGAGAGGAGGAATGAACGGGAGGAAACCATCCGCCGGGGCCTATCATCCACGCGCGGGAGCTTGTTGTAAGTAACGACATCTTGTGGACGAACGACGGTTACCGTCGCCAATTAAGGCTTCGATACTTTATTTGCGATAGTTACTGTCGCGGTTTGCTTTCGTGCCGTCTCGGAGCCACCGCGCATGCCGCTCGCTGGGGCCGTCGCCGCGTCCGCCACTCGTCGGTGGCTACAGCGGGTCCGCTACTTGCCGGGGCCGCCGTTGCGGTAGCTCTGCTGGTTAGAGGAGAGGGTGGGGGTAGAATTAGGGTAACGGATGTGGATTTTATATCACGATCTAATAATTGAACCATTGGATGATACAATGGTTCACATTAACTAGATCTTATTGGGCCAAGTCTAACCCAGCCCACTATGTGCTACACCCTTCTTCTCCAACCAGCGTGCTCATCCTAACTAAACAACATTATGAACAATATAATATAAAAAAGCATTGTAAATTCAATTGCATAATCAATAATATAATATGAACAAAATATTGTATTGCATAGTCAACCATTCAATTGCATTTCAAAATTCAATTGCATAATCAACAATTTAATTGCATAATCAACAATTCAATTGCATAATCAACAATCAATTGCATTCACATTTCAATTGCATTCAAAATTCATTGCATTTCAATTCAATTGCATATGAGGGGGACTCAACCATGCATGGGAGAGGGAGGGAGGGTGGGGAGGAGGCTATGCCACGGGAGGGAAAGGGAGGGTGCAGTGGTGGTGGGGGGGGGGGGGGGGGGGGGGCTCGGCCATGGGAGGGGGAGGGAGGGGGTGGGGTGGGGGGTGGGCGCTCGACCATGAAGGGTGGGGGGCGCCGGCCATGGGAGGGAGGGTGGGGAGGAGGCTCGACCATGGGAGGGGGAGGGAGGGTGGGGCGGGGGGGTGCGGGTACTCGGCCATGGAAGGGTGGTTGGGGGGGGCGCTCAGCCATGGGGGCATGGTGGGGGCGCTCGACCATGGGAGGGGGCTCGCGATCGCCATGAAGGAGGGGGGAGGGAGAGAGGAGGAGGAGGGGCTTACCTGAGGGGAGGTGCAGCCGCGGCGGTGGGAGCATGGAGGCGGCATCGGGCGCGCGGCGACGACGGGCGCAGTGGGAAGTGGCAACGCAGTGAGGGCGGGAGCGTGTGAAGTGATTCAGGCCGAGGGTGGGCAGGGTATATCCCTTTCATTTGCGACAGCCACGTAAATTGGGATGGCCCTAGAGTTGGCCGTCACAATTAAAGGAATTTGCGACGGGTTTTTTTTGCCGTCGCAAACAACGCCTATTTGCGACAGCTTTCGGGCCGACCGTCGCAAATTAACGACCTATTTGCAACGGTTGTGTTCATTTGCGACGGCCGGCCGTCGCAAATTACGCTTTTAGCTGTCGCAAATGATCGCGTGTATATAGATATGATCAAGGCAGGAGCTTCTGTGCGCCTTCGTAACTTTCTATGGTACTTGCTACGTGCTTTAACCTAGTATGGCTATGAGATTAGCTCGTCAAAAGTGTAATCACCGGTGAAAGAGCCCTTTCAATTAAAAACACTACATTTTGTAGCCTTTACATGACAAAGTTTTGTAAGTGCAATCACGGGAATCGTTTGTTTACGAACTCCATGATCTGCATTTGTGTTTGTTTATGAGAAGCGCTCCCACAAACATTTATATAGAGAGATACTTTGCGCCTTTATCGATATTCTGTGGGACATACAGAGCATGAGAAATTTACATATGATTGGATATACTACTCATAATTACAGAAAAGGTACATATGATTGGATACCACCTGGTGGAAAATAACATTGTTAATAAATTATAATCCATGAGCTAGGTCTAGGATGTGATGATCGCCATGCCTTAAGCCACTTGTATCGCTAGCTAGACGCTGAGTCATATACAAAGTACACAAAACACAAGCTAACTAGCTCTCTTTCAGAATCAACTATGGTCCATAAAGAAATGGGACACATTACCTAACCAGTCCTTTAATTGGCAAATACTCGCCCATATGATCGCCAACTTTGAGCACTTGATTGACGCCGCCATGTGATCTTTGAAGGTACCCAAATATATCCTAATAATTGGCATGTTCACACTACTACAAAAAACCTTTTTACAGGCGCCTCAAATTTTCAAACACAGGCGGTCCTTAAAAATATGCGACTGTGATGACGAATGATATAATAACCGCCTGTGATGAAAGAACAACACAGGCGGATTTTAAAGAACAACCGTCTGGGTAAATACATGATCTTCACAGGCGGTTCTTAATTAAGAACCGCCTGTAATGCAATTAACTTCACAGGCGGATTTTAGGAAACAACCGCCTGGGTAAATACATGATCTTCATATGCGGTTCTTAATTAATAATCGCCTGTAATGTAATGAACTTCATAGACGGTTCTTAATTAACAACAGCCTGAGAAGATCATGTATTTTTAGTGGCGGTCATTGTTTAAGAACCGTATGTAGTTGTTCAATTATCACAAGCGGTTTTCATTGAAATTACAGGGATGCAGTCGTTGCAATTATCACAACCGTATGTAGTCGTTGCAGGGCAAATTGTATCAGGAAAAAAACACAGATGAGCGGATACTAGTACAATAATGCATTATAGGAAATGCTCGATCACCAGTGAGGCTGGCTTAATTGTGATAATAAACCATTAGAGGCTTTACAATTGTTCAAAGATAATTTCTTTACACACTGAGAACAAAAATCATGCTACATTCATTGTAGATCGACAATGAAGCTCCCATCGATCAATCCAAATTGTACCGTCCTACTTGCTCCCGAACACGTCTCTTATATTCCGCTGGATCCTAAAAATATTGACATTATTTAAATTAACAAATGTCGAAGGAGGAATGAATAACCTACATTGGTCACTAAGTTAATGTTTCATCTAACCTTTATAAGTAGATTATAGCAAACATTTTCAACATCAGGCACATTTGGCTGATGCAGCAAACGCTAAACTTCAAGTAGTATAGTTTTGATTGTAAAAGCATTGCACCACCCCTACGAAATATAATTTAATAAATATAAGAAACCAGTTCAAATAAGTTCAACAGCAATTATAAGTAATAATTACATGAACAAAATAGGTCTATCTTACAGTCTCTTGATCAAGAATCCTGTTGCAGAGTGCTCCCGAACGATGGACATTTGGGTGGAAGAACCCAATTGGAAAGGCGCATCTTGGAGGCACCAAGGGATAGTCCTCAGAGAAGGAGATTGTCAGGGGGTAGTGACCATCTTTCCATTCAGTCTGCAAAAGAAATTTATTAATAGGAAGACGATGGTTAAACTCATATTGTGCTTGTTCTTCATGACTTACCCCTTCTTTACCGGGGATGATGCACTGCCACTTCAATAAATCTCTCGATTCAGGCTTCGCAGAGAAACCCTACGCGGAGAAATTGAAAATACCAAAAACAAACAAGACGGAAAAACAAACTACAGTTAAGTCCATCAGTTCATTACAGATACATATGTATATACAACCATACGACGGGTGTGCCATATGTACATACATGGGGATGGTTCTTGCGCCATGCCAAGTGCTCCTCCTTCAATCGGCTACACGCCCGAGACATCATTATCTGAAAGACCAAACTTCCAAACTTCCAAATTATTGAGTCCAAACGCATATGTACACAAATGCAAAAGGACACAATCCATATACTAACATTGTTCTAAGTTGATTTCAGAAGATACAAATATATACAATATATATCATCTCGCATTGCTATATACATTTTTTCCAGCATTGACATCTTCGCGCATATAGGGTTTCAAATTCTTTTTAATGCTTCTCTCTACGCGCTTGATGTTTTCTGGTTCGGTGAAAAGGTACATCTCTTCATACTGATTATATTCCTCTTCATTATCTCCCACATTCTCAACCCCAACAATATTTTGCTTTCCAGAAACAACTACGTGCAACTTCTCAGTTTCTGGATCTTGAACATAAAAAACTTGTGCAACATTATCGGCGAGAACCCACATGTCATCTTTGTAACCCACTTTATTCAATTCTACCAGTGTCAGACCGTAATTGTCCACTTTCAAACCATCAGGATGTTTGACCCATTGGCACTTAAATACGGGCATTACCATTCTTTTGCCATAATCGAGTTCCCATATTTCCTCTATGAACCCGAAGTATGTGGTCTTCTGCCCTTGTGAATCATAAGCCTCAATACGAACACCACTATATTGTGCAACACTCTTACCGTCTTTTTCTTTAGTGTAAAATGTGTAACCACTGATGTCATATGCTTGCCATGATGTTACCAAAGCAGATGGGTCAGAAGCTAACTTCTTCATTGTTGCCTCTTCTATAGTGTTTCCGTATGATATATTTTTGTCCATTAACCATTCAGTGAAACATCTTCTGTGCTCTTTCATGATCCAGTCCTCTGTGCGGTCTTGGTTTTTATCACGAAGCTCAATTTGGTGTTCCTCGATGTACGGCTCAGCTATTGCGAGCTGTTGTAGTAAACCAAAATGTGCACGGTGTACATTCTTGTAAACAATAAAAGTTTTCTTAACCACTTTGCCTCTCCCACGTAGTCTACCCTCATGTACCGGTATAGGCACACAAATCGATTTTCCATCTTTGATGTAATCAGCACAACCCTCAATCACTTCTTCAGTGGTGTATCCTTCCATAATTGAACCCTTTGGGTGAGCACGGTTCCGCACATAACCTTTTAATACTCCTAAATATCTCTCCAACGAAAACATATGATGTAAATATAGTGGCCCCAATGCTTTTATCCGATCAACAAGATGTATGATTAGGTGTACTTGCATATCAAAAAAGGAAGGTGGGAAACACATCTCAAGCTTGCACATTGTCTCGATGATGTATGTTTTCAGATAGTCTAAATCTTCACGTGCTATCACCTTTTGCGATACTGCATTGAAGAAGTAACACAAACGTGTGATGACAACTTTTATATGCCCAGGTTTGATTACACTTATTGCAATGGCAAGGAAAACTGTCATCATCATGTGACAGTCGTGAGAATTATAACCGAATAAAGACAAGTCTTTCATCGAGACTAGTTTGCGTATATTGGATGAGAAACTTGTGGGCACTTTGATCCACGCAAGCATTCCCAAATTGCTTTTTTCTCTTCCAGCGTCAAGTTGTAGCTGGCTGGGGGAAGGTAATGCTTCCTGTTTGCCTTTTCTACTGGATGAAGCTCTGATCTCAAATTAAGATTTACTAGGTCCATACGTGAATTTAATCCGTCCTTTGTTTTCCTCGGCATGTCCAGCAAGGTCCCAATGATGCTGTTAAATACATTCTTTGTAACGTGCATCAAATCAATACACTGTCTTTCTGGATGTACGGCTCAGCTATTGCGAGCTGTTGTAGTACACCAAAATGTGCACGGTGTACATTCTTGTAATCTTGAACAATAAAAGTTTTCTTACCCACTTTGCCTTTCCCACGTAGTCTACCCTCATGTACCAGTATAGGCACACCTATCGATTTTCCATCTTTGATGTAATCAGCGCAACCCTCAATCACTTCTTCAGTGGTGTATCCTTCCATAATTGAACCCTCTGGGTGAGACGGTTCCGCACATAACCTCTTAATACTCCTAAATATCTCTCCAACAAAAACATATGATGTAAATATAGTGGACCCAATGCTTTTATCTGATCAACCAGATGTATGATTAGGTGTACTTGCATATCAAAAAAGGATGGTGGGAAACACATCTCAAGCTTGCACATTGTCTCGACAATGTATGTTTTCAGATAGTCTAAATCTTCACGTGCTATCACCTTTTGCGATACTGCATTGAAGAATTAACACAAACGTGTGATGACAACTTTTATATGCTCAGATTTGATTACTCTTATTGCAATGGCAAGGAAAACTGTCATCATCATGTGACAGTCGTGAGAATTATAACTGAATAAAGACAAGTCTTTCATCGAGACTAGTTTGCGGATATTGGATGAGAAACTCGTGGGCACTTTGATCCCACGCAAGCATTCGCAAATTGCTTTTTTCTCTTCTAGCGTCAAGTTGTAGCTGGCTGGGGGAAGGTAATGCTTCCCGTTCGCCTTTTCTACTGGATGAAGCTCTGGTCTCAAATCAAGATTTACTAGGTCCATACGTGAATTTAATCCGTTCTTTGTTTTCCTCGGCATGTCCAGCAAGGTCCCAATGATGCTGTCAAATACATTCTTTGTAACGTGCATCAAATCAATACTACGGCAAAATTCCAGATTCTTCCAATACGGAAGATACTTGAAAAAAATTGATTGTTTCTTGAAAGCCATGTCAGTTGTATCATCCGAAGATGTACTTTTCTTTCTCTTAATTCCTTTACTATTTTTTCCCTTACCGAAAGCAATATGAATGTTCTTGACCATTTCAAACACAAGTTTTCCACTGTAAGGTTTCGGTGTAGTATCTTTTTCGATTTTGTTATCAAATTGTTCTTTCATCTTCCTATACTTGTGTGTATCTGTCAAGAACCGTCGATATCTCATGTACACCGTCTTTCTGGATGAAGTGAGGTATAGAAATCCAGTTCTATCCACGCACCTAACGCAACCTTTCTTCCCTTTCATTTGTCCCGATAGTGTAAACAGTCCAGGATAATCATGCACGGTAACAAATATCATTGCTCTTAGCGTGAAATACTCCCGCTTGTACTCATCCCATGTACATACCCCTTCATTCCACAATTTCGCCATATCTTCCATTAAAGGTTCCAAGAACACATCAATTTCGATGCCGGGTTGTTTTGGACCTTGGATAAGAACAGATAATAAGATATATTTCTTTTTGTGACACAACCACGTCGGTAGGTTGTACATCGTTAAGACCACGGGCCATGTGCTGTGTATGCTCCTTTTTTCACCAAACGGATTCATTCCATCCGTACCCAAGGCAAACCTCATATTTCTAATTTCCTTCGCAAATTCTGGATACTGAATATCAAAATTTTTCCACTGCGTTGCATAACCAGGGTGTCGTATATGTTTTTCATTCTTCTTGCGTTGCTCGGAATGCCAACGCATAAGTTCAGCCTCCCTAGGGTTTGAGAACAAACGCTTCAAGCGATCAATTACCGGAAGGTACCACATCACCAAGGCAGGAATTTTTCTCTTATTCTTTCTGTCTGCATCGCCAGAAGTATCGTCATCGTCACCTTCAGGACCAATAATAAACTTCTTATTCTTCTGAGTCTTTTTCATGTTGGTAACATGCTGGTGATTGTAGTCCTTCTTATATCTACTGACACCACAAATGGAGCATCTAGTTGCGAGCTCATGCTCTTTGCGATACAGAATACAATGGTTCACACAAGCGTGTATTTTTGTCACACCTAGTGCCCTCGGGCAAATAAGTTTCTTCGCTTTATAAGTGCTTCTGGGTAGTTTGTTTAGATTTGGAAGAATTTCTGCCAGAAGATTCAAAACATCAGAGAAACTACAATCGGACCATCTGTGCGTAGCTTTCAACTTTAGTAGTTCTAAGACTGCACGCAATGTAGTAAACTCTTTATCACAACCGTTTGATTCATCATATAAAAGCTCTGTCGCCGCATTCTGCAATGTCTCCATTTTACTTAAACCTTTGCTTGCTCCCATAGAAGTCAGTACATATGGTTCAATGTGACGCAACATCTCCTCACAATCGAACTTATCATCATCATCACCAGCTTGATTGTCACTACCATCATCGATATGAACATTATCATCATCTGAGCCTCTCTCATCATCTTTATTCACATAATGTGTATCTAACTCACCATGCTCTGTCCATATTGTGTAGTTATTTTTGAAACCTCTTTTCACCAAATGAGATTGGATTACTATAGTTTCCGTCCAAGCAATCTTATTTTCGTAGTCGATACATAGACATAATATGTCATCTATCTTTTGCAACTTCGCATGTCTCTTGGATGCTTCAATAAAATTTGCAACATTATGAATGTACATAGGATCGGGTCTTGGCATGTTATACATCCACGCTCGACGGTCCATGCTTCAATAATAGAATTTTTGTCAGATTTACAAAAATTGGCCACAAATATTCTCTAAAGATCTTCTATAAAATGAATTTACAGAGACATAACAAGTATGATTAGGGTGACTAATGTAGGAGACGGGCGACGTCTTGAGGCAGACAGAGTCAAAGGGGAAACAGGCCCAGCAGCATGGGCTAGGTCTGGGTGGGATCCGGTCCATTATATCTTGACGTCGGATCCCATCCAACGATGGTAACTAAATGGGTGAGTTATAAAACCATCTCCTTAGAAAGCTAACCCTAATCACTCCTTCGAAATATATGCAAGCAGGAGGTATGCACACACAAGTAGCATATTGAAAAGGAAAACACATAAAACTACAATTACAAGTTCGGGTAAACTTCATGCATCTTATATATATTACAATAGCATCTGTTAATTAAACATCATATTCATGTCACATAATAGGTACAAAAAGGAAACAATCTATATAGTCCATACATCAATATACCAGAACACAATCCATACAGTGCTTACACATGCAAAAGGACAGAATTCATATACCAGAACACACAAAACTAACAGCTTATCAGCTAATGAAAATATACAAAGAAAAAGTAAGGAAACTACATTTACCATGCATCTGTTAATTAAACAATAACATCTTATATATATTACAATAGCATCTATTAATTAAACATCATATTCATGTCACATAATAGGTACAAACTACAATAAGCTTATTACAATATAGTCCATACATCAATATATATAACACCAAACTAGCAGAACACATAAAAAGGAAACAATCCATATAGTCCATACATCAATATACCAGAACACAATCCATACAGTGCTTACACATGCAAAAGGACAGAATCCGTATACTAGAACACACAAATCTAACAGCTTATCAGCTAATGAAAATATACAAAGAAAAAGTAAGGAAACTACATTTACCTTGCAGAGGCGTCAGCACGGTGGGGAGGCGTCAGCACGGTGGGCCGGCTGGGTGGAGAAGTGGAGGTGCGGGGTTGAGCGGCGGCGCGGCAGTATGGGCTTGGCGGCGGCGCGGCGCAGGGGAAATTCAACAGCCTTGCGGCGTCGATATAAATTCTCCAGGGTTACGTTTTGACTGTGGTGAGGGGTCCTTATATAGACGTCGGTTTTTCACAGGCGGGTTTTAACTTTATCTCAGGCGGGTTTTACTTACCAACCGTCTGAAAAGATATTTAATCAAGAATATTAATTAAGAAGTAAATATCTTCACAGGCTGTTGGTACTTAATAACCGCCTGAGAAATGTTTATCTCAGGCGGGTATTACTTACCAACCGCCTGAGATAATGCCAACTGAACAAAATATTTTTAAAACTTGTATAGCTCACATTGTAATGTTTTGGTAAATATCAAATTAATTTCTACTCACATATTATTCATATTTCTATATCTCATAAAAAAAGTTCCTTCACTCAAAATTGTTGGTATGAACATATTTGTATAATTTATACATGTATGAATTTTTTTTTAATTTTTTTAAAAGCATTCCAACATGTCAAACTTCAAATTATCCACCATTCTAACTAAATGCTCGTATACATATGAGCATTTAGAGCACATTCACTTGATTGAAATCCAGAAATTCTAACACACCAGTATTCATTGACACGAATGAACACATATATATTACAAAACATAAGAAATATGTACAAGAACGGAATTGAAGCTAAACATGTACAAGAACTCCTAAAACTACAAAAGAAATATGTACAAGAACTCCTAAAACTACACTACGGCCCCGCCTCCTCCGCCCTCTCCGCCAACTTCTCAAACCACACCAAGCGGTCCTCCTCCGACTCGTCATCGTCGTCGTCACCATGGTGGTGGTCGCCGTCGTCGTCGCCTTCGTCATCGTCATCGTCATCATCGTCATCGTCGTCGTCCTCCTCCTCCTCTTCCTCCTCCTCCTCCTCCGGCGACGATGCAGCAGGAGAGTGGGTCGGCTGCTCTGGCTGAGCCAATTGCTCCGGCTGTATCGGGGGAGCTGCAGCGTATCCGTTTGCAGGGTGGCTTCCTCGGCGGGCTAGGAGGCGGAAGGATGGCCATGGCTGTGGTGTTTCGTCGGTGTTGGGCTAGAAGGTGGAACGATGGAAGAAGAAGAAAGGAGTGCAAAAGTTCTGTGCTTGTCCATAACCGACGACGTGCCTTATATATGGTCTGTGCGGAGCGGTTCGATTCCCGCGCATTGAACTCTTTGCAGACCTCATGCGGTGCAGAATTAAACCACTGTGGAAGACGATCTTCAGAGATCCTTTCGTCTCTCTGGTATCCATGTGGAACATCGCGCACGCGTCCCTGCACCACGGCTTCTTAACTTCTCCACAGACCTCGTGCGGCGCGTCAGTTAATTAACATCTTCTCACGCCGTTAGTTAACATCTTGTAGTTTCAAAAATGTTTATCTCAGGCGGGTATTACTTACCAACCGTCTGAGATAATGCCCGATACTGTTCTTCAGTTTCCTTATCCCTTGCTTCTTTTTTATTTAGATTCCAATATAAATACTCAAATATGTTTAGATTCTGTAAATTGTGTCCAAATTCGATGATTCTTTCTTCTACATTTGTATAAAATTAACATCTACCACCTGAACAAAATATTTTGTTCATTGCGCATTGAACTCTTTGCAGACCTCATGCGATGCACAATTAAACCACTGTGGAAGACGATCTTCAGAGATCCTTCCATCTCTCTTGTATCCATGTGGACGTCGCGCACGCGTCCCTGCACCACGGCTTCTTAACTTCTCCATAGACCTCGTGCGGCGCGTCAGTTAATTAACATCTTCTCAGGTCGTTAATTAACATCTTGTAGTTTCAAAAATGTTTATCTCAGGCGGGTATTACTTACCAACCGTCTGAGATAATGCCCGATACTGTTCTTCAGTTTCCTTATCCCTTGCTTCTTTTTTATTTAGATTCCAATATAAATACTCAAACATGTTTAGATTCTGCAAATTGTGTCCAAATTCGATGATTCTTTCTTCTACATTTGTATAAAATTAACATCTACCACCTGAACAAAATATTTTTAAAACTTGTATAGCTGACATTGTAATGTTTTGGTAAATATCAAATTAATTTCTACTCACATATTATTCACATTTGCGTATCTCATAAAAAAAAGTTCCTTCAATCAAAATTGTTGGTATGAACATATTTGTATAATTTATACATGTATGAATTTTTTTAATTTTTTTAAAAGCATTCCAACATGTCAAACTTCAAATTATCCACCATTCTAACTAAATGCTCATATACATATGAGGCATTCATCAAATTATGAACACACATTGATTTAAAAAAATTTAAAAAAATCTGAAAAAAATCATAGAGGTTGGTATGATGAGTAAAAATGTCCACTAAAAAAATAAATGAAAAAAGAATTATATTCATCAAGATAGAAAAATGAAAAATAGCATTTGTTGTATGTTTTTTATGTTCTGACCAATTTCAAAGGATTTATGAAGTGCAATTTAATGGTAACCTTTACTTATCAATAATATTACAAGAAAGTGGATTTTTGCCTTTTTAAAAGACCACATTTAATCAAGAATATTAATTAAGAAGAAGTAAATATCTTCATAGGCGGTTGGTACTTACCAACCATCTGAGAAGATGTTTATCTTAGGCGGGTATTACTTACCAACCGTCTGAGATAATGCCTGATACTGTTCTTCAGTTTCCTTATCCATTGCTTCTTTTTTATTTAGATTCCAATATAAATACTCAAACATGTTTATATTCTGCAAATTGTGTCCAAATTCGATGATTCTTTCTTCTACATTTGTATAAAATTAACATCTACCACCTGAACAAAATATTTTGTTCATTGCGCATTTAACACTTTGCAGACCTCGGGCGGCGCACAATTAAACCACTGTGGAAGACGATCTTTAGATATCCTTCCGTCTCTCTTGTATCCATGTGGAACGTCGCGCACGCATCCCTGCACCACGGCTTCTTAACTTCTCCGCAGACCTCGTGCGGTGCGTCAGTTAATTAACATCTTCTCAGACCGTTAATTAACATCTTGTAGTTTCAAAAATGTTTATCTCAGGCGGGTATTACTTACCAACCGTCTGTGATAATGCCCGATAGTGTTCTTCAGTTTCCTTATCTCTTGCTTCTTTTTTATTTAAATTCCAATATAGATACTCAAACATGTTTGAATTCTGCAAATTGTGTCCAAATTCGATGATTCTTTCTTCTACATTTGTATAAAATTAACATCTACCACCTGAACAAAATATTTTTAAAACTTGTATAGCTGACATTGTAATGTTTTGGTAAATATCAAATTAATTTCTACTCACATATTATTCACATTTGTGTATCTCATAAAAAAGTTCCTTCAAACAAAATTGTTGGTATGATCATATTTGTATAATTTATACATGTATGAATTTTTTAATTTTTTTAAAAGCATTCCAACATGTCAAACTTCAAATTATCCACCATTCTAACTAAATGCTCATATACATATGAGGCATTCATCAAATTATGAACACACATTGATTCAAAAAAATTTAAAGAAATCTAAAAAAAATCATAGAGGTTGGTATGATGAGTAAAAATGTCCACTAAAAAAATAAATGAAAAAAGCATTATATTCATCAAGATAGAAAAATGAAAAATAGCATTTGTTGTATTTTTTATGTTCTGACCAATTTCAAAGGACTTATGAAGTGCAATTTAATGGTAACCTTTACTTATCAATAATATTACAAGAAAGTGGATTTTTGCCTTTTTAAAGGACCATATTTAATCAAGAATATTAATTAAGAAGAAGTAAATATCTTCACAGGCGGTTGGTACTTACCAACCGTCTGAGAAGATGTTCATCTCAGACGGGTATTACTTACCAACCGTTTGAGATAATGCTCGATACTGTTCTTCGGTTTCCTTATCCCTTGCTTCTTTTTTATTTAGATTCCAATATAAATACTCAAACATGTTTAGATTCTGCAAATTGTGTCCAAATTTGATGATTCTTTCTTCTACATTTGTATAAAATTAACATCTACCACCTGAACAAAATATTTTGTTCATTGCGCATTGAACTCTTTGCAAACCTCGTAGGGCGCACAATTAAACCACTGTGGAAGACGATCTTCAGAGATCCTTCCGTCTCTCTTGTATCCATGTGGAACGTCGCGCACACGTCCCTGCACCGCGGCTTCTTAACTTCTCCGCAGACCTCGTGCCGCGCGTCAGTTAATTAACATCTTCTTAGGCCGTTAATTAACATCTTGTAGTTTCAAGAATGTTTATCTCAGGCGGGTATTACTTACCAACCGTTTGTGATAATGCCCGATACTGTTCTTCAGTTTCCTTATCCCTTGCTTCTTTTTTATTTAGATTCCAATATAGATACTCAAACATGTTTAGATTCTGCAAATTGTGTCTAAATTCGATGATTCTTTCTTCTACATTTGTATAAAATTAACATCTACCACCTGAACAAAATATTTTTAAAACTTGTATAGCTGACATTGTAATGTTTTGGTAAATATCAAATTAATTCCTACTCACATATTATTCACATTTGCGTATCTCATAAAAAAAAGTTCCTTCAATCAAAATTGTTGGTATGAACATATTTGTATAATTTATACATGTATGAATTTTTTTTAATTTTTTAAAAGCATTCCAACATGTCAAACTTCAAATTATCCACCATTCTAACTAAATGCTCATATGCATATGAGGCATTCATCAAATTATGAACACACATTGATTCAAAAAAATTTAAAAATCTGAAAAAACTCATAGAGGTTGGTATGATGAGTAAAAATGTCCACTAAAAAATAAGTGAAAAAAGCATTATATTCATCAAGATAGAAAAATGAAAAATAGCATTTGTTGTATGTTTTTTATGTTCTGACCAATTTCAAAAGATTTATGAAGTGCAATTTAATGGTAACCTTTACTTAGCAATAATATTACAAGAAAGTGGATTTTCGCTTTTTTAAAGGACCACATTTAATCAAGAATATTAATTAAGAAGAAGTAAATATCTTCACAGGCGGTTGGTACTTACCAACCGTCTGAGAAGATGTTTATCTCAGGCGGGTATTACTTACCAACCGTCTGAGATAATGCCCGATACTGTTCTTCAGTTTTCTTATCCCTTGCTTTTTTTTATTTAGATTCCAATATAAATACTCAAACATGTTTAGATTCTGCAAATTGTGTCCAAATTCGATGATTTTTTCTTCTATATTTGTATAAAATTAACATCTACCACTTGAACTAAATATTTTTAAAACTTGTATAGCTGACATTGTAATGTTTTGGTAAATATCAAATTAATTTATACTCACATATTATTCACATTTGTGTATCTCATAAAAAAGTTTCCTTCACTCAAAATTGTTGGTATGAACATATTTGTATAATTTATACATGTATGAATTTTTTAATTTTTTTAAAGCATTCCAACATGTCAAACTTCAAATTATCCACCATTCTAACTAAATGCTCATATACATATTAGGTATTCATCAAATTATGAACGCACATTGATTCAAAAAAATTTTAAAAAATCTGAAAAAATTCATAGAGGTTGGTATGATGAGTAAAAATGTCCACTGGAAAATTAAATGAAAAAAGAATTATATTCATCAAGATAGAAAAATGAAAAATAGCATTTTTTGTATGTTTTTTATGTTCTGACCAATTTTAAAGGATTTATGAAGTGAAATTTAATGGTAACCTTTACTTATCAATAATATTACAAGAAAGTGGATTTTTGCCTTTTTAAAGGATCACATTTAATCAAGAATATTAATTAAGAAGAAGTAAATATCTTCACAGGCAGGCGGTTGGTACTTACCAACCGCTTGAGAAAATGTTTATCTGAGGCGGGTATTACTTACCAACCGTCTGAGATAATCTTCTTCTCAGACGTGTTTTAATTAATGATGAACACACTACACATTCATTCATTCACACAGTTGAAGAACACACAAGATACTCATTCATTAACAATATTCAATCACACATCTCACAAAAGAACACACAAGATGCACAATATTTACACAAGAACACACAACAACACACAAGATACACAAGTAATATTCAATCACATAGATGAACAAAGATAGATTTCATTCATTAACTATATTTACAAAACAGAAGCAACTAAAAACAACAAAGAGAAAAACTAATTAAACCCTACTCCTACTCCTACTCCTCTTCCTCCTCCTCCTCCTCGTCCTCCAGCGGCGACTCTGGCACCGGTGCAACAGGAGACATGGCCGGCTGCACCGGCGGTGCAACCCCGAGGTTGCTAGCCATCGCCTCCACCAGCGTTCTACAGCCCTCGAGGCCAAGAACCTGGGCCATCGTCGCGAACAGAATATCGAGACGATCAGCCACTCTCGTGAGGGCATAGAGGTAGTGGCCGATGGTACCCATTCCAGGATACTCTTGAAGGGTACCCAGCCCCAAGGAACTCATGGTGCAAGACGTATTGTTGTATGCCTCTCGCACCATGAGGAGGCGCTGCTCGGTGTTGATCTTCTCGGGGGAGCTGCAACATAGTTTCTTGCAAGGTGGCTCCCTCGGAGGGCTTGGCGGCGGAAGGTCGGCCATAGTGGTGTTGGGTCGTCGGAGCGGAGGAAGACGAAGAAAACAAGAGGATTCAAAGTGAGTGATGCACTTGTGGATACCTAACGGGTGATAACGCGTCTTTAAGGCCGCACGGAGTGGAAGATGGAGCAGTTGGTTTACCGCGCATTGAAAGGTCGCACCTCGGGGAAAAGAAAGGTTGCGCACGATCGTCGACACATATTAATTAAGAACCTCACAGGCGGTTGGTGAGGGGTCTTTATGTAGGCGTTCATCAAATTATGAACATATATTAATTAAAAAGAAGTAAATATCTTCAAAGGCGGTTGGTAATTAATAACTGTCTGAGAAGATGTTTATCTCAGACGGGTGTTACTAACCAACCGCCTGAGATAATTGTATCTTCTCAGGCAGTTGGTAAGTAAAACCCGCCTGAGGTAAAAATCTTCTCAGACGTTCGGTACTTAAAATCCGCCTGAGAAAATGGGAGTCTATATATACCCCTCGGCAGCGTTGGAAAAACCTAACCCAGGCGAAACACTTAGACGCCGTGAGGCTGCCAAAATTTCGTTTGCCGCCAAGTGTTCGCCCTCGTCACTTCCAGGTACGCCGCCGAGCTTCGCCGTCGCCGCCGAGCTTCGCCCTCGTCACTTCCAGGTACACCGAGTGAAGCCATTGTTGTCGCCGCCGAGCTTCAAGGTAAACCCTAAACCCTTCGACCTTCCATCCTCCTTCGCCGTGCTGCCTCCCTCCCCGCCCTCGCCGCCGCCTTGCATATCCTTGGTCAGGGTTCGGGAATTGGATAATGGTAGGCATCCTTGGTTAGGGTTCGGTGGAATTCGAAAAACTGTCAAGTTCGGTTGCATCTTTGGTTAGGGTTCGGTGGGTAGGCATCCTTGGGTTGTCGGTGTACTTCCATCAATTCTACGCAGCAGCAGTTCCAGCAACCCAATGTCCTCACCTGACCGGAATTCGAATACGTAATGAACTGGAATATTCATGGTGACTCACACTCGATACACAAAATGAGTTAGGTTGAGGGGGTAACTGCAATGAGAACTCTATTGGAAGTAGGTGTGTCCATCTTCTAGCGGTGTTGGATGCCAAACATATGATGTGTCACTCAAATACGTAGGATTGTGATGATAATGGCCATATTGGCACAATTGAACGAAATTAGTGGCTATGATTTGCATTTTTTAGTACAATGGTCAAATTGAAATACATGAACACGTACAATAAACATATATGTATCTTATCCTTTGGAGAATGATATATTACTATGTTGAATAATTCTTGCTGATAGTATAGATGTTATATGACTATGAGTTTGTTTATTGAATAGCTTATTCAATCATGATGATGTGATGAATTACAGAAGGATTGCATGCGTTAAAACAATTATGTATCCCATTATTGAACTCAGCTTAATATTAAGGCATTTCACAGGAAAAAAGTTTATGTACCCATTTATGATTTGATAGCACCATTTGTATCAAACTAGATATATTGGGACTTCATTTTTGTTAGATGATATGGGTATCTGGTGCACCCAGTAGAGGAGTCGAACTTGGACTTTGGACAAAGTTGCGGAAACACCGGTCTAGGGGTATATGATTGTTCTAGATAAAGCATATTTTGTCCTTAATGATATTAGTAGAGTCCTACTCTGAATAGAGTTAGGAGTCAGATTCAGTTTAGGAACCAGTCCTAGTCCTAGTACGAATTGAGTTACAATCCATATAGGATTTGGAGTCACATGAAGGGGGATTTCAAAAATAACCCCCAACCCCTCGACCTAGTTAATCCCATCCTATGAGAAATATTCCACCAAAGGTTTCATATGCCCAGACTTAGATCAAGTCACCTAAACCTCGTGAACCTCTAGAACTCACCAAGTTTATCACTATAGGAGGCGTTGACTTCCCTGTCCTGTTTTCTAAACAGCCAGGACAATTGACCATCCCAAAAATCCTTGGTGCCATCATATGTGGGGTACGTAATGCCTTTCATGATGGCTGAACCTGCTGCCATGATGAGCCCATTTGGTGCGGCCGGGCACACCGGGATTAGGTTTTGGCGAATGTTTCCGGATTCCTGATTCGTTTGAGAATGTGGGTCTTTTATCTTTTTTTTACCGTGCAAATCCCACGGTTGTAGAGATGATCGCTGAAAAAGAGTGTCTCTTCTCGCCTGCAGCTACTCTGAACGAAGCTAGCCTATTTAGAATAAAAAGATAAAATTGCCATTGCTGGTGATGAACTTTAATATGCTTATCACCCTCGCAATGTATAGGAACCTTTTGGTCAGTCGTCTTAAACCCTAGAATGCCTTATGAAATCCTAGAATGCTTCCATCTTTTTCTTCATGCAACACTTCATGTAGAGTTAATATGCCATTTATTAGATTTTTTGTCTTATTAGATCTAGCATGGAAATCCCTAAGAAGACTGGTCCTGGTAGTAACAACAAAGAAGACAATATGTAGTTTACTGACTCCAGCAGTTCAGGATCCTATCACAGTCCATCGGATCCTTTTCCGAATATAAAAATTAAAAAGACTTTAGTGGATCTAGACCTGGAATATGATCCTGCCGACGAGGTATGGATCACGAATCTTAACTTCAGCAGTTCAAGTTAATGTTGGTTGTCAAGTATACAAAGTCTTATAATTTTTTTCTACCTAGATTAATAGCGAAGACAATGAGGTGACATCGGCTCCTAAAACCGCAGAAGGTTCTCCAATGGATGAATCCTCAGCTTCACTCAAGCGGAAACGAGGGCAACGAGGTCCCAATAAGGGTCCATTGGACCACATCATGTACATAACAAGGGTCGGTCCAGGTGGGCTTCCCCAAGAACCACTGGATTCAGTTATCAAGTACCGTAATGCATGCGGTTTTCTTGTTAGGGAGGTTGTGCCGATCACAACCGAGAATTGGAGGAAATTACCCGAGCAGACCAAGAATGAGTTGTGGGAAAAGATAAAGAAACAATTCAAGTTCCCGAAAGGCACAGAAGAAGCTGTAAAGAAAGCAACATTGGTCTCTTGCGGCAAGAAGTTTCGATGCTGGAAGAGTGAAATGAATGCTTATGTTAAGGCCGATAAGGTCCCTAGCCCAAGGAAGATGGGAAAAATCACACAAGCTCAGTGGCAAGAGTTTGTTCGTCAAAAGAGCACACCTGATGCTAAAGCTCTAAGTGCAACTAGGTCAGAGCTTGCAAAAAAGAACAAATACCATCATCGCTTGGGGTCTGCCGGATATGCCCCCAAAGTCCAGAAATGGAATAAGATATTAGACGAAATTACCAGTAAGGGCAATCCTCACCCATTAGAAGGGTGCGATGAGCGAACCCAACACTGGGTCTTTGCTCGGTCAGGTTTGACCAGCGAGGGCAAACTTGAAAAGCCCGACTCTCTGAATGAAGTAGAGGATAAAATGAAAGAAGTAATTGAAAAGCAACAGAAGGGTCTCTTCAAGCCGAAGAGGGAGAATGACCAACTTACCGCTATCTTAGGAAACCCTGAACACAGCGGACGGGTTCGAGCGGTCTCTTCTCAAATGTCTTAGCTAGATGGTTTCCCTAAAGATAAAGACACATATAGAAGACGTGGGAAGTTTAAGAAAACACTTGATGAAACGATTGCTCAAAAGGTCAAAGAAAATATGCAAGAAATAATGGAACAACTTAGACAATCAAGACAATTAGTGGCACCGAGTACAGTGATGGTTTAGGTGCAAAAGGAGCAATTAGTATCTCCAACTGCCTACCCTAGCAGTGTTGGTTCCGTGCCAGGCTCAGGGTCAACTCATAAGTTCTCTGTCGATGATATTGCTAATGACAAATCTTGTCTTCTTGTCCCGATAGGTAGAGCAGGGAACAAAACCAAACAGGTTGCCACTGCTATGGCAAAGCCTGATCGTGACTTCAACGGGAATCCACTTCCATTGTATTATTTTGTGGTGCAAGTTCTTCAGATCATTGATAATGATTATGAAGATTATGAAATAGACCACGTCACACCTGAGGGGATTGTGACTCTGGGGCAGGCTATCAACCAATTAATCCTTTGGCACCGACGCGATATCGTGTTGGACGATATCCTGCTGGGAGTAAAGAGCAATCAGTTGAACAACAGGTTCAATGACAAGCCAGTGTCCAACTTCCGACGACTACTCCTCGATCATCAGTGCCTATCAAAGTTAGCTCATACGAAATTAATAAACCTTCATCAGAAGTGTCGAAGTATTTGGAAGCTATGAAGGAAAATATTAGAAAATTGAGTGCATCTCGTTCTTCTCATGAGCCAGCATTAGAAGATATCGAGGAGTGGGAAGAAGACAGTGTCATGTATAATCGGTGAACGGCTTTAGTTAAACCAGGAGTTCCAATATACAAGTTTGAGGATGTTCCTTCTAAATTTGTGAATGGAAAGCCGTTCATGACATCCGTACAACTTAGCAAACAACCCGTCCAGCTCAGAAGAATGCATGAGTGGTACAACACTGCCAGCACAAAATATGGTCTTAATTGCGTCACATTTCGTATTCCAAAAGCAACATTCTAGAGCATTGGAGTAGATAAACGAGTCATTTTATTTGAAGAGTTGCATTCCCTTTTCCGTCGGGGCATGCTCGAAATCAACCTGCTGCTCGTCTGGTGCTTGTAAGTGCTCTAATATTTTGTATTTGCTTTTCTTACTACACGCATACGCATTTCATGAGATTATAACAATTCTGAACTTCTTCAATAGGATGCAATACATAGATAATGAAAAGTTGGAGCACAAGACAGGTATCCTTGACCCTACTAGGATTGCAAAGTCGCTATTCGACGTCCAGGCAAATCGAGACTCAGGACATTACAAACACATGAACAAAAGAGATTTTGAAAAAGCAATTGCAAAACTTAAGAAGGATAGAAATACAAAAGTTGCAGCTTACATAGGACATGCGATGTTTAACTTTGTCAGAGACGGCAAGGACTTCGTAAAGGCTCCGTACCACTTCAAGTAAGTTCGACACATGACATTGAAATAGCAATTATTGGTAATTATTAACACGTGTGTTTGTATGTTTGTAGTAATCACTACATAATGATCTTCATCAAGCCAACGCAGGGAATGGCAACAGTCTTGGACTCGGCCGACTTCTCACCAGATCGTTACAAAGATTTCCTTTCCATTTTGAAATTGTATGTTTATTCAATAATTTTAATTTACGCACATTTAGAATGTGTTGACAAGTTTTATATGACATTTCTTGTATTACAGCGCTTGGCGGTTTTACGCGGAACAGCTTGGCGGTCAGAGACCTCCTAATACGAATGCATTGAACATTAAAACATATTATGCTTGTCCGAAGCAGCCTGCTGGGAGTGTCTTATGCGGGTATTATGTATGCGAGCATCTTCGGACCGCCGGCGTATATAGAGTGAATCGTGAGGATGTAAGTTATCCTTAATGTCGATACCTTATTTTCTTACTTTTGTGTTTCATTTTCATTGTAACTAGCATAGTTTAATGCTTATATTCTCTGCTGTTCAATATTACCAGAAACATTATTTTCATATTTTGATTCCAACTTCAAAATTCAATTGCTCATAGTACAACTGCTCCAAAAATACCAAATAAATTCATGTATACTATCACTTTGATCTATACTTTGAGATTGTTCAAACCAATACATTCTAAACCTTGTTATGTTTTATATTGCAGCACACGAAGAATCTGAACGAAGAATGACCGGTTTGTAGAAGTATTCCTAGTGGAGGAGCCGACAGGATTGCTGCTGAACTCTGTCAGTTCATTCGTCGTGAAATTTTGCACAAAGAAGGGAAGTTCTTTGATAAGAATTGTGCAGCAGTTGATGTGCCAGAACTTTGCGACTATGCCAATAGAAACAGTTTTTAGTGAAAACTTGTAAACTTTGAGATGAATTGTATCTATAACTTGTACATATGTATATTGTTTTAGTGAAATTAACTTCTGTGATGATAATATTGTTGACTTTTGTTCTGTGATGATATTGTTGTTTTTTGTTCTGTGATTATATTGAATTGACCTGAAAATTAGAAATAACAGCAGTAGTACTGCATAGGTTATACCTTATCACAGGCGGTTATTAACCAACGGCTAGGCATGACTGTGAAAAACAATTATCACAGGCGGCTAGATACAAGTAAAGAACCATCTGTGATAACCTAATTTTCACAGGCGGTGACTATTATGGTAGAAACCGGCTACGTTAAAAGATCTTCACAGACGGCTGATGTAGGTAAATGTCCGCCTGTGATAACACCATTATCATAGGCGGTTAGTTATGCTTCAATACCCGCCTGTGAAACACATTATCATAGGCGGTTAGTTATGCTTCAATACCCGCTTGTGATAAGACATTTATCACAGCCGGTTATATATGATGCACGACCCGTCTGTGATAAAATATCTTCACGGGCGGCTAGCCTAAGTAAAGAACCGCCTATGATAATTTGTCTTTACAGGCGGTATCACTTCTCCGCCTGTGAAATTGCGGATTATCACAGGTTCTTTGTTTCAAGCGGTTTTAAAAGCCGTTTGTGATAATAGGTTTGGAGCCGCCTGTGATGAGGCTTATTGTACTAGTGCCAAATAATTGGATCAACCAGCTAATTGCATGATCGTGCATGAACATGGCACAAGAGTTTTATATATGATGATCTCAACCCAGATATCCAAATGGTTGCACTGTCATGCATGCAACCAACTTGGTCTGAAATAGGTCGCATTTGGGTCATACGCCGTTTGCAGATAGTTTAGCCCACTATATCTACACAGGTCACAAGGGATCTTAAGATATAAAAGAAACTTTCAGCGTTACGGGGTACTTTTAGATGGTAGAAGTATCGTGCTCTGTTTGATCATTTGGAATGTTTGTTAAGGGTGGTTTAGATTATACGGGGCGAATGGGCAATGATTGATTGATTATTCTAAATTAATTTTTGGCTCAGAAATACAATATCTACTCCCGCGAAATGATCAGTATTATCAGCTGTGCCGTAGCAAGTTTCTTAGTTTGATGCTCCTTAGACTTGATTTTGTACATATAAGAGATACTAACCAATATGTGAAATATTATGTGAACTTAACTACTCCCTCCGTCTTAAAAAATTCCTCGATTTTATAGTTCAAAAATGAACTAGAAAATAACAAGCTTTTGAAAACATGGAGTATATTTTAGTTAGTCCATCCTGCTACGAAGTATCAACACAAGAAAAATAACTCAAGTTGAATCTCGTTTGGTATTTTGGTAACATAACACATACTCCCTTCAAACTTTTTATTTCTCACTGACTAGTTCATTTTTGAACTAACCGGTGATAAATAAAAAATCCTAAGAGAGTATCAATTAACATATATCCTTAGTTAGGTAAATGTGGCATGACCTCATCTCTTAGCTTGACTGAAACTCGTCTCTTTCCCCAAGGAGAGTTTGACCTCACACCAACTGTCTCCTTGGTCGGTTGTAACGGTTTAACTACCATGTGATTGCTATATGATTAAGTATACTACCTGATTATTCTGCAGGTAATAACTGTTCCCCTTGTTTATCGATCAGTTCGAACCACTATATATGCTTAGAAGATTCTGTTGGATTATTTTTTAATCCTGACATAAATTTAGTTCAGTTCGGCGCAGTTTTTCAGTGATCGTCATATGAGCCTGAGAATCTCAGCCAGTGGGAGGGTGGAGGGCGCATGCAGTGGCAGGTTTCTCATGTGGCAGCCTCATTCATGCATGGCTCTAATATGACCGATCAGTGATAGCCTGCCAACACTATAGGAAAACGCATATAGGGCGTCGGTCTTGTAAATATCGGTTGTGTAATAAAACCAACGTATATAAACTATAAACGTCGGTTGGCCAACGCATATAGCCGACGTCACAAATTAGACGTTTTTAACATTTAGAAGCGTCGGTCCTGATGAGGACATCACAACAGCGGAGACGCGCATTGAACTGCAAGGACCAATCACAAGAGCACGGGCACGGTTATTAAATCAGCAGGTGAATTCGTTCTTAACTTCTTTTGCATGTGAGTTTGAGAATAGATTGCTATGTGATGATTTAATTGTTATTAGGAATAATGGAGAAGATCAACAAGTGAAGGAAGGAGGCCTTGGGAGCGTGGAGAACCACCTGGGACGTCCACAAGTAGATGGAAATAGTTTACAACTCGGACTCGAGTTCAACTCGGAGTCCAGGAGCAGTCCACCTTAAAACAGACACCCAGGAGGCATACGGACTCTGTTTTCGACATTCTACATATGCACGGAAAGAGGAGAAGATAAACTTTCCAATGGTTCTGGTCCCACCTCAAAATTCATCCGGAGTCATTGGGAATCATCGAAACAGGTTAAGTCCAGATTTCTGTCCGGTGCTGCGCCACCGAATCGGGCCTTTGGGCCTTGTATCCCGTAAGAGTCCATTAGGGACGCGTCTAATCCTGTTTTGGTCGAACCCTAGCCTATAAATACTGCAGCCGCCGGTCATATACGGTGGGTTTTGCTTAGATCAATAATATCGCCGTTCTACGGTTTGTGAGACCCCAATTTCGCGATTTCCGATCGTGTCTTCTACGTTCTTGCTCGTGTTCTCGATTGCACTTGCAGGGATTAGCCTTCTTGGCAAGGTCAAGCGTGTGCAGCACAGTTGATAACCAACGGAGCCGTGGTGTAGTGATTGCAGGGGTACTCGAACCACTCGAGTGCCGCGGATCATCAACGTCGAGTTCTCCACCCCAATCGACATACCTTTCGGAAGATCGGGCCTAAACCTACTCATCAATTGGTATCAGATTTCCAGGTTGCCCGTGAGGTATCTTTGTTTTCCTTCCTTCCATTAGGTCGATTTTTTTTTGTACCTAGAGTCCATAGAAAAGCCACAAAAAATTAGATCGTTTTTACCGCTTCCCAGACTATAGTGCCTGCAGTTTCGTTTTTCAGTTTGCATTGTTGAGTTTGCATTCGTGTGGTTGAGTCTTGTTGCTGGTTTAGCTTTGTGTTTTTGGGTCCTAGTTATCGTGTTTCGTCCTTGTTTTCTTGCTATTCGACACCTATTCCACAATCCCTAAATAACAAACCGATCCGCCACGTTCATCGGTTTGCCCTAGCTAGCCGCCTTGCGTGAACTCTCGCACCGCCAGCCCTAGATTAGATGACAAATCTTTGTGCCATTCATCCTTGAATCATCACACACCACCCCATTAGTTGCTGTGCAAATTCCCGATCGTTTTCGTATCCGATTGCAAGTTCTGTTCTCAAACCGAGTTGGAATCAACATCGAAAAAATCGTAACTCGGATAGCCTACCTTAAAACGGCCATAACTTTCGCATACGAACTCAAAATCGGGCGAATTTTTTTTTTTCAAATTCATCTATGAAAAATTTCGCATCTGATTTTCCACCGCGTAGCCGCGTTCGGCGAAATTAGATTGCCCAAATTCCCCTCGGAAGATAGGCTATCCGGCCTCCGAAGTTTCAGCACGAATTTTAAAGAATCTTCTTGATTTTCTATAGGCCGCATATTACATCCAATTGAGCTGCAAATTTGTGTGCTTCCTATATTTGTGCTACTGAGTAAAGAAAAAATATCAAAAAAAATATTACAAAAAAAAAGAAAAAAAAATAGTGAAGAGCACGCATATTAAAGCAATTGGCCTATACCACTTGGTGCTGTTTGTTTGGTTATATCATTCTGTGTTTCTTTTGCCTTGATACTTCCTTGTGTTGTGCTAGGCTCTAGGGCACTCAGTTGACCAGCAACAGTTTCCTACATTGAATACTTATTCAACTTTGTTTAGCTGTTAACGATTTTCTGCTTATTAGCCACCATATTAAGCCATCCAAGCTCCACCTTTCTCTTGAGCATAACAGGTACCTTTGCAATCACCCCACGCTTCATTGGTTCATCTCACCGTCCACACCACCTGCTGTGTCGGTAAGAACACTTGTAAGAGCGTGGTAAGACGCTTAAGCGAGAGAGATTGTTTTCTTCCACCTTCCACATTGTCACTGTAGTTGATAGGGATAACATTTTTTTGTTGTCTTTTGTTTCCTACTAACAATGGCAGGAGAAGAAAATAATGACGAATGTGTTCAACATGTTGAGTTACGTGATATGTTCGCCAAATACAACGCAGCAACGGAGGAGTCATTGGCGAACTTGACTCGCAAACTGGATGACCTTGCTCTTCGGGTGAATACTTTTGAGGCTCGGTTGCCTCTTGCTGGAAGACAAGAAGACAATGCTTATGATGAACTGGAAGATCACAGTAATCAGCCAAGACTGCCACTTTATCGTCGAGGTATGGGAGGTAATAATCATAACAATTATAACCGCCCTCCTGATGATCCTTTTGCTAAAGTGAAATTTACTATACCCTCTTTTTCTGGTGCTTATGATGCTGAGGCTTATCTTGATTGGGAGATGACAGTAGAGCAAAAATTTAATTCCCATCTTGTTCCTGAACAACATAGAGTTCGTCAAGCCACTAGTGAGTTTAAGGACTTTGCTATCATATGGTGGAATGAACTTGTTAAAACTAGAACTGATCCTCCAACATGGGATAGATTAAAGGAAGCTATGCGTGTTCGATTTGTTCCTCCATCTTTTCAGCGGGACCTTCGCAAAAAATTGCAGCGTTTAGACCAAGGTAACATATCCGTAGAGGAGTATTATCAAGAGTTACAAAAGGGTATGCTGCGTTGTGGGGTAGTAGAGGACATGGATGATAAAATAGCTCGTTTTTATGGGGGGTTGAGGCGTGAAATTCAGGACATTGTTGATTACAAAGAATATGATACTGTTAACAGATTGTTTCAGCTTGCTATGTTGGCAGAAAAAGAATTGCAGGGCCGACAACAACAGCAACAACGCACGAGGAGCAACTTCACGCTGCGTGCAGCAACTACACCATCCAAAACAGCACCATCTTCGGCCCCCCGTGCAGCGACTACACCACCCAATGGCGGCCAACGAACTATACCTGCTGCTCCACCTTCTCGCGTGCCGGAAGGCAGCAAGGCGACATCATTCAAGCCTTCATCGTCCACTCCTTCTACGGGTCGTACTTCCGATATTAAGTGTCACCGCTGCCAGGGACTTGGTCATATGATGAGAGATTGCCCGAGCAAACGAGCATACATAGCACGCGACGATGGCGGGTATGATAGTACTTCGGATGTTGAAGATGAATATTCTCTTGCTACTGACTTTACAGATCCAAATGACGAACACACCGAAGAAGAGGTACTTGGTACAGCGGCGACGGAGAACTATAGGAGCATCATTGTGCAGCGTTCCTTGAGCTCCAAAGTGGAGACCGACGACAAGCTACAACGACACAACTGTAAGGATCGAAACGCCCAAGAGGGGGGGTGAATTGGGCTTTCTTTCAAATTTTTAAGGCAATTAAAAACTAACAACCTAAAGCCCAATTCCCTTATGCGATTAAACTATGCAATCAATGTAAATTAAGGTTGCGGAATGAAGATTGTGTAAGTGTAAAAAGGGAGAGGGATGCAAACGCTCAAGGGACACGGAGTTTATCCCATGGTTCGGTAAGATCACAAGGATCTTCCTACATCCACGTTGTGGCACCCACCAAAGGGTTTTCCCACTCCCAAGTCACCGAGACAAGGGGGTTCTTCACTATTCTTCTCCGTTCGCCAACCTCGGCAAGGTGGAGCTCAAGCCTTGTACACTTTGGAATCCTCCGGGCTTCCACAATCTTCTTGGCAAGCTCCGGAAGTCGCACACACCAAGGGACACTCCCTTATGGCTCTCACCACACTAGGGACTCCAATCACCAAGAATGGAGGCACCCAAGCAATATCTCTAGCTAGTTCTAGCCTATCTCTTGGTGTACAAATGATGAGCAAATGATGTGAAAGTGGTAGCTCTATTGCTTGAATGCTCTAGGATGTGTAGAGTATGTCTGGGCTTCAAGTATTGTCGATTTGACAGGTTGAAGGGGTATAAATAGCCAGCCTCCACGAGATAGCCGTTGGAAAAGTAGGCTGACATCACTTCTCTGCGAACACCGGATGATCCGATGTCTTCCCTTCAGTTAACATCGGTCGAAGCCAAATTAGCTGATGTCACTGTGTCAGATATGACCGTTGTTAGACCGATGTTGATCTGTCTTCTCATCGGATGATCAGGTGGCTCTTCCTCCAGAATTTTGCTTGATCTTGAAGCTCACTGGAGTGATCGACCGATGTGTGTAAGTCTGCACATCGGATGATCCGGTGCTTCACTTGGTCCAATGGTATTGCAATCTGTGATGATGGACCGATGTCACTGAGCCACTCACATCGGATGATCCGGTGAGTGCATTTGTCTGAGGTCTTCTTCTTCAGTTGAACCAACTCGACCGATGTGGTCAACTCATTGGAACGTCGGTTGATCCGGTGTGTTCAACTTGTTGACTTCGAGTTGTTTTGAGTTGTTCTTTTGGAATTTGAACTTGTGACCTCTTTGACACTTGTTTGAAATGTTGTTTGATTGTCTTCAAGCATTGAGTAATATCAAGTTAGAGCTTTCACTTCTTGTCTTCATATGATTTGATTTGATCTCATTCATTGATTTTATATGGGTCTCCAATGTAATTTTGATTTCATTTGATTGAGTGTTATTGAGACCTTGCATTCACAAATTCATTAGTAATATCGAATGGTTGTCATTAATCACCGAAACCGTACCTCATGGGGCCTAGATGCTTTCAATCTCCCCCTTTTTGGTGATTGATGACAACACAATAATTTAAAGCGCAATAATAATGAATTTGATGATAATACTCAAGTATATATGCAATGAATACAGCATAGGACACATTAAGTTTGTAAAACGCAAAAGAAATTTATGGTGCGAAAAGCTCAATTGATTAAAAACATAAGCAAATGAGACAAGTGAAAGAGTGCTTAATTAAAATTACAAAAGAGTACTCAAGCACGAATACAAAGGATAAGCACACACACACACACTCAAGCACGAATACAAAGGATAAGCACACACACACACTCAAGCACGAATACAAAGGATAAGCACACACACACACTCCCCCTACACTCCCCCTGAGACTACCACTCCCCCTGACTCTTCTACATCTTCTCCCCCTTTGGCATCAAGACACCAAAAAGGGATCAGAACGCCTACAGACCCTGAGAGCTGGGCGCGAGGACGAACTGAGCACCGTCGCAGTCGTCGGAGCTGGAGTCGCCGGTCGTAGGAGCTGCCGGGGCGGCGGGAGCTGGAGGGTCCGCTGCCGGTGCTGGAGGAGAGGAAGCGGGTACTGGAGGTGCCGGTGGAGCTGGAGGAAGTGGAGCGCTCACCACGGACGCCGGCGTCTGCTGGAACAAGATCGTCGCCGGCAGTGGTGAGTGAATCGGTGCGCTAGATGCCAGAAGTGGTGACATACTGATTGAAGGGATAGGAGTAGTAGGCACCTGAGCAACACCTGGAGCCAGTCCCAGTCCAGGCTGCTGTGGAGGAAGGGCGATCCCGGTCTGAGTGTAAAGGTTGGTGATCAACCCTAGGATCCCCATCATGGCCTGCTGGGTCTGCTGCTGCTGGTCGAGGGTACGGCGGTGCATCTGATCTACCAGGTTGGTGAACCGGTCCGTATCCTCTCGCCTCTGACGGGCGATCTCCAGCTGGAGCTCCTGCTGCTGCCGCTGCAGCTGTGCCAGGTGAGCAGCCTGCTCTGCCCTGGCCTGCTCAGCAGCGAGCCTGTCCTGGCGCTGCTGCTCGATCATCTGCTGGAGAAGAGATGACAGCTCTGACGGCTGTGACACCTGCGCCTCGGACACAGGAGGTGGTGTCGGTGGCGGAGCAGCTGATCCTCCTGCCTCGGCGTCGTGCTGCCTCGGTGAGGGTGGAGGCGGAGGGAAGTACTCCTCGACACTCTCGTCTGTGTCGCTCTCGGACCAGACGTGCTGCAAGTCCTCCCCCTGAGCCTCAGCCTCAGCAAGCCTCTCGTCCTCCCGCTCTAGGTCGGACCAGTCTTCCTCTGACAGACGGGCCCGGACCTGGCGCTCAACTGGACGACCAAGGCGACGGTCTCCAGGAGCAGAGGCACGATAGTGACCAAAGCGAGTCACACTCTTGTCAGCTAGCCGGGCTTGTGCTGTATGTCCCTCAGGCACCACCATAGAGCAAATGTAACTGATCCAGTGCCCGTAGACCATCTGCCTCATCATGCCAATCCCATCCGTGATTACGTCTTCCATCTCGCATAGGAGTATGTCCACGATATCGAAATCCATCCCGTTCATTATGTAGAACAGGAGGGTCTGCTGCAGACTCGTGAACCCCTCCAAGTAACCTGACCTCGGCAGGAGCGTGCGGCGCAAGGCGAGGTGCACAATGCGCGCAGCTGAGGTCAGGAGAGCTGGAACTCTCGGCTGGTCCAGAGAGAACGAGGGGCCAAACAGAGAGCGGATCTCGTCCAGCTGTGGTGCTACCCCTCCAGTAAGTGGCCTCCTCGGTGGATCTGCCTGCCCATAGACCTTCTCGTGCACGCAGGTGTCGTGCAGGTCCAACTCAAGAATATGCCCCAAAGTCTCCCTCGAGAGGTGGTAGCGCTGACCATTGAACATGAAGGCAATCGACCTCCTGCCCTCTGAGATGTACAGGGTCACGTAGAAGACACGGACCCACTCTTCCACATAAGCACTTCTCTCATAAGACAGCAGCTGCACCAAACCTCTGTATCTCTCAAAGAAAGGACGGACCTCAGTCTGTGCTGCCACTGCAAGCTGCCCCCAGTCCAGGTAGTTGTGCTGAAAAAGCTTGTGCCCCCGACGCCTGTAGGTCTCATAGAGAGATGCCTGGGTGACAGTCCAGAAGCGACTGTCCACAAGAGTCTCTCGGGGCTGTGGGAACCACTCCTCAAGCAGCACGTTCCAACGGAGCTTGCGTAGCTGCTTGGCCTTCATCTTCCTGTAGTCCGTCAACTGGACTCCCTCACCGACACGGACGGCCGTGTCCATCTCGTAGATGTCCCTCTGAGCTTCCCTGTCCTTGCGACGGTCGGCGGCCGTCGGTCTTGGACGAGGAACGGCCGGGGACTGACCTCCCCGTGTCCGGGCTGAGCGCCGGCGGACAAGCGGCTCGACCGGCTCCTCCTCGATATCGGAGTTGTCGATCACAGGAGGCTGCCGAGCCTCGCGGATCCTCAGGGATCCCCCACGGCCGCGCTCACGCTCCTCGGCGGCGCGAGCGGCTATTAGAGCCTGCTTCTCATCCTTCGAAAGTTTGCGCTTCTTCGCGGCGGGCTCCGCGATTGCTTTTCCCTTTCCCTTGCGGTCACGACCCATCTAGATGCAAAGGGGAGCTAGGGTTAGCGACGAACAGAGAAAGAATAGCGGAAACACCGATGGACGTCGCACGGCACGAGACAAACCTTAGCGATGATGGAGCTCGGGAAAACCTAGCGACGGGGAGGTGACCGGAGATGGCGGCGTCGCGGGGTGGAGGCGCTGCGATGGAGGGAAGAGTGGTCGCGGTGCTTGGATGCGGTGGAGAGGTGCGGTGAGGCGGCGGTGGCGCTTGGGCGCGGGTGGAGCACGGCGGCGCGGCGTTTGGGCGCGGGTGGAGCACGGCGGCGCGGTGGGCGGCGGCGGCCGGAGACGGCGGCGGCGGCGGCTGGGTGCGAGGGAGAGGCAGCGCGCGGTGGTCGACGGACGGAGGAGAGGCGGCGGCGCGCGGGCGAGTGAGAGGTCGGGGAGAGAGAGTCACGGCGGCGGCGCGCGGGTTTAAATAGTGGGACCCAAACCCTAGCCGAAAATTTAACACCGGATGGACCGATGCGAGGTAATATGAACATCGGTCGAATGCAACAGTAAGGATATTCAAGAATTGCTGTTGACACCGGATGGACCGACGTCTAGGGTTTTGATCATCGGTCGAATAGCACAGTAAGGGTGTTCAAAAGAGTGATGTAGACACCGGATGATCCGACGTTAGAGGGAGTAAACATCGGTTGAATTGACCGCCACTTCGGATGAGTGAACATCGGATGGACCGATGTTTTCCAGGATGAACGCGTTGGATCATTTGAGGTTCTGACTGAATTGGCCCTTGAAGAATGAACACCTATTGGTCCGATGAGGGATTGGCATAGGCATCGGATAATCCGATGACAACAGAACGAAAACATCCCATATATGTCCTTTGACCAAACAGTCAATCAAAGAGAAACACATGTCTTAGGACTTTTTGGGCAACCCCTTACCCCTCAAAAAGCTAATATGCCAATAGTTTGGCTAGGCCTTAATGCAAATGGAACACCAAGAAAAATGGAGGAAAATATCCAAATAAAATGTAAGGCCCATGCTTTGTGAGGTAGAGTATGAAGACTTCTATCTCTTTGAAGCATGATCCTCTAGGCATTAATGTACCTAACATTTTGTTCTTTCCACCTTATATGAGTTGAGATATTGCATTTCAAACAAGTCTCCTTCTCATGAGGTGGGTTCCCCTTTGTGACAATCTACCGTATGCAATGCCAAACAAATTATAGCGCAAGAAATTAAATGAGTGCAAGTTTATATGGCAGAGATCATGCAAGGCATAAAATAAATCTATCTTGCCAAGTTTAGACCTTCCAAAGGCTTCCTCAGGGAAAACTATTTCTAGCTCACCCCTATCCTTTGGGAGTTAGACAAGACCTATATGATATGCATCCTTACATGAACATGGCAACTTACATGACGTTAGATGCATCTAACACATTTAATTCACTTCTAAGTCTAGAAAAGGTTTTCTCATCAAGTGGTTTTGTGAAAATATCCGCCAATTGTTCTTCGGATCTAACACCTTGCAAAGAGATGTCTCCTTTAGCCTCATGATCACGCAAGAAGTGATGGCGAATATCAATGTGCTTAGTGCGGGAGTGTTGAACGGGGTTTCTAGCTATCTTAACCGCACTTTCATTGTCACAAAGGAGAGGCACGCAACCAATTTTAATTCCAAAGTCCAAAAGGGTTTGCTTCATATATAGAATTTGGGCACAACATGCACCGGCCGCTATATACTCCGCTTCCGCGGTGGACAAAGCCACGGAATTCTGTTTTTTGCTAGACCAAGACACTAGGGAACGCCCAAGCAAGTGGCACCCACCGGAGGTACTCTTGCGATCTACGCGGCATCCGGCAAAGTCCGAATCCGAGTATCCCAAGAGTTGGAAGGTTGTACCTTTAGGGTACCACAAGCCCACACTTGGGGTATGCTTGAGATACCGGAGTATCCTAAAGACCGCCTTCTTGTGCGATTCTTTAGGTGCCGCTTGAAAGCGAGCACACAAGCACACACTAAACATAATATCGGGCCTAGATGCGGTAAGATATAACAGTGAGCCAATCATAGAACGGTAATGAGATTGATCAATAGGTTTACCGTCCATGTCCGCGTCGAGATGGCAATTTGTCGCCATTGGAGTGCTTCTTGAGCTACAATCTCCCATCTCAAATTTCTTCAAGAGGTCCTTTGTGTACTTCTCTTGATAGATGAAGGTCCCCTCTTGAAGTTGCTTGATTTGAAATCCTAGGAAGAAATTGAGCTCTCCAATCATTGACATCTCGAATTCCCTAGACATCATGGTGCCAAACTCATGGCTAAGAGATTTGTTAGTTGAGCCAAAAATGATATCATCGACATAAATTTGACAAATGAATAAATCCCCGTCGATGTCCTTGGTGAAGAGTGTAGTGTCCACCCTCCCGATCTTGAAACCTTGCATAACCAAGAAATCCCTTAGACGTTCATACCACGCCCTAGGTGCTTGCTTGAGCCCGTAGAGCGCCTTGTGTAACCTATACACATGGTTAGGATTCCTCGGATCTTCAAACCCGGGAGGTTGCTCAACATAAACAAGTTCGTTAATATAGCCATTGAGAAAGGCACTTTTAACATCCATTTGATAAAGCATTATATTGTGATGTGAAGCAAAGGCAAGGAGTATGCGAATAGCTTCTAACCGAGCGACCGGAGCGAATGTTTCTCCAAAGTCTAGTCCTTCAACTTGTGAAAAACCCTTGGCCACAAGTCTTGCCTTGTTGCGGACCACGACGCCATTCTCGTCTTGCTTGTTCCGGTATACCCACTTCGTACCGATGACGTTCTTGTCCTTGGGTCGCTCCTCCAACACCCAAACTTCATTGCGGGTGAAGTTGTTGAGTTCTTCTTGCATGGCCATCACCCAATTTGGGTCTTGGAGTGCTTCCTCTATATGAGTGGGTTCTACACACGAAACAAAAGAGTAGTGCTCACAAAATGAAGCGACATGGCGAGAACGAGTACTTACTCCCCGTGACAGACTTCCGATGATTTGATCAATCGGATGCGCCTTGGAGATGCGTCCATGCCTCATAAGTGATTGTGGTACACTTGGCGGTGGTGAAGCATCTTGCCCGTCTTGTGGTTGGACTTGATCTTGAACTTCTTCTTTTTGTTGGTGTTGTGTGGCTTGTGAATCTTGCATTGGCAATGGATCATCTTTCTCCTCTTCGTCTACTTGAGGCGCCATGGAGGTGTTGTTGTTGGAACTTGAAGCTCCCCCTTGATCATGGGCCTCTTCAACTTCCGGCTTGATGTCTCCAATGGTCATGTTTTTCATGGCTTCTCGTAGAGGCTCATCATCTATTTCATCATGACCAAAACTCTCCTCTTGGGAGCCATTAGTCTCATCAAACTCAACATCACAACTTTCTTCAACTAACCCGGAGGTTTGGTTGAATACTCGATATGCTTTTGAGTTTGACGCATAACCAAGAAAGATACCAACATCACACCTTCTTTCAAACTTACCGAGCCTTTTCTTGCGGTAGATGTAGCATTTGCACCCAAAGACTCTAAAGTAGGAGATGTTGGGCTTTCTCCCAATGAGGAGCTCATATGGGGTCTTTCGGAGTAGTCGGTGAAGGTAGACCCTATTTGCGGCATGGCACGTCGTGTTGATTGCTTCGGCCCAAAATTTCTCCGACGTGCCATAGTCATCAAGCATTGCTCTAGCAAGGGTGATGAGAGTCTTGTTCTTCCTTTCAACGACACCGTTTTGTTGAGGGGTGTATGTGGCCGAAAACTCATGCTTCACGCCTTCACGATCACACCACTCCCCAATGTTGTAGTTTTTGAACTCGGTGCCGTTGTCACTCCGGACCTTGATGATGGGAAGTTGAAATTCCCTTTGAGCACGCTTAGCGAAGGTCTTGAAGATTTCCGGAGTTTCACCCTTGTCACCTAGAAACAAGGTCCAAGCATATCTAGAATAGTCATCAACAATAACAAGACAATAGAAATTACCACCAAGACTTTGATATGTGGATGGTCCGAAGAGGTCCATGTGGAGTAGTTCAAGCGGCTTGGAGGTTGACACCATTGTCTTCATTGGGTGGTGTGAAGCAACTTGCTTCCCAGCTTGACAAGCACTACAAAGCTTGTTCTTCTCAAACGTGACATCCTTCACGCCGGTCACCATCCCAAGCTTGAACGACTTCTTAAGCTTGCTCATCCCAATGTGAGCAATGCGTCGATGCCATAGCCAACCCAAGCTTGTCTTAGTGAAAAGACAAGTGGTCAAGCTAGCATCCTTGTTGGAGAAGTCCACCAAGTAAATATGTCCATGCCGAAATCCTTTGAAGATTAGTTATTTGCTTGATTCACTAGTTACTACAACACCATTCTTGTCAAAGGTGCACGTTAGTCCAAGATCACATAGTTGTGCAATGGAAAGTAGATTGAAACTAAGTGACTTAACATATAGTACATTAGAAATGGACAAATCATGCGAAATAGCAATTTTACCTAAACCAATTACCTTCCCCTTTGAGTTGTCACCAAAGGTGACTTGTTCATGATTATCGGGGTTCTCTATGGTGGTGAACATACCATCATTGCCGGTCATATGTTGAGTGCACCCGCTATCGAGTACCCAATGTTTTCCTCCGGCTTTGTAGTTCACCTACACACATGAAGTTAGTTTTTGAGTTTAGGCACCCAAGCTAACTTAGGTCCTTGTATGTGTGATACAAGTGATTTTGGGACCCAAAGTTGCTTGGGGAGCTTCCCCTTCATGCCCTTAATGTCTTTGCCGATGAACCTTGCCTTCACCTTGCCACCTACTTTGCTTAAGAGATAGTGATAATCATGGAAAGTAGATTTGTAGTTAGGAGGCAATTTGGGAGAAGGACGGTTGGGAAGAGGACACTCCCTCGTGTGGTGTCCGGTGACCTCACAATGTTGGCAATAGGATCCAACTTCTTTGATGAAGCTCGTCCTAAGCTCCGGTGAGGGCACCTTCCCTTTGTTGAGCACCGGGAAGGATCCAAGTCCTCTCTTGTTGAAGCCTTTGGCTTGTTGGTAGAAAATTTCCTTGTGCTTGTCCTCCCCCTTGGAAAGTCTCACCACACTAGTGCGGAGACATTCAATTTCGTCCATCAATTCCTTCTCCCTAAGGCTTGCTTTCAAAGGCAAAGACTTATCCAAAGTATTAGTGGCATGTGAAATAGTTGATACTTTGCCATCAAGGGTTTCCTTTTTCATGTTTTTCATTTTTAGTTCAATTGCCTCATAAGCAAGGTTAAGCACTTCATGTTTTTGAACCAAGTCATTGTGCTTTCCCAAGAGTGTTTGGTTTGCTAAGTCAAGCTCATGATGATCAAGCTTGATTTGAGCATTTTCCTCCTCGATTTGCTTGACATGTGTTTTGAGCGTGTCATGCTCTTTAAGTATGGTTACATACTTGTCATGCAAATCGAGCTTCGCACTCTCAAGTTTAGCACAAGCTTGTTCAAGTGCTTTAACCTTGCTCTTTTCCCTTTTTATGATGACATGGTATTCATTAATCATTGATGCTAGTTCATCGGGGGAGAGCTCATCATCATCATCGCTAGAATCGTCACATACCTTAGTGTTACCTTTAGCCATGAGGCACATAGGAGGTGGACGAAGAGGTGAGTTGTCCTTGTCGACGATGGCAAGGCCCGCCAAGTTTTCTTCATCTTCACTCTCTTCGTCGCTTGACTCTTCATCCGTGATCCACTCATTTGCCTCGCACATGAAGACTTTTTGAGGCCCTCTTCTCTTCTTTGGAAAGAGCTTGGTCTTCTTGCCCTTGTCAAATTTCTTCTTTCCAAAGGAGCGCTTGGGTTTGACCTCTTCTTCATCTTCATCACTTTCTTCTAGCTTTCTATACTTTCCTTTGTGGTTGTCCTTCCTCTTGTCGGGTCTTGGACAATCATATGATATGTGGCCTTGATCACCACAATTGTAGCATGTCTTGTTTTCATCTTTTCTTGGGAGGAAGGCTTTCTTCTTTGGATCAAAAGAGTATCCCTTCTTTGCGATTTTGGAGTTTAGACGTGAGAATTTTCTCATCATCAACGCAAGCTCATCATCGTCATCTTCGCTTGTTGCTTGCTCTTCTTCGCTTGAGCTAGGCTCAACCACTTTCTTTTTCTTGGGAGTTGTTTTCTTGGTTGAAGCCTTGAGAGCAATGGTTTTTGACGATGACTCCTCCATCATTCCAAGTACGCTCATCTCATGAGCATGAATTTCTCCAATGAGCTCCGAGACTTCAATGTTGTCAAGTGATTCCTTTTGGAGCATTGAGTTGATAATGTTGTACTTGGGCTTGGGTAGAAGCATGAGGATCTTGCGGTTGATAAGACCCTTACCAAGAGAAGCAATGTCAAGTGCGTTAATCTCCTCAATGAGCACATTTAAGCGAGAAAACATTTGGTTAACATTCTCATGAGGAAGCATTTTGAATTCATCATACTTGGATTTTAGCAAGTGATATTTGAGTTCTTTAACACGAGATGAGCCCTCATGAATTTCAATTAAACATGCCCAAATTTCACAAGCTTTCTCTTTACTAGCAATTCTAGCAAAAACGTCTTGACTTATGCATTCATAGATGGCATTTCTAGCCTTAGCATCCCATTTTAGTTGATCACCAACATAATTGAGATCTCCAAATCCCGCATGGGTCGCTTCCCAAACTTCGGGAGCAATAGCCTCTAGGTAGGCACGCATGCGTGCTTTCCAATAGGCAAAGTTCTTGCCCTCGAAGATAGGAACCGAACCCCCATTCTTGGCCATTTAAGCTCTCTAGCGGTGAAGCTAGAATGATCCTATGAGCAACCTTGCTCTGATACCAATTGTAAGGATCGAAACGCCCAAGAGGGGGGGTGAATTGGGCTTTCTTTCAAATTTTTAAGGCAATTAAAAACTAACAACCTAAAGCCCAATTCCCTTATGCGATTAAACTATGCAATCAATGTAAATTAAGGTTGCGGAATGAAGATTGCGTAAGTGTAAAAAGGGAGAGGGATGCAAACGCTCAAGGGACACGGAGTTTATCCCGTGGTTCGGTAAGATCACAAGGATCTTCCTACATCCACGTTGTGGCACCCACCAAAGGGTTTTGCCACTCCCAAGTCACCGAGACAAGGGGGTTCTTCACTATTCTTCTCCGTTCGCCAACCTCGGCAAGGTGGAGCTCAAGCCTTGTACACTTTGGAATCCTCCGGGCTTCCACAATCTTCTTGGCAAGCTCCGGAAGTCGCACACACTAAGGGACACTCCCTTATGGCTCTCACCACACTAGAGACTCCAATCACCAAGAATGGAGGCACCCAAGCACTATCTCTAGCTAGTTCTAGCCTATCTCTTGGTGTACAAATGATGAGCAAATGATGTGAAAGTGGTAGCTCTATTGCTTGAATGCTCTAGGATGTGTAGAGTATGTCTGGGCTTCAAGTATTGTCGATTTGACAGGTTGAAGGGGTATAAATAGCCAGCCTCCACGAGATAGCCGTTGGAAAAGTAGGCTGACATCACTTCTCTGCGAACACCGGATGATCCGATGTCTCCCCTTCAGTTAACATCGGTCGAAGCCAAATTAGCTGATGTCACTGTGTCAGATATGACCGTTGTTAGACCGATGTTGATCTGTCTTCTCATCGGATGATCCGGTGGCTCTTCCTCCAGAATTTTGCTTGATCTTGAAGCTCACTGGAGTGATCGACCGATGTGTGTAAGTCTGCACATCGGATGATCCGGTGCTTCACTTGGTCCAATGGTATTGCAATTTGTGATGATGGACCGATGTCACTGAGCCACTCACATCGGATGATCCGGTGAGTGCATTTGTCTGAGGTCTTCTGCTTTAGTTGAACCAACTCGACCGATGTGGTCAACTCATTGGAACGTCAGTTGATCCGGTGTGTTCAACTTGTTGACTTCGAGTTGTTTTGAGTTGTTCTTTTGGAATTTGAACTTGTGACCTCTTTGACACTTGTTTGAAATGTTGTTTTGATTGTCTTCAAGCATTGAGTGATATCAAGTTAGAGCTTTCACTTCTTGTCTTCATATGATTTGATTTGATCTCATTCATTGATTTTATATGGGTCTCCAATGTAATTTTGATTTCATTTGATTGAGTGTTATTGAGACCTTGCATTCACAAATTCATTAGTAATATCGAATGGTTGTCATTAATCACCGAAACCGTACCTCATGGGGCCTAGATGCTTTCAACAACCTCTTCCACATGTTTCTCGTCGTCAAGGACTGCCGTGTACACACTATAATTGATGGAGGTAGCTGCAATAACTTGGTAAACACGGACGTCGTCAAGAAACTCGATTTGAGAACAAGAGCACACCCTCATCCGTACCACATTCAATGGTTCAACAACAGCGGTAAGGTTCGGGTAACACAAACAGCGAGAATCCATTTTTCAATTGGTTCATACCATGATTTTGTTGATTTTGATGTTGTTCCTATGGATGCTTGTTCTCTTTTATTGGGTCGTCCTTGGGAATTTGATACAGATGCTATTCATCATGGTAGAACCAATAAATATACTCTCATGCATAAGGGAAAGAAAATCACTTTGCTCCCCATGACTCCTGCTGAAATTGTGCATTTTGAGAAGAGTAAAATTCGTGAGGGCAAAGCAACTAAATTAGAATCTGAAAAACAGCAAGTTATTAAGTTAAAATCACCATCATTGCTCGCAACTAAATCTGAACTTGCTGATTTATTCGATGCTAAGGGGATGTGCTATGCTTTAGTTTGGAAAGAAACCATGTTTTCACTTCATGAATTGTCTATTGCATTGCCCCCTGCTGTTGCTAACCTTTTGCGGGAGTTTGAGGATGTGTTTCCCTCCGAGATACCCCCTGGTTTACCACCGATGAGAGGCATTGAACACAAGATCGATTTGATTCCAGGAGCAAGTTTGCCAAATCGTGCAGCATACAGGGCGAATCCACAAGAAACTAAGGAAATTCAGCGACAAGTCCAAGATCTTTTGGACCGTGGGTACATTCGTGAAAGCCTTAGCCCTTGTTCCATTCCTATTCTTTTGGTTCCTAAGAAAGATGGTAGTTGGCGCATGTGTGTTGATTGTCGAGCGATTAATAACATCACCATTCGATATCGTTATCCTATTCCTCGATTAGATGACATGCTTGATGAATTGAGTGGTGCTATCATCTTCACAAAAATTGACTTGCGTAGTGGTTACCACCAAATTAGAATGGCACTAGGAGATGAATGGAAAACTGCATTTAAAACCAAGTTTGGACTTTATGAGTGGTTAGTCATGCCTTTTGGTTTAACTAATGCACCCAGCACCTTTATGCGATTAATGAACGAGGTTTTACGTGCTTTCATTGGACAATTTGTGGTGGTTTACTTCGATGATATCCTCATTTACAGCAAGTCATATGATGAACATCTTGATCATTTACGTGCTGTTTTTACTGTTTTGAGAGATGCACGTTTGTTTGGTAACCTCGAAAAGTGTGTTTTTTGCACCAATCGAGTCTCGTTTCTTGGCTATGTCGTTTCCTCGCAGGGAATTGAGATCGATGAGGCAAAAATTGAAGCAATCACCAGCTGGCCAGCCCCAACTACCGTCACACAGGTTCGTAGTTTTCTTGGTCTTGCAGGATTTTATCGGCGCTTTGTGCGGGATTTCAGCACCATTGGAGCACCTCTACATGAGCTAACGAAGAAGGGAGTTCCATTTCGATGGGGCGAACAGCAGCAACAAGCTTTTGATGCTCTCAAATCGAAGCTTACACAAGCACCATTACTACAACTTCCTGATTTTGACAAGACCTTTGAGCTAGAATGCGATGCAAGCGGCATTGGTATTGGAGGCGTTCTCATACAAGGAGGTAAACCCGTTGCTTTCTTTAGTGAAAAACTTCATGGTCCTTCTCTGAATTATTCCACTTATGATAAGGAATTGTATGCCTTAGTCCGTGTATTACAAACTTGGCAACATTATCTTTGGTATAAGGAGTTTGTCATACATTCCGATCATGAATCATTGAAGTATCTTAAGTGTCAAACCAATCTGAATAAACGACATGCTAAATGGATTGAGTTCATAGAGTCGTTTCCATAAATCATTAAGCATAAGAAAGGGAAGGAAAATATCATTGCCGATGCATTATCTAGGCGTTATACCATGCTGTCCCAATTTGATCATAAAATCTTTGGTTTGGAAACAATTAAAGCATTATATCCTACTGATTTGGACTTCAAAGTTGCTTTTGAAAATTGTAGAGAAGGAAGAACTTGGAATAAATATGTGCTGCGAGAGGGTCTCCTCTATCGTGCTAACAAGCTATGCGTTCCAGCTAGCTCTGTTCGTCTATTGCTTTTGCAGGAAGCACATGGAGGAGGTTTGATGGGACATTTTGGAGTGAAGAAAACTGAAGACGTGCTGTCCACACACTTCTTTTGGCCAAAGATGAGGCGTGATGTCGAGCGCTACGTGTCACGATGCACTACTTGCAACAAAGCTAAGTCTCGCCTTAACCCACATGGTCTTTATATGCCTCTTCCTGTTCCTAGTGTACCTTGGGAGGATATTTCTATGGACTTTGTTTTGGGATTGCCTAGGACTAAGAGGGGGAGGGATAGTATTTTTGTAGTTGTTGATCGTTTTTCCAAAATGGCACACTTTATACCTTGTCATAAGAATGATAATTCCTCACACATTGCTGATTTATTTATGACGGAAATTGTTCGTTTACATGGTGTGCCAAATACCATTGTTTCTGATCGTGATGCAAAATTTTTAAGTCATTTTTGGAGAACTTTGTGGTATAAATTGGGAACCAAGTTGCTGTTTTCAACTACATGTCACCCACAAACGGATGGACAGACCGAGGTAGTTAATCGTACTTTATCCACTATGTTACGGGTTGTCTTGAAAACAAATTTGAAGTTGTGGGAGGAGTGTTTACCACATATAGAATTTGCTTACAACAGATCCGTTCACTCCACGACAAAGGTAAGTCCATTCTAGGTAGTGTATGGTTTCAATCCCCATGCTCCTATTGATTTACTACCTTTGCCTCCTTCTGAAACTATAAATTTGGATGCTACACAACGATCTGAATTCATTCGTAAGATGCATGAAACTACAAAGAAAAATATTGAAATGATGAATGAGAAGTATAGGATTGCAGGTAGTAAAGGTAGAAAAGAAGTAAAACTTGAACCGGGTGATTTGGTGTGGTTACATTTGAGAAAAGAGAGATTTCCCGACTTGAGAAAATCTAAACTTATGCCACGAGCTGCTGGTCCTTTTAAGATCGTTGAAAAGATTAATGATAATGCATATAAGCTTGAATTGCCTCCCGATTTTGGGGTTAGTCCTACATTTAACATTTCAGATTTGCGACCGTACTTGGGAGAAGAAGATGAACTTGAGTCGAGGACGACTCCAATTCAAGAGGGGGGGGATGATGAGGACATCACAACAGCAGAGACGCGCATTGAACTGCAAGGACCAATCACAAGAGCACCGGCACGGTTATTAAATCAGCAGGTGAATTCGTTCTTAACTTCTTTTGCATATGAGTTTGAGAATAGATTGCTATGTGATGATTTAATTGTTATTAGGAATAATGGAGAAGATCAACAAGTGAAGGAAGGAGGCCTTGGGAGCGTGGAGAACCACCTGGGACGTCCACAAGTAGATGGAAATAGTTTACAACTCGGACTAGAGTTCAACTCGGAGTCCAGGAGCAGTCCACCTTAAAACAGACGCCCAGGAGGCATACGGACTCCGTTTTCGACATTCTACATATGCACGGAAAGAGGAGAAGATAAACTTTCCAATGGTTCTGGTCCCACCTCAAAATTCCTCCGGAGTTATTGGGAATCATCGAAACAAGTTGAGTCCAGATTTCTGTCCGGTGCTGCGCCACCGAATCGGGCCTTTGGGCCTTGTATCCCGTAAGAGTCCATTAGGGACGCGTCTAATCGTGTTTTGGTCGAACCCTAGCCTATAAATACTGCAGCCACCGGTCATATACAGTGGGTTTTGCTTAGATCAATAAAACCGCCGTTCTACGGTTTGTGAGACCCCAATTTCGCGATTTCCGATCGTGTCTTCTACGTTCTTGCTCGTGTTCTCGATTGCACTTGCAGGGATTAGCCTTCTTGGTGAGTTCAAGCGTGTGCAGCACGGTTGATAACCAACGGAGCCGTGGTGTAGTGATTGCAGGGGTACTCGAACCGCTCGAGTGCCACGGATCATCAACGTCGAGTTCTCCACCCCAATCGACATACCTTTCGGAAGATCGGGCCTAAACCTACTCATCAGGTCCCGATGCTCTTAACGCTTTATGACCATCGGTGACCCCCGACCAACGCACATAAAGTTATATGCGTCGGCCGCATAACCGACGCATTTAATTCTTATAAGCGTCGGTTCCTTTGCCAGCCAACAGCTCTAACTGGCTTATGACCGTCGGCCACGTGTCCAACCAACGGTCTTACGGCATATATGTGCGTTGGTGATTCGAAAACCGACGGTCTTATCCGTTTTTTTTCGCGCTGTTTTCTCTGCCTCCCCGGTTAGGGAGCCTCCGATCCAGCAGCTAGCAATCCAGATTACAGTAGATACCAGCAGCAACAGTTTTACAATTCAATATAGCAGCAACAACAGGTTCAACAATTATACAGATTTATACAGCGAAAAGGTTCAGCAACAACATGTTCAATATATCAGCAACAAGTTCAATACTCGCAAGCCATACAAGTTCATAACATCCATAGTAAATAACTCGAAACATCACAAACAACTTAAACATAAAAACATTGGTTCATGTCTAGATAGTAAACAACCATATATAGTGAAGATCAATCCGCACGCATGTTGTGAGAGCTTCCGCCACTCGCTCCTCCATCGCTTCCACCCATGTTCTCGTTCAAAATTAGGAAATCGTCACAACCTTCGGGCATCACTTGATGAGAATCCTACAAGAAACACATTCAATTTAAAGTTTGCATTAGTAAAAATGATTTCGCATGTCTCGATATCAAAGAGGGCGCTACATCACTAATATGAACTTGCATATTAATTTGACTTTGATTTGAGATTAGAAAATCATACCGCTGCCGCATGAGTTGCCGATGGTTCATGCACGGGACCGGCTGGCGGTGGTAGAAAACCTGGATATGGTGGATATGGATATGGATATGGTGGCCAAGCTGGAGGAGTTGCACCCAACATCGATAAAAATCCTTGAGTTGGTGGAATATATCCTTGGCCACTCTTGGAACCCTGTGACAAATACTATTACTATTGGCTAGTATTACTCGAATGAATAATACACAATGTCGAAGTTATACCTGTGACGACGAAGCAAACGGAGTACGAGGAGCACCGAACTGCAATCCAATTCCACATTGAGGCAATAACTGCATCAAGTAAAGATAATGAGTTAATTAATGTAACATACTATAATAAGCAAAATTTAACTCGAACAAAATAATCATGTGTACCTACAATATATAGGCCATTTGTTGCTGTATTTGCATATTCATCTGTCGTATCTCACGCATCTCTTCCTTATTGCGTCTCAGTTCTTCTTTTAATTCTCTCTCCATATTAGACTCGGACCTACTAGAACTGACGCTAGACGAACTTTGTCTAGCATAAGCCTCGCGCTCCACATAACCATCACCCAACCAAGTCTAGAAAATATGTAAGTGTTATGAATTGATAACCATAAACATATAAATCATCAACATCTTTTCACATACCTCCCATGCGGTAGACCTCCGTCGGCTTCGTACGCTACCGCCACATCCAAAGGCTCTCTAACATAGTCCGCGTCATCTCCATGATTTTTCTTAAAACACTCAACATATTTTGCCTGCAATGCATTAAATTAACAGATAGATCTAGTAAAAGATAAATTGAATTCATGAACACATGTAACAAATAGTGAACATTCATACCAATTTTTGTGTCGATGCCTCGTCACACAGCTGCTCCGGATGATTTGGATTTCGACCTCTGTGTCCCTTAAGATAAAGCTCAAAAAAAGTAGGAGGCATCCCGGTTTCAGCTCTCTGCAATACAAAACTTCAACATTTCAATCAATACAATTTTTTCAAACAAAGTATGATTGTAAGAGTTCATACCATTCTTTGCTCCATCCGCACATACCCATCCAGTCCATAGAAGTGCTTTCCAGGCTTGCTCTTCCGGTTTCTTCGATTTCTGTTAGATTTATCCTTGAACTCATTTGACGCCCAATACTCGCATAGCCACTGCCAAGCCTCCATATCCGCACAAATCCAATCGACACTACTCTGTAAGTACTCCTCCTTATGTTGGTGAATTTTAGTTGCATATTTATTTTCATGGGTTGTAACAGCACCGTCTTGTAGTACACGGTCACGGCTTTGATCCGGGCATCAGAGAAAGAGTCCTTGGTACGTCTTCTAGCTGCATTCTGAAAATGAAACTTGCATAAGCTTCACTCGTACCCTCCTCCAAGCGAAATGAACCCTGCATATAAGTAACAATTACTGACATCCAAATCAAGAAGCAATGTGATTAAATTGATAATAAGAAACTTACCCAAAACATGTCCCGAACTCTATCCTGACAAGTACCTCTGCCATATGGTTTTAACGCATAGTGATCCCAACTACGCGTTGCCTTTCTTTGGCCTTCCACTAGAACCATACCAGGAAAACAATACTGAATGGCATTCCCCAACTCCGTGTTGATTACTCGTCGATGCCCCTTGCCACTCCAACCAGGCTCGATCCAGCATCTGGTACCCTTTGGCCTAATAATAGTCCGCTCGTCAACGCTTCTAGCTGGATTACGTAAAAGATGTCTCTGTAACATATAAAGATAATGTTAGTTAATTAGTTGACAAGAAAACAAATATAAAAGATATTGAGATTATCAATAAATCTAAAATAATACCTAAAGGGATATCGATCGGGCCGCCCCAACTCAGCTAGCTCTGCCGCTCTTGCCAACCTTGCATCTCGATCCGGATCATTGACCTCCTCTTCATTCTCATCGTCCCCCTCAGTGCCACCTTCAGAGGAGGGCGACTGCTCAAGTACTTGCACCCTCGAGCCTACTGTCGAGCCTCCTCCCTGCTCTAAGGCTCCCCCCTCTCGAAGTCTCCTCCCTGCTCGAAGCCTCTTCCCTGCTCTAAGCCTCCTCTCCGCTCGAAGGCTCCTCCTTGCTCGAAACCTCCTCCCTGCTCGAAGCCTCCTCCCCGCTCTAAGCCTCCTCTCTGCTTGAAGCCTCCTCCCTGTACAACTCCTCGAACGTGGGGCACCGATCAAGCACTCTCGTCTCCACCCTCAAGCCTGCTGCTAAGCCTCCTCCCTGCTCTAAGCCTCCTCCTTGCTCTGCCACGTACTCCAACAACTCTCGTCTCCTCCTCCATGTACTCTCACTAGTACCCCGCAAATGCAAATAAAAGTGTAACACATAATAAATAAATAATTATGATATTGAAATAAATTTTGAAAAAACCAATTACCTAAAATATTCCTGTTTGGTCTGAACCAGTACTAGGCTGAGACGTGGATGACAAAGATCCACTTTTTTTTCTTGCCCTTCTTACCAAATCCTAAATGCTTCAACATCTACACAAATTTAGAAAAATGATTAGTATACAAGAATATAAAACAATAATATTTTACGTGCATACAAGGATATAAAAGAATGCATACACTAACAATTAGAAATCATCAGCATCGTAATCTGCTTCTATCACACGTGCACTAAGATGTTCATGTATCTCTTGTTCCATCTCATCTTCAAACTCTTCTTCACTCTCTTCCTCAAATGCCCTTCAATATTCCTTTTGTGCGTTTCAATAATTATTTGTGATTGTCGAAGATGTTTTCTCGAAGAGCCAACTTGTTCTTTAGACATTAACTCTTGGGTACCTCTATTTATTTCCGCGAGTTCTATATCACAAGATATCCTAAAATCTTCTACTTCCTCGACTTCATTTTGATAGACAGTGTCACCATCATCTTCTTGACTCTCTATGTAACCATCATAACTACGAGGGTGCACTTCACGATTTACTTTATATACTAGCCACCAGTTTTTGAAACTTGGGTGAGGATAACTTAAATAGTACACTTGCCCGACTTGACTCGCAAGCACACCATTATTGTTAAGAGCTGTGTACCGTGAGTTATGGTTGACCTCCACCATTCCAAAATCATCCACTCGAGTTCCCGATGTTGGATCAAACCATTGACAGTCAAAAATGACAAGTTGAAGTACTTTTGGACCACCAAATGTGTACTCAATTATTTTTTGAAGAACTCTGTAGTATTCTTTCACTTCTCCACTACCTTCTGCGGCTGTATCATTACTCCACTGTTTGTAGTGGCAGCAAGTGGACGGTTTGCTTCTAAACTAGCCGTCCGAAAATGATATCTGTTGATATCGTATCGTTTAAATTCATTTGCTTTCAATTGACTATGCAACATCTGTCGCAAGTCATCAGAGATGTTGACATCATTCATACACTACATAAATAAGCAAAGTTAGAATATTACGATAGTCATGTGAACTATGATTGTAAGAAAAAAGACGAATAAAGAACTTACATGTTCACGAAACCAGTTCACAAAGTTCGGCCCACCGTCTATGCCCTTTTAACGTAACTTATCTAATTAACTTTGGGTAGGTTTCTGTGAAGATGTCCGATACAGCTTGTCAAACATTTCAAAATATGGAAACACTTCGTCCATGTTGAAAAATATATAAAGCATCGTGTAGTTTCTCTCTTCTTCCGAAATATGATGAGAATTAGCAGCTCCAACACACTTTACCTTCCAATGAAAAATCAGAAGCTCACTCGTAGTGTGCTACTCTACATTATGATATCGTGTTGTAGATGCATTCACTTTGTTGGCACGTGAAAAATATCTGCTAGAGAAGTTAATAATCTCTTTGAATGCAAATGCCTCTGCAATACAGCCCTCAACTCTTGCCTTGTTACACATTGTAGATCTAAGTTTCTTCAATTCTCTTTCTTGGCTGTACATCCACCTAAATTGTGCAGGACCTGCTACCAATGCTTCATAAGTTAAATGCCCAAGCAAATGTTGCATAACATTCATAAAACCATGTGGAAACACTTTTTCCATCTTACATACAAGCACAACAATTTCTTTCTCCCATTGCTGCATCATCTTTTTCGACACTTCCCTAGCACATATCTGCCTATAAAAGAAGCTATGTTCGGAAAATATCTTCCACAGATCAGGTTTGAAGTAGCCACGGAACATTACCGGTACAAGTCTCTCCATCAAAATATGGTAATCATGACTGTTCAACCCATTCAGTTTATTGGTGTTGTGATTAACACATCATTTTATGTTGGTTGCATAGCGATCAGGAAACTTCAATGTTTTCAACCAACTAAGTTGTCGGTACCTTGAGTACCGTATACCCCTTGAGATTGCAAAGATCTCAAGGAAATGTCATCTACTTGATTTGAAGACCTTCGGAGGCTCACATGTCAGACATAACCGGACCCGCTTCTCCGACATGGTTAGTCCCAGGGTCGCCACGTGTACCATCAAACCGGAGCTACTGCCCACAAGGGGGAAGCTCCGGGCTATGTACCATAACGGCACCCCCGGACCTAACCCCAAACTGAGGGAAGCTCCAGAACTGACATGTGTCCGGTGGCACCGGACCTATCTGTTCCCTACAGTATGCTCCGGAGCTGCCACGTGTCCAACCGTCGGATCTTCAGCCTCAAACCTCCGGTAGAATCCACAACGGCTCCGGATCTTCAAAGGGGAATCAAGGACTTCAAGACCCGATTAAGTGTCATTAATACTATGTTAATGACACACGATCGGACGACCCTTATTACCAGTAATGGCGCTGTCAAAGCCCGTAACTCGGTCATTAAGGGTAATTAAGCGCATCAAATGTGTATCAATATTAGTCGCCACCGGGGCCACATGTCGGGCCAGGCCAACTTGTAACGGCCTGTCCTTGTACTATAAAAGGATAGGTCGACGATACATAGAGGACATCTGGTCTGATCGGCTCACACGCGCTCTAAACTCACGTCACCTGAGTTGAGTTCATACATCCAATACAACACCAACACACTCCATGGAGTAGGGTATTACGCTCAGGCGGCCTGACCCACGTAAATCTTTGTGTCTCCTGTGTCATTTTACATTTCACCTTCTTGAATCTCCGCGCGCCCACACCGAACTTCAAACTCCGCAAACACTTTTAGTAGTGTCAGGAGATCTGCCGGATCAAAACCACCGACAGTTGGCGCGCCAGGTAGGGGCGCCTGAGATTTCAAGAATGGTGAACTCAGCTGCTGAATCATCCAATGGTCATCCCGCTGTTCAAGCTGCTGGGGGCAATCCCTCCAATATGCAGCCACCAGCAGGAACCTCAGTTCCAGCAGGAGTCACACTTCCACCACCGCCGTCTCGACCAGCAAATCAAGCTGGGCAGCGCGATGGTGCACTGGCGTCAATCAATGCGTCGGCGAATCATGACAACCCGGAACACGCGCTCCATGCAGCACATGCTCTCCTTCAGCGCCCACCACCTACGGATGCATCCCGGGATGCAATGGAGCAGTGGAGGGCCGATGTGGAACACTTGGTTGCAGCAGCAGCCGACCGCATCAGTAACCAGGGTCCTCCTCCTTCAGGACGAGCCCCGTCGCAGCGACGGACCTTGTCTGGCAGACTTGGTCCGCACGTTTCCAACAACAGGAGACGTGTTGCATCACAGCAAGTGATGTCGTTGCCCTCCGGGGCGCGATGCACTCACACGGTATCAAGGCTTTCAACTCATGACATCCGGGCAGAGCTTGATCGCCGATACCGTCAACAAGACGGCCGAGTCCATATCGAGCGTGCTCGTGAAAGACGAGAAGCTCAGGACATTCCTGCTCCTGAAGGAGTAGGGGGAGGTTGTTCAGCCCTGGCCATGCATCTGCGTATGGTTAGGTGGCCACAGAAATTCTGGCCTCACCTGCCGGAGACGTTTGACGGGACCATTAATCCCGTCGAATTTCTTCGGATTTACTTCACTGCTATCCTAGCAGCTGGAGGAAATGAGGCTGTAATGGCCAACTATTTTCCAGTGGCTTTAACTGGGATCGCCCGGTCCTGGTTTATGAGCCTTCCACCCAACTCCATCAACAGTTGGGAGGAGTTGTGCCGACTGTTCACCGCCAACTTCGGGAGTTCATACACCCGACCAGGCACCGAACTGGACCTTTTTGCAGTCGTGCAAAAAGGGGGAGAATCCCTGGTATCATTCATCCAAAGATTCTCTCAGGTACGAAACACTATCCCTTCTATCTCTAGCGCTTCTGTCATTGTGGCATTTAGACAGGGCGTACGGGATAAGAAGATGTTGGAGAAACTGGCGATCAAGGAGATCACCAGTGTCATGAAACTCTTCAGCTTGGCCGACAAATATGCCAGAGCTGCGGAGGGCCATGAAATGCACTCCAAACCACCTCTGGGGGATCGCAAGAAATCCTCCAAAGGCGAAGCCACTGCCTCCGGGAGTGGCAAAAAGAAGAAAAAGACCAACGGCAAGAAGAAGTCGTCGGCCGGCGCATCTAATGTTGCAGCTGTTGCAGCTCCGGGTGGTCGGGAGCCACGCCCTGAGAAGCGACCTCGACCGTCTTCTGAAGACGGTGGCAAACCCAATGTGTGGTGTCCAATTCATAAGACGGACAACCACAGTTTGGAAGACTGCCGGGAGGTCCAAAACCTTGTCGAGCGCTACAATAAGCGCCGGGAAGAAGTTCCTTTCCGACTGAGGGAAGGAAAACAAAAAGTTGACGAAGCTCCGGCTGAAGAGGAGTTAGGTTTTCAGGATCCTAAAAAGGTCCTGAAGGTCGTCTACACCTCCGTCGACGAAGATTCTGATGTCTCTGACAACGAGCGTCAGAAGACCATGAACACCATTTTTGGTGGATCATGGGACATCACCTCCCGCCGCGTCCTCAAGACAATGCGTCGAGACATGGCCGCTATAGCTCCTACAGCTAGGGCGGAGCCTCATCGGAAGTGGATGGACACAGCCATCACTTTTGATGCTTCGGACTGCCCTCGAAGCATGGTTGGAGCAGGCCAGTTACCTTTGATGGTATCTCCTACCATCAATAACATTCAGCTCCACCATGTTATGGTAGACGGAGGTTCGGGGCTGAACCTCATAAGCTTCAAAGCTTTTACCAAGCTTCAGCTCCCACCTTCGGATCTTCACCCCTCCCGACCTTTCTCCGGAGTCGGTCCGGGAGCCATTACCCCACTCGGTGCTATTACTCTCACCGTTACCTTTGGGACCCGGGAGAAGTATCGCACTGAGAAGTTGGTCTTTGACGTTGCTCAGATTAACTTACATTTCAATGCCATTTTGGGTAGGCCTGCCTTGTACAAATTCATGGCAGCTGCTCATTATGGCTACTTGGTGTTAAAGATGCCAACACGAGTAGGCGTTCTCCGGATCCGCGGAGATCGCACTGCCGGAGTAACCGCTCTGGAAGAACTTCATGCGCTTACTACGGCGCAAGAGGAGGACTCCAGGCAGGAGCAAGCTCCAAAACCCCCGAGAATTCGTCAACGAGGCTCGACTTCTGCACCTCATGTGCAGCCAAGCGGCGACACCGACATTCCCGTCAAAGTCGTCCAAATCGGTTCCGATGCTGCTCAGACCACCCGTATATCGGGGGGACTGAATGACAAATAGAAACTCGCGCTCATCGCTTTCCTCCGGTCTAATGTCGACGTGTTTGCCTGGCAACCGTCACAAATGCCTGGGATTCCCAGGGAAGTGATTGAGCACAATCTGAAGATCTACCTTGACGCCCGGCCCGTGCATCAGAAGCCTCGGAAGCAATCCATGGAGCGACAGAACTTCATTCGACAAGAAGTGAGGAAGTTGCTCGAAGCTGGATTCATCCGAGAAGTCTTCCATCCAAAATGGCTGGCAAACCCAGTCGTTGTGCCCAGGGCCGGCGGGAAGCTTCGGATGTGTATTTACTACACAACACTAAATAAGGTGTGTCCAAAAGATCCATTCCCACTACCTAGAGTAGATCAGGTAGTGGATTCCACCTCTGGGTGTGAATTAATGTGTTTCCTAGACGCATATTCTGGGTATCATCAAATCAGAATGTCTAGGGAAGATGAAGAGCATACCTCTTTCATCACAGTAGATGGATTGTACTGTTATACAGCCATGCCATTTGGTCTCAAGAATTCAGTTTCAACCTTTGTACGAGCTATGTACAAAACTTTTGAAGAACTCATTAGAGACATAGTGGAAGTGTATGTCGATGACATCGTGGTCAAGGTCAAGAACAAGGAGTCACTCCTTGACACCTTACAGGCTGTCTTCGACAAGCTGCGGGTCACCCGCACAAAGCTAAACCCAGACATGTGTGTCTTCGGGGTTAGCTCCGGAAAACTTCTTGGTTTCCTAGTAAATCACCGGGGCATAGAGGCTAATCCGACGAAGATCAAAGCCATTGAAGATATGCCGCCGCCAGCCCACATCAAGGATGTCCAAAAGCTGACTGGATGTCTACCAGCCCTCAGCCGGTTCATTTCAAGACTGGCGGAACAGACACTTCCCTTCTTCAAGTTATTGAGGAAGTCCGGACCATTCCAATGGTCTGAAGAAGCAGAAAAGGCGTTCCAGGAGCTAAAACAGCTCCTCACCACCCTACCAACTCTGGTAGCTCCGAACCCTGGTGAGCCTTTGCTGCTTTACATTTCAGCAACTGACGAAGTCGTCAGTATGGTCCTGGTTGCAGAGAGACCAGAACCATCCCATGCTCAGGAATCCAGACCCCTCCGGGAGGGTCTGGAGGTTCCTGAAAGCGATTCTGGGTCCCAGTTCCCAGACTTGAGTCCACAAGAAGTTACTTCAGAAGACCCAGACCCCTCCGGGAGGGTCCAGGTCGCTTCTGAAGAAGCTCCGGGTCCCTCCAGCAAGGACCCGGAGGTCCCCGAAGAAGGTCCGGATCCCTCCGGGAGGATCCAGGTCAATGAAGAGGAAGCTCCGGGCCCCTCCGGGAGGGTCCGGACCATCCAGTGCCCAGTGTACTTCATCAGTGAAGTACTTCATGACGCCAAGACTCGATACCTAGAGGTGCATAAGCTGCTCTATGCAGTTCTTATTGCCTCCAGGAAGCTTTGCCATTACTTCCAAGCTCACAAGATTTCAGTGGTGACTTCTTACCCACTTCGAGCAATCTTGCATAATCCCAATTCAACTGGGAATATTGCAAAGTGGGCAGCGGGATTGGCCGAATTCGATCTCGAATTCATTCCAAGACAAGCAATCAGGAGTCAAGCATTGGCAAATTTTGTGGCGGAAAGGACTCCCTCTAAATCAAACTCTGGGGGGCCCAGTGAGCAGAAGCCGGAACACAAGGCTCCAGTCTTCACCGAGCCTCACTGGACCCTCTACGTCGACGGCTTCATGCAAAAGCAGGGGGCCGGAGCTGGAATCCTTCTCCTCGCACCAACCGGGGAGAAGGTAAAATACATGGTACACCTTGACTTCAAGGCGACCAACAACATGGCGGAGTACAAAGCACTCATCTACGGACTAAAGGTGGCACTGTCATATGGTGTCAAGCAGCTGCTGGTCAAGAGAGATTCACAACTCATCATTAAACAAGTGAAGGGTGAATGCTCCTGCAACAATCTCCAGCTAGCTGCTTACCTCCTTGAAGTCCAGAGGCTTCAGAAGGACTTCGAAGACCTAGACCTCCACCACGTCCAGTGTGTCCACAACGCTGAAGCTGACGAACTCTCGACGAAAGTGTCAACCGGAGCTCCAGCTCCTGACAGAACTTTTGTTTGAAGATTGTCAAAACCCACAGCTCAGCCTGCCGAACTGAGCGAAGGGGGCGAGATCAGCATCCCGAAGCTGACGGTCCCGATGGCCCTGTTACCATGGCAGCCATCAAGGGTCGTAGGTGCTGCCGGAAGCTCCGAGCAACCCAGCACGCAAGACTCAAATGCTCAAGTTAGCTCCGATGCATGGATCTCGGAGATCCGGAGCTACTTGAAAGACAACATCCTTCCTGGCGATGATGTATCCGCTGACCGGATAGTCAGATTGGCTAAAAGATACACGTTGGTAGAAGGGGATCTCTACCGGCGCGATGCCAACAGCGTCCTAATGCGGTGCATCACAAGGGAAGAAGGTTGCGAGCTCCTCACAGAAATCCATGGAGGCGAGTGTGGGAACCACGCGTCTTCCCGCACGTTGGTCGGTAAATCCTTCCGGCATGGCTTCTACTGGCCTACAGCACTCCAGGATGCAACTGAGCTGGTGAAGAAATGTGAAGCATGCCAATTTCATGCAAAGCAAATTCACACACTGGCTCAGCCTCTACAAATGATACCTCCTACATGGCCCTTCGCTGTGTGGGGGATGGACATCTTGGGACCTTTCCCAAGAGCCGTCGGAGGTTACAAGTTCCTGTATGTCGCCATTGACAAGTTCACCAAGTGGCCGGAAGCAACTCCAGTTGTGACAATAAACAAGCAATCTGCTATCAACTTTTTGCAGTCCATTGTATGCAGATTTGGAGTCCCAAACAAAATCATTACTGATAACGGGACCCAATTCACAAGCTCTGCATTTCAAGGATATTGCGAAGACCTCGGCATTCAAGTTTGCTACGCCTCCGTAGCTCCCCCGTCAAGCAATGGCTAGGCCGAGAGAGCAAATGCTGAAATCCTGAAAGGACTAAAACGCGCACCTATGAGCGCTTGAAAAAACATGGAGCCAAGTGGATTGAAGAGCTTCCGCCCACTCTATGGGCCAACAGGACAACTCCAAACCGGTCAACTGGAGAGACACCCTTCTTCCTGGTGTACGGAGCTGAAGCAATCCTCCTCCGAAAATCACCTTGGGTTCACTCCGGGTCCGGACCTTCGACGAAGCCACGCAGGACAAGCTCTGGCGTGAAGACCTAGACCTCCTTGAGGAGGGAAGGTGCCAAGCAGCTGTTCGGAATGCCCGATACCGCCAAGCCCTTCGGCGCTATCATCAGCGTCATGTACACAACCGACAGCTCGAGGAAGGCGATCTGGTGCTACGGAGAATACAATCCAGAGAAGGGTTAAACAAACTTTCCCCCAGCTGGGAGGGACCCTTCCGAGTGATTAAAGTATCCCGTACCGGAAGCGTTCGCTTGGCTACCGAGGATGGGACACCTCTCCCAAATCCTTGGAATATTGAGCACCTCCATAAGTTCTACACTTAATATCACGGAGGTGAGTCTGTAGTAACTTGAGGTGTATGTTATAGAGTCATTGTACAGAGTCGGGTAGTTCCTCCGGGAGAACAGCCGGACCTTTCCCGGAAGATCCGCAAAGTTCATGCAACACTTGTCACAGTCTCAGAACTAAAAGTGTGGCTAGCTACCCTGGGTCAAACGAGAAATGAAACACGCTTAGCTTGGTTCCATACCCTAAGAGTGTACTTGTTTCCCCTGTACCCTGGACCTATAATGAAAGACATCTTCATGTGAAACAGACTCCACGTGCATTTATTTTGTACAGGCTCAACATTTTTTATTTTTCTCTTTCTTGTCTATAACAAAGTTGTGAAATTCTTAAGAAATTTTAGTTCAACCAGTTCATGTACAATTCGAGCTGTATTGTCAATTCTTTTGGATTCAAATTTTGTTCATAGCCCACTCGCCTGAATGCCGCCAAGCCAATCTAGGGCCGGAGTGTGCTATCGACTTAGCCTGGTCAAGCACCCTAAGTACGCCACTCTACCTACACCCCGGCAGGCCGAAGTAAGGCGGGTCCAAGTACAATTGGATCTGGAAGAAAGAAGGCAACGCATTCGGTTGTATTCAGAATTGTGTTTGACCTAAAACTTTCTTGAGAATCGTAAGCCGCGACGAAGTTATAGGCAAGGAGCGAATTTTACTATTTTTCTTGGCTTCAGTGTGCAGGAAAAATAAAGAATCCACGTTGATGGAGAAAAGCCGGAGCTAACAAAGCTCCGACTCCCCCTAGGTGGCTTGTGATCGATGTTAAATATTGAAAACGAGCATTACCGGAGCAACCAAGATCCGGCAAAGCTAGGGGGGGGCAGCCGTCGATGCAGAATAAAAGATGGTGAGAAGACCCCACAAGCGGAGTCTGCTGCCGACAAGCTACGCGTTGGCAAAGGTCACTGCCAGAACTACTAAGCTCCGACACCCCGGAGGGCTAACTATCGATGCTCTACGTGTTGATAGGGACTATTGCCAGTGCTACTAAGCTCCGACGGTAGTTAATGCCGAAGCTTCTGAGCTCCGACAACCTCAGGGGGCCTTCACTATCGAAGACTTTGGATCTACACTCTACAAGTTCGAAGCAAACGAGTCTTCAACAAATACAATATCCTCTTGGTACATGTTCACAATCAAATTGTGTACATCTACCAGGGGGCCAAGTGAAGACAGAAGTGTTGAAGACAAAAAATGAAATTCATTAACAAATTGTGGATTTCATTCATCTGGAGACAAGGGATTACAAAATTGGGGAAGAAAAAGAGAGAATACAAGTGGGAGCTACAGAGATGGTCCTAGACCCTATGGAAGAACTGGGCGACTTTCTGAGCAACCTCCGACACGTTGGCTCGGGTGGCTTCACCTTCTACTTTGACGGGACCTTCAAGCACCGGGTCCAGAGGAAAATGGGGATCCTGGCTGGTGTAGCACGTCAGCACATACTCTGCGGCGTTCTTCGCCAGGGACTTCCCCTCAGCCTCTGTAGGATCGAAGAGCACATGAAAAGCTACCAGAGGGGGGGTGAATGGTAGATTTAAAAATCTTACGCAGCGGAAACAATAAAACCCCAAACCCTTCCGGCAGAAAAACGATCTGTTAAAGAAATCGTGTGTGAGACTAATATAAACGTGTTTCACCGTGACAAAAGTGATAGATATCAGATAGAATCAAGTCACGAAGACAACACAAAAAGAATTACTCAAATCCGTCGAGAAAAACTCAAGTTATGATCGAAAGATCAAACAATAGTCAATCTGCCCTACCCGAGAAAAAAAAAACAGTTCTGGAACGCTGCAAAGAAACTCGTGTAGCTCAGAAACCAAAAATCCAATGACCATGAAATTTTTAAAGATTATAGATAATCAAGTTTTGAAGACAACCCAACAAGAATCACATCAATTGGATCTGTAAAACTCGAGTTATGATAAAACCACCGACGAAAGGTAGTGCTGTCCAGAAACTCGACGAGTAAAACTTGTCTGGAACAAGTTGGACGAACAAGGCACAAAAGTTCCTTCAAACTATGAATTTATTCAATAGAACATAAGAGGAACAGCCCCAAAGTCGTCTCTCACGAGCTTTGTCCTTCCCTTGCTTATATAACCAGCCCTTAGGCCATCCCAATCTTAACTAGGACTCCAATCCTAATCCGATCACAATCGGAGCTTTCCATAACTGCTTAGGACTCTTCTATACGTAGATAGAAGCAATCTTAAGACTTCCAAACACCTTAGGAACGTATCCCACATTCCTAAACAACTCACATTCGTGACCCACACGAAATCCTAACATAACCAACTCGATACTTTCCATACCGAGCCATAACCGACTCCGCCGCAGCCAAAGTCTTCAACCGATACGATCCGATCCTTCCGATCAGATCTTCCTTCCATAATCCGTCTCTAGAAGCATATTGCCACGTCATGCACCGCATGCATACGTGCGAACACCTTCCTTCGACCTTCATATGCACTACCCTTGATTCAATCATCCTGCGCGACCTCCTGACCCGCTCAACCACAGTTCCTCCCGAACTTGGTTGTTGGAACCTCATCTCCTCCTGAGACTAGTCCAATAGATCCTGTCACCAGCCATGACTTGAACTCAAGCAACACCTGCACATGAATAAACAACCAATCCATACGAGCCCAAGTCCTCGACTTGACTCAAGTTAGTTCCGAACACAACACCTTATGTGAGCACCTCACATAAGCATGTTGCAAAACCACAGTAACACGATATCATCCATATCATCCAAAACGCACAAAAAACTTAGCAAATGAATACTAAGCAATCTTTCCAATCATGTAAAGCAAGTACGAAACATTGCAAATGAAAAGCAGAAGCACCTAGGTCAAGTTCCGGACCTTGCGAGAGCAACCCGGAGCTTGAGCCGGAGCTAACAAAAGCTAGTAGAACCTAGCGCCGGAGCTTTCCAAAACTAGTAGATCCTAGCACCGGAGCTTACCAAAAACTAGTCAAAACTATTCAACCCAAAACTGGAGCTAGACAAAGTACGTCGGAGCTTAGCAAAAGCATGTCGGAGCTATAAAGTATATGCCGGAGCTAACAAGGACATGCCGGAGCTAAAGATAAAGCTCACCGGAGCTAACCAAAGCTAGTCGGACCTTACCAAGAAGCCGGACCTAGCATCTAACATAGCCGGAGCTACCCAAAACAAGTCGGACCTATGGTTGGACCTTGCTATAGCTCAGAGCTAGAGTCGGACCTTGACAAAGAGGTGTTTTGGTGATATTTAAAACTTTTATCATCAAAGCCAAGTGTATTCACTACAAGCCAATGTATTCAGCACACATAGGTCTTACAATCTCCCCCTTGATGAATGCATTGGCAACACCATTTAAAATCTGAACATTGGCTTATTCACATAAAAGTTTTGAAAACAAAAAACAATTTCTCCCCCTTTGTAAATCAAAAGTAAAAAGAGAAGAAAAATTATCCCATATTATCTGTCATTATCTCTCCCCCTTTATTATCTCTCCTTATTCTCTTTCTTTTCATGCTTATCTCTCCCCCTTTGGCAATGTATTCAGCAAGTCATGAGCATATCAACAATTTAACTCTCCCTCTTTAGTTGTTATGAGCATATTATAACATATACATATAAACAAAGCTCATCCAAGTCATACTATCATGTACCTTACATTATCACATCAAGGAAATACATTAGTATAAGCCATGCTAGAGATCAAATGTAATTTTTCAATTTAAGCAAGTCATGATCTCACAAACTTAACTATCTCAAAACCTGATAGCATGACACTAGTTGCTGCATTTTATTATTTTTCAAAGTATAAATTTAGATCATATGATATTTGCAAGAGATTATATGTGCATCTGCCTTATTCTAACCAACCAAGTCAAGCCTATGTCATTTGACAATCAGAAGCTTAAGGACATGGTTTTAGTCATACACAACTTCTTCCAAGTTCATATCTAGGTGCAATGACAAGCCATCTCAAAAAAAGAAGTGCGATGCATGCATATTCTCTTGATCTTTTCTCAATTTATATTTGTTCATAAAAACTCAACATGTGAGTTGATTACTTGATAAATTCTTAATGATTAAAAGCATTTGTGAGCATGCAACAAGTTCAAAACTGCAAGAAAGTTCGATCATGACCAGATTTAGTGTAAGTAATTATTCCAATTACTGGACATGGCAAAAACTACAAAATGTATAACACGAGTAATGTAGTAAGAACTTTCAGTATGTAAAAGGAATCACAAAGTCATATATGTATGAAATACTATGCTCATATTATTTTTATTTAAGATTCACACATAGACTTCCCAAGTTTCAAAAACTCCCCCTCAATTTAAGCCATGAGGATGTATAACCCCTATTTCACTACGAATGTAACAAAAACGAGTGAAATCCAAAGGTTTTGTAAAAATGTCAGCCAATTGATGTTCGGTATCTACATGGTAAAGCACAATGTTTCCTTTTTCAACGTTATCTCGGAGAAAGTGATACCTAATATCAATGTGCTTAGTTCTAGAATGTTGCACGGGGTTTTTAGCAATGCAAATAGCACTAGTGTTATCACAAAACAGTGGAACACTATCTAGATCAACCCCATAGTCCTTAAGTGTTTGAACAATCCAAAGAATTTGTGAGCAAGCACTAGCAGCAGCTACATATTTAGATTCGGCTGTGGATTGTGCAACTGAATTTTGTTTTCTAGAGGACCAAGCAACAAGAGAATTACCAAGAAAATGACAAGCACCGAAGTACTTTTCCTATCAATCCTACAACCCCCAAAATCAGCATCCGAAAAAGCTTTCAAAGTAACGGTTGAGGAAGAAGGAAGAAAAATGCCAAATTCTTGAGTTCCATGTAAGTACCTGAGAATCCTTTTGACGGCTTGACGATGTGAAACACGTGGGGAAGCTTGAAACTGTGCACAAAGACATACGCTGAATTGTATGTCCGGTCTTGATGTCGTGAGGTACAAAAGTGATCCGATCATGCTTCTATATTCTTTTTGATCCACGGATTCACCATCTTCATCAAGTTCAAGTATTGTTGCTGTTCCCATTGGTGTCCAAAGAGGCTTGCTTTTGTCCATGTTGAAGCGCCTTAGGAGGTCTTTGGTATACTTCGTTTGATGCACAAAGGTACCCTCCTTGGTTTGCTTGATTTGTAGCCCCAAAAAGTAAGTGAGTTCACCCATCATACTCATTTCAAATTCGGAACTCATCATTGCTGAAAACTTGGACACAAGATCATGAGAAGCACAACCAAAGATAATATCATCCACATACACTTGAACAAATAATGAGTCATTGCCATGTTTAAGCACAAAAAGAGTTTTATCAACCTTGCCCATGGTAAACCCCTTTTCAAGTAAAAACGTTTTTAACCTGTCATACCATGCTCTAGGGGCTTGTTTGAGACCGTATAAGGCTTTGGACAGTTTGTAAACATGATTAGGAAAATCTGGATTTTCAAAACCTGGTGGTTGTTTGACATAAACCTCCTCATCTATGTAGCCATTAAGAAAAGCACTTTTAACATCCATTTGAAATAGCTTAAAACCTTTAGATGTTGCAAAAGCTAACAAAATTCTTATGGCTTCTAATCTAGCGACAGGAGCAAAAGTTTCATCAAAATCTAGACCTTCAACTTGAGTGAAACCTTGAGCAACCAACCTAGCCTTATTCCTAACCACAACCCCATCCTCACTTTGTTTATTTTTATATACCCATTTAGTTCCAATTATAGTGTGACCTTGAGGTGGAGGTACAAGTTTCCAAACATTATTTCTTTCAAAATTTTCTAACTCTTCTTGCATGGCAATAATCCAAGATTCATTAGTGAGTGCGTGTGATATATCTTTGGGTTCAAAAGAAGCAACAAAAGCAGAATGAGCATGAGAGTTTGGATCGCAAAACCTGGACCGCGTGACCCGTTCGTGCAAGCTTCCAATCATCTATTGTGGGGGGTGATCTTTGTAAAGCCGTAGGGGAACAGATGTCTCACAAGATTCTTCTTCATTAGGTTCATCGTAGATTGATGATCTTGTGACTTCTGGACGATCAGGACCAGCAGAGGTGATAACCGGAGCTTGTTCAATGTCCGGAGCTGGACACGTGTCAGCTTCGGAACTACCAGGCAGTATCACCGGCTCTTCTTCATCTTCAAAAATACCCTCCCCCTGAGGATACGGATCTGGTCCTGTAACATCAGAGCTAGTACCTGGGCTAGCTTCATCAAAAGACACTTTACAAGTCTCCACAATTTTGTTAGTGTCAAGTAAAAGCACACGATAGCCTCTAATATGAGATGGATAACCAAGAAACATGCCATCAATGGATCTAGGTTCAAAATTATCAAGATTACCATGTTTCTTAACAAAGCATTTGCAACCAAAAACCCGAAAGTGTGTAACACTAGGCCTATGTCCAAACCGAAGCTCATATGGTGTTTTACCTAGCTTAGCACGCAAGAAAACACGATTTGAGACATAACAAGCGGTTGCTAACGCATCAGCCCAAAATTTCCTAGGAGTTTGATATTCATCAAGCATAGTCCTAGCCATCTCAACTAAGGTTCTGTTCTTTCTTTCAACAATACCATTTTGTTGGGGTACATATGGTGAAGAAAGTTGATGATCTATTCCATTTTCAGTACAAAAGTGATCAAAAGATCGATTTTTAAATTCAGTTCCATTATCACTTCTAATTGCTTTTAATGATCCTGGGTGATCAATTGATAATCTAAGAAATAAAGTTCTAAAGTGACTAAAAACTTCATTCTTAGACGCCATAAAATAAACCCAAGAGTATCTAGAATAATCATCAACAATAACAAGAACATACCATTTACCTCTGAAGGATTGAACACGTGAAGGTCCTACGGTGTCAAGGTGCAAAAGTTGACATGATTCAGTTGTCATGATCATTGTGAGAGGAGTATGTGAACCTGCAACCATCTTAGCATGTCTACAAGAAGAGCACACAATTTATGTGTCCCCTTTAAGCTTAGGCAACCCACGTATGCGATCAAGAGCACTAACATGCGTTAGATGATCAAGGCCTACGTGACCAAGTCTACGATGCCAAAAATATAAGTCCTTTGAATCATTAGAAACTAGACACCTATGCTTAGAGGAAGACATATCAAAATCAGCTTTAAAAACTCTTCCAAACCGAGACATGTTAAAAATAAGCTCACTATTTGAATCTACAACTTTGCAGCAGTTTTTATTGAAAATAATTTCTAGATTTTCATCTAGCAATTGTGCAACAGAAAGCAAGTTGTATTTCAAATTTTTGACAAGTGCCACATTTTTCAAAGTGTAGTGATCATTTACTCTAACCGAACCCTTAGCAATTATAGGAGTTGAAGAATTATCGGCAAAAGTAACATTCTCTACACGTGACACAAAAGAGAGGGAGGAGAACCAATCTTTGTTACCGGTCATGTGGCGTGAGCAACCTGAATCCACAATCCAGATGTTCTCCTTCCTCAAACGTGTAACCTACATAGAAGCACAATACGTCGATGACTCAATACTGGGATTAGTCAAAAGGCATTTAGGTATCCAGTACTGAGTCACACGACGTGCAGTAGGAAAAACACGCGAATGCTGAGATAAAACAGCAGGTTTATGAGTCAAAGTTTGAGGTTTTCTATTCTTAACTCTTTTAGCACAAGAACCAGTAGCTCCGGAGGTAACAGCAGAAGGTCCGGAGGCAAAAACTGAAGCTCCGGAGGGAACAACAGAAGATCCGGGAGCTCTCGGAGCTATCAGAACTACTGGAGCTGCCTTTGTAGATTTCTTGCCAAAAGTTCCAGAAGCTACCTTTTCAAATTTCTGACTCATTAAAGCAGGTTGCATGTTTCTAATTTTCGGTTTAGCATGAAGGTTAAGAGATCTAGCAGACATTCTTTCCCTTTTCTGTTGTTTAGCTAGTCTATAACAAAAATCTATGACATGACCATCTCTACCATAGTAGGTACAATGAAACTTAATTTTGTAATCATGTCTAGATGAGCACCCAACATTAGAAATAGAGTTAGAAAGCACTCCTGCAGATTTGAAAACCACTTCTTTTTGTTTAGGAACTGTTTGAGTCAAACCACTTCCTAATGACTCTACAATTTTAGGTGGATGTGCCTTAGCGTGAACATGAGAATCAAAACCTAAACCAGTTTTATCTTTGCAAAACTTGGAAGAATTCAGCAGCAAGTTTAGATTCTTATTCCCATTACAAAACCGACCTAGTGTCCTATTCATGTCATCAAGTTTCTTAGACAAGTCTAGGCAGTTTGCACATGAAGTTTTTCCTTTTAGTTTGCAATTGGAACAATTTTTAACTTCATGAGATTGTAAAGCATTGTTCAGAATGGAAATTTCATTTATTGCATCTTTTAGTTTCTTATCAAGATTTTCACATGCAGAACAATGCAAATCATCTGTAGAACAAGAAGCATCTTTTAAACTTTTATCACTAACTGCAGCAAGCTTTTTGTTCTTTTTAATTTCTTCATCAAGTCTATCTAGAGTGGAGGAGTGTGCACTTCTTAATGTGGACAATTGTTCATAGATTAAGTCACATGATGGACATGCATCATCACTAAGAATCAAAGTTTTTAAACGGTTAATTTCAGATTCTAGTGATTCAATTTTAGCAGCATTATCCCTAAGCTTTTTGTCCTTTTTCTTAACAATAATAGTTGCACGAGAAATAGCATCACACATTTCATTGCAGGTAGAACATACCTCATCGTCTTCACTGCTGTGTTCTGCATCCTCCTGACTTGATCTTGATCTTGCTTTGCCCGCCATGAAGCATATGTTGGCCAGATCGTCATCATCTTCATCACTTTCAAAGTCTACATCACTTGAACTAAGTTCTTGAAGTGCGGTGATGAAGCTGTTAATCATCTTGCGTCCTATGGTACCCTTCTTTTTCTTGTTGGAATTTCCAGAGGAGGTCCGGACCTTGCTTTGTTTTTCTTCCCGGGTGGTCGGACCTGAAAGGTTAGGGCATTCTGTATGAAAGTGTCCTGTCTTACCACATTCAAAACAGCGTTGAGGTCCGGAGCTTCCTCTCCTTCTAGTTCTCACATTTTGCAATGCTTTTGAGAATTTAGTAGAGATGAGTGCCAACTCCTCTTCTGGAAATTCTTCGATCTGTTCCAGGGTTAGTGAGGACAACAAAGCAAGAGTATTGCAGGATGATGATTGGCCGGAGCTAGACATATCATGTTGTGAGACAAATGCAATAGACTTGTTTGGGTTCTTACGTGCTAGGATGTCAATTTCATGAGTTTTTAGTTTAGAATAAAGTACATCTAATGTAAGAGAACTCATGACAGTTGATTCAAGAATGGATGTTACTTTCATCTCCCAAACTGACATGTCTAATGTACTAAGAAGTTGTCTAGCATTCTCAGCATCAGAAAAATTAACATTGACTACGTAAGTTGCTGAGAATTTTATTGAAACGAGCAAAGTGGTCATCGATAGACTCACCTGGTTGCATCTCAAAACGCATGTATTCCTTTTTGAACATATCTTGTTTTACCTCCTTGATTGTGTTGGAGCCTTCATGATAATCACAGAGAGCTCTCCAAACGTCGTATGCTGACCGGAGGTGCGTGACACGATCAAAGTCGCTTTGAGTGAGTCCTTGGATGATCAAGTTTCGGGCTTTGTTGTTGTTGTCGACGTCCCGTAGGTTTGTGGCCGTGACTTGATCATTGGGTGGCACTTCATAAGGCTTATACACCTTCTCCCATATTGCAAAGCCTTGTGCCTGGATAAAAGCCTCCATGCGTGCCTTCCAAACCTGAAAATCAATACCAGCAAACACACAAGGTTTGGCGGAGTACTTCTCCATGATGATTAGTAAAAAACACGTGCAAATCACAAAGATTAGAGCACCGTGGCTCTGATACCATTGTAGGATCGAAGAGCACGTGAAAAGCTACCAGAGGGGGGTGAATGGTAGATTTAAAAATCTTACGCAGCGGAAACAATAAAACCCCAAACCCTTCCGGCAGAAAAACGATCTGTTAAAGAAATCGTGTGTGAGACTAATATAAACGTGTTTCACCGTGACAAAAGTGATATATATCAGAGAGAATCAAGTCACGAAGACAACACAAAAAGAATTACTCAAATCCGTCGAGAAAAACTCAAGTTATGATCGAAAGATCAAACAATAGTCAATCTGCCCTACCCGAGAAAAAAAACAGTTCTGGAAAGCTGCAAAGAAACTCGTGTAGATCAGAAACCACAAATCCAATGACCATGAAATTTTGACAGATGATAGATAATCAAGTTGTGAAGACAACCCAACAAGAATCACGTCAATTGGATCTGTAAAACTCGAGTTATGATAAAACCACCGACGAAAGGTAGTGCTGTCCAGAAACTCGACGAGTAAAACTTGTCTGGAACAAGTTGGACGAACAAGGCACAAAAGTTCCTTCAAACTATGAATTTATTCAATAGAACATAAGAGGAACAGCCCCAAAGTCGTCTCTCACGAGCTTTGACCTTCCCTTGCTTATATAACCAGCCCTTAGGCCATCCCAATCTTAACTAGGACTCCAATCCTAATCCGATCACAATCGGAGCTTTCCATAACTGCTTAGGACTCTTCTATATGCAGATAGAAGCAATCTTAAGACTTCCAAACACCTTAGGAACGTATCCCACATTCCTAAACAACTCACATTCGTGACCCACACGAAATCCTAACATAACCAACTTGATACTTTCCATACCGAGCCATAACCGACTCCGTCGCAGCCAAAGTCTTCAACCGATACGATCCGATCCTTCCGATCAGATATTCCTTCCATAATCCGTCTCTAGAATCATATTGCCACGTCATGCACCGCATGCATACGTGTGAACACCTTCCTTTGACTCTCATATGCACTGCCCTTGATTCAATCATCCTGCGCGACCTCCTGACCCGCTCAACCACAGTTCCTCCCGAACTTGGTTGTTGGAACCTCATCTCCTCCTGAGACTAGTCCAATGGATCCTGTCACCAGCCATGACTTGAAATCAAGCAACACCTGCACATGAATAAACAACCAATCCATACGAGCCCAAGTCCTCGACTTGACTCAAGTTAGTTCCAAACACAACACCTTATGTGAGCACCTCACATAAGCATGTTGCAAAACCACAGTAACACGATATCATCCATATCATCCAAAACGCACCAAAAACTTAGCAAATGAATACTAAGCAATCTTTCCAATCATGTAAAGCAAGTACGAAACATTGCAAATGAAAAGCAGAAGCACCTAGGTCAAGTTCCGGATCTTGCGAGAGCAACCCGGAGCTTGAGCCGGAGCTAACAAAAGCTAGTAGAATCTAGCGCCGGAGCTTTCCAAAACTAGTAGATCCTAGCACCGGAGCTTACCAAAAACTAGTCAAAACTAGTCAACCCAAAACTGGAGCTAGACAAAGTACGTCGGAGCTTAGAAAAAGCATGCCGGAGCTATCAAGTATATGCCGGAGCTAACAAGGACATGCCGGAGCTAAAGATAAAGCTCACCGGAGCTAACCAAAGCTAGTCGGACCTTACCAAGAAGTCGGGCCTAGCATCTAACGTAGCCGGAGCTACCCAAAACAAGTCGGACCTATGGTCGGACCTTGCTATAGCTCGGAGCTAGAGTCGGACCTTGACAAAGAGGTGTTTTGGTGATATTTAAAACTTTTATCATCAAAGCCAAGTGTATTCACTACAAGCCAATGTATTCAGCACACATAGGTCTTACAGCCTCCAACTGGTCCGCGATGGCGTCACCCACCTTGGAGAGTTTGTCACCTGTCGAGCTCAACGCTTGCAACGCCAGGTCCGGCTCTGGCTCCGGATCATCCGGATGCACGGGACTGAAGCCCATTGGTGTCAGCGCGTCGTTGGCTTTGCTCAGAAACTCCCAAACCTTTAGGGAGTCCGCAGTCCTCAAGTCCTTCAGTTCCTCCAAGGATCTTTTGGCCGCCGCCATTTCAAAATTCTCACGAGCAAGGCGCTCAACCTCTTTGGCATTTTGCTGAATCTTTTCAGCAACCTGCTTCTCTAGTTTTCCGAGCTCCTCCTCCCGGAGGTGGATCTTGTTCCGACGGTCGACCAGGTCCTTCTCCCGGCCCCTAACTTTCTTCTCCCTAGCAGCATTGGCACACTCTTGCTTGTAGAGTTCCTGCCCTCGCACCCAGGCCTTCTCCTCCTCCTCAATGCAATGCTCCTCCAATTTCTTGGTGCGTTCCTCGAGGCCCTTGTCAGCCAGAGCACCTTTTCGGCGAGCTCCTCCTTCCTCTTCACGACATCATCCCGCAGCTCTAGGAGTTTTTGCTCTTCGTCTTCGAGCTTCTTCTCCATCTCCTCAAGTGCCTCCCGGCGCTTGATGAGGCTAGTGTTAATGGCTTCAAGCCTTTCTTGGCGATCATCAGCCGCACTATTAGCTGCCTTGGCCTGCTCATAAATGGCCCGGGATTGAGTGTCGAGGGAACGAGTCAAGTTCTCCCTATCATCCAATAATTTGCCCCAGTATTCCAAGCGGACCTTCTCCTGTTTGATCCACTCCTTGTCGTCTGCCAGCCTCGACTGCACCAGCTTGGTCTCGAAGTAGAGCCGATTATGCCACCGCCTAAGGGTTTGGCGCTCCTCTTCAAGAGCCTTGCTGTCGTGGTAGAACGCCAGCTGGACTTGACGCAGACTGGAGCAAGCGTTATCAATGGACAACGACAGGGGAATAGGGTCCGGACCTGCTGGGGTCTCCTCCACTGGTTCCAGCGGGTTCTCGCTTACAAAAATTAGGACCCACTCCACAAGAGTGGTCCCCTGAGCCTCCACGGCACTAGGGCCGTCCTCTGGGATAGCCTCAGTCACCATCGAGGAGGGTCCCGCAGAAGAAGTTTCGACCTCCAAAAGTGGTTCTGAAGGCCCTGCCGCCAGGTTTTCATTTGCCCCCTCAGGCAGGGGGCCAGCGACTTCATCAGGGCACCCTGGCTCAGCAGCAGGCACATCCGCCGTCATCACTTCCAGAGTAGGGGCTACTTCTGGCTCCGGCCTGGGCTCCTCCTCCGCTGGTGGCTCGGGTGTTGGTGCCTCGACCATCATGGGTTCGAGTGTTGATGCCTCCGCAACGACCGGCTCGGGTGCCGGAAGGTCAACAACAACAACCGGCCCTGAGGCCGGAGCTTCAACCTCAACCGGCTCAAGCGCCAGAAGGTCTTCAACTGCAACCGGCTCTGCAACTGGAGCTTCAGTGGCAACTGGCTCTGAGGCCGGAGCTTCAGAGGTAGCCGGCTCAACCGCCGGGACTTCCTCAACATCCGGCTCGCTCACCAGGACTTCAATAACCTCCGGCTCAACCGCCGGGGCTTCGACAATTTCCAGCTCTGGGGCCGGAATCACTGCTTCCTCCGGCTCAGCGGCCGAAGCTTCTAACATCTCAGCATCAAGACCCGGGGCTTCAACCCCCGGGGCAGGTGCCGCTGGCGCATCTTCTCTCCCGTGGTCCGGCGCTACCACGGGAGTCTTGGGGGATGAGTCGAGGTCCATGACCACGACAGCTGGCGCCGGAGCTGCCGCAGCTTCAGCCACCACTTGGGGCGGCACCGGAGCAGAAGCCTTCGCCCTCATAGCTTCAGCTGTTGTGGTTGAGGGCGGAGCCTCACTCCTCTTCTTGGGTACGCTGCAGATGATGGATGAAGAAACTTAAAAAACAGTTAGTACAAAAAAACAACTGTCTGAGGTAAAGATTAAAAATTACCTCGGAAGGCTTCTTCACCAGCTTGCACGGAATCTCTTTCCCGGGCGTTTTGGACTGACCATGGCCGCTGCCGACATGGTAGCTCCGGAAGGCCCCCCGGAACTTGTTGCAGCCGCGGGCATTTCCTTAGTCGAGGCCCCCCTCGACCGGGAAGGACCTCCGGACCCAAAGACCTCAGCTGGCCCTGGTACTGGAGTCACATGCCCGGGGCTAGAACCCTGGGAAGACACTGCTGTAGGTGCAGTCGCCGCAGTTGTAGAAGACCTCCCCCTCCGGGTAGAAGGAGCTGCTGCAGAGGGTGCAGGCCTGACGGACCTTCAGTCGGCATGCTTTAGCTTCCTCTTCCGGCTCGAGGGTACGGTCGCCGGCTCCTTGCCCTTGCCGATGACTTCAGTCCTTGGCTTCGGGGCAGGGGCGGAGCCACCTTCAGAAGCCCCAGGGATCACCATCCTGGAAGTCGATTGTCTCTCGACGACACCAAGGTCGTCAAGCGTCGGCGTCGTCCGCTGGAGCTCCCTGCTGAACTGTACTTCCACATTCAGAGGGGGAAAGCTGGTGGCGGGGTCAAGTCATCACCCGCGACGTCGATGCCGTGCTAGAACTTCTTGAGATGAAACTCCAAAGTCGCCCCCTCCATGTTTGACTTCAGCCCGGTCTCGACCCTGTCGTCGTCCATCACACTGTTGAGGGTCCAAGCGAGTTTTTCTCTCCTCTTCAGTGGTGCCCACCTGTTGACCAGGAAATTGCAAAATACCGCCTGAGGAGTTAATCCTCCCTCCACACATTGGCGGATCCTGGTCAGAGCAGGGTTGAAGGCATCCGACAGCACCGGAGCTTCACTCTAGACTGCAGTGTCGATGTTGGGGAGGCCTTCGGGCAGCTCCAGCTTCTCGTGCTCCTCCACCCGGATGACTATCCAGTCCTTCTTCCAATCGTCCCACTTTCCAGAGGGAAACGACCAGAGGTACTTGAATGGGCACTTCTTGCGCTTCACAAAGTAGTAGAAGTCAAGGTACTCATCACTCTTTTCGGTGGTATGGACGGTGAAGAAGGTCCAGAAAAGCTCAATGTAGGGGGGGGGGGATCCCCACCCACATTTCACAGAAGTGGACGAAGACAGACACTAGAAGAATGGAGTGGGGGCCAAGGTGGTACAGCTGCACACCATAGAAGTCTAGCAGCATCATGAAAAAGGAGGAAAAAGGTGGGATCAACACCACCATCGCGTACGCAGAAAAGTACACCATCTCACCGGTGTGCTCCTTCTCAAATGGGAGATTTCCCCCAGCACGGACCAGGTGGTTGAAGAAGTCCGGGGACCACCCCATGAGGGCCCGGACCTTCTTCAGGTCACTTTCGGTCTTCAAGCGGCTCTTGCAGAGACCCAACTCCATCGCAGCACAGCGAGGCAAGGGAGGAAAAGCAAGCACAAGTTTGGGAGTTCGAGCGCAACTTCAGATGAGAGGCGTAAAGAACCCCAGACGGTGTGCGCTTTCCTTCTTAAGTAAGCCCCCGCAACGCTTGGATGGAAACCGCAGGGAAGCCGAAGATACTATTCAAAAATTTCACCCTGCCGATGACAAGAGGGCCCAGGACCACCCCGACGATCAAGTTGAGGTTCTTACCCAGGTGAACGGTTGTCATCATGAAAGGCGGGAAGCCCGAAGGCGGCGGCCTGACAAGGCACGCGGAATCGATACGATTTTCGTATCGGGAACTGGCGACCTTCAATTGCGTGAGATCCGCACGCCAAAGATCTCATTTGCCGCACCCGGGATATGCCACGTGGCGAGGATTTAACTCCAAAACTATCGCCAACGGCACATCTGAAGACCTTTGAAGACTCGGCTCAAAAGTCGAAGGATGGACCCACCTCCGGCGAAATGACTTCACCCAAGGGGTCTTCCCTAGAGGTGGGCCCAGGGGGCCACTGTCGGTACCTTGAGTACCGTATACCCCTTGAGATTGCAATGATCCCAAGGAAATGTCATCTACTTGATTTGAAGACCTTTGGAGGTCCACATGTCAGACATAACCAGACCCGCTTCCTCAAGATGGTTAGTCCCAGGGTCGCCACGTGTACCATCAAACCGGAGCTACCGCCCACAAGGGGGAAGCTTCGGGCTATGTACCATAACGGCACCCCCGGACCTAACCCCAGACCGAGGGAAGCTCCAGAACTGACACGTGTCTGGTGGCACCGGACCTATCTGTTCTCCACAGTATGCTCCGGAGCTGCCACGTGTCCAACCTCGGATCTTCAGCATCAAACCTCCGGTAGAATCAACAACGGCTTCGGATCTTCAAAGGGGAATCAAGGACTTCAAGACCCGATTAAGTGTCATTAATACTATGTTAATGACACATGATCGGACGACCCTTATTACCAGTAACGGCGCTGTCAAAGCCCGTAACTCGGTCATTAAGGGTAAATAAGCGCATCAAATGTGTATCAATATTAGTCGCCGTCGGGGCCACATGTCGGGCCAGGCCAACTTGTAACGGCCTGTCCTTGTACTATAAAAGGACAGGCTGACGATACATATAGGACATCTGGTCTGATCGGCTCGCACGCGCTCTCAACTCACGTCACCTGAGTTGAGTTCATACATCCAATACAACACCAACACACCCCGTGGAGTAGGGTATTACGCTCAGGCGGCCTGAACCACATAAATATTTGTGTCTCCTGTGTCATTTTACATTTCACCTTCTTGAATCTCCGCGCGCCCACACCGAACTTCAAACTCCACAAACACTTTTAGTAGTGTCGGGAGATCTGTCGGATCAAAACCACCGACATAAGTATTTGCTTTCTTTCTTCTGGCCTGACAGAATATGGAGCTCGTGGCCTACTTTCATTTCCACTTGCATTTGTTATAACCTCAAGTGCAGGATGGTCACAAATGTCATCTAAGTCTTTCCTTGCACTAAAGTTATATTTGGTTTGACCGGTAAAATCAAAACACATGCTTATGATGCTTTCAGCAACATTACGCTCATGGTGCATCAAATCTATGTTGTGTGGTAAAAGCAATGCCTTTGCGTATGGTAACTCCCAAAGAAAAGAAATATGGGTCCAGTTGTGTTCTTTATCATAACCTTCAAAAACACCTTCTGCGGACTCTTTTAACTTTGCATGCCATGCCATTTTTTTCCGCCTGTCAATCAACGAGGTGGTCCTTCTGTAACCCTTCTGCCTCTTCAAAACGATTGTGTATCACTCCTGAAAGGATAGTTTGAAGGAAGGAATCATCGATGGCAATCAAAGAAGCTGACTTTTTTCCATACTTCAACCTGATGGCATCTGTGTCAGCCATACATATAGGACAACACAATTGTCCATGGACCCACCAACTAGCCCAAATGTCATATGCCAACAAATAATGTACAGACCATAGATACGCAACACGTAAGGTAAATTAACATTTTAGATGACTGTCGTATGCCTTTACACCTTGCCATAGCTCTTTCAGCTCCTCAATCAACGGCTGCATAAACACATTGATTTTCTTTCCAGGATGTTTAGGTCCAGGAATAATGGCCGCGAGGAATATGTATCCTTCTTTCATGCACATGTTGGGAGGGAGGTTGTAAGGCATGATAAAAATAGGCCAACAAGAATATGGACTGTTACTGGTGTTGAAAGGAGTGAAACCATCTGTTGACATCCCAAGACGAACATTTCTTGGATCTGTACCAAACTCCAGATCAAAATGGTCCAGAGCTTGCCAAGCCGTGCCATCCGAAGGATGCGCCATAATATCTTTGTCATCACTCTCACGTATACCTTCAGAATGCCACCTCATCTACTTCGTTGTTTCTTAAGACAGAAATAACCGTTTAAGCCTCAACGTGATAGGCATGTACCGTAATTGTTTAATCGGTACTTTTGTAGTTATTTCCTCTCCATCATCATTCTTAACCGTCACATGTCTAGAGGCATTGCAATGCATACAATGAGTATTGTTTTCGTGTTTGATGAGTAAAAGATGAGTCCCGATCTTCCGAAAGGTAATGGATAAGTCGATTGATGGAGATCTCGACGTTGATGATCCGAGGCCCTCGAGTAGAATACGAAAAACCTTTACAATCACTACACCACCGCTCTGTTCCACCACTCTGTTGGTTATAAACCATGCTGCACACGATTGACCTCACCAAGAAGGCTAATCCCTGCAAGTGCAATCGAGAACACAAGCAAGAACATAGAAGACACGATCTGAAATCGCGAAGTTGGGGTTTCACAAACTGTAGAACAGCGATATTATTAATCTAAGAAAAACCCAATTGTTTATGGCGGCTACTATGGAGTATATATAGGTGGAAGGATGTCCAAGGGGTGTTGGGGTCGTGACCTAACCCTAAGACACAAAAATATTGGACTTAGACATGATACAAGGCCCAATAGTCCAATACGGTGACGCAACACCCTGGCAGATTCTGTACTCGATATTGTTTCGATGATTCCCTTCGACTCTGAAGGAATTTTGACATCGGACCAGCGCCATCGGATAGGTTATCCTCTCCCCCTTTCGTGCATATGTAGAACGTCCAAAACATAGTTCGTATGCGTCTTGGGCGTACGTTTTAGTGCGTACTACTCCTAGACTCAGAGTTGGACATGATTTTGAGTTGGGGTCAGTTTCCATCTTATTAGAACGTATTATCTGGTCCTCCACGCCCCTAAATCCTAATTACAAGTAAATTATTAGGTAGCAATCTATTCTCAAAAATATATAAGGAAATATATAAGAACGAGCTCACCTCTGAAATTAATTGTTGTGTGTGAATTATATTGATTGCATCTTGTATGTTCAATGGAGTGTTGTGTATATCCATGGGAGTGATGTCCTCATCAGTGTTCCTTCCAAAACAGCATGCAATTATTCTCGCATGCATCAATCTTCTCGTAACTCATGCTCAAACCAGCTAAAATCTTCTTAGATTCATATATGTCCTTCAGCATCTAATTATTTGACGGAAGGAGATTATTGAACAACTTCAGGATACCATTGTAACAATTGTTCGTAAAATTGAACTTAGACTTCAACGACATAAGTCGTGTGACCGCCTGCAAAACGGTCATTTTGGTGCCCTCATACACTTTTTCATCTGAGGCGGCAAGAAATTTATAAAATTTGTTCACCTCTTCAGGCAGTGACTCTTCTTCGTACTCTCGACCAAAATCCGCTATCATATCATCCGTACGATCTTCATCCTCGTTTTCGTCTGACTCACAAGCATGATCCATCTCTCCATGATCACGCCACACTAAGTAGTCGGGCATAAATCTGTGCTTGCAAAGGTGCAAATCAATTTTAGGTCTTTTCAGACGCAGATGATTCTGGCACTTGCTAAAAGGACACTTCACAAAAGAAGCACGACTAGCAAAAGCTTGGTTCATGAAAACGTTAGCGACATGAGCCCATTCCATACTGTGACCACCAGTTGAACTCCATCCATCATACATCACCTTACGGTTGTCACCCATTTTTTAGTTTATACCTTCAAACCAGACAAATCATTATTAGTTTCATTGTTATGTTATGTCACGGCCCCTACAACCTAGGCAGATAGATCTTAAACCCACCCAAGAGTGACCGAGCAGAGCGTGCTCATGACGAGACGCGTGGTCCGGATCCGAACGACATTTCGGCAACATAACCCCTTGTTCTCCACTGCACGCCCGAAAATGGTGCAGCAGAGAACAACGGGGTTATGCCGTCGAAATCTCGTCCTGATCCAGACTCGCGTCTCGTCACAAGCCACGCCCCCTCGGTCACTCTCAGGCTGTCCAAAAAGAGACAATTCCGAATCTGCACATCTCACATGCCAATAGCATGTGAAACGTGCCGATTCGAAATGGGTAATTAAATTCTATAGGTTACGTTGTTCATTTCCATTTTTCGATCATTTACGAGAGAGGAGAGAACGAGACAGAGGGGGGAAGTTGGTCAGAGTTAAAAGTTTCAAGTCCAGATCTACCATCCACGCTTGTCTTGACATCGTACACCATTGTGTTTGTCTTCACGCGTACATTACGACTACAATCATCTCTGAGCATTCATGCACGATATTGAGTATAACTAAACTTCCAAATTTAGTATAACTAAGCATTCAAACATTTCAATACTTGTGTGCAAAGAGAAGGTTCTAAAATTAACGGCAAGCACAGTCACCTGCAATCCTCAACCCTCTTCCAGGGTTGCAGCGAAACGACTAGCCCGTATGTTGGAGATGAGTCCTGACAAGCTAAAGTGCAAACCTGAAGCAGCAATCCAAGTGGCAAAGAACAAGGGCAACTGGACACTGCTGCGTACACGCTGGATCTACTGTATCGTTTCCCTTTGCACAAAAAGTAAAGTTTGCACACTCGCGACAACAAAAAGAATCATGTTCAAAGGGCTCCTAGGTATAACTAAAGTTTTAACATGTAATCAAGCTCGCATATATAAGATAACCATTGTTAATTCATACAATTTATTTGTTATATTAACAAGTTAAGCATTGCCAAAATCATTAACAAGTAATCAAGCTCACGTGATCATATTAGTGTGACACATTAATATTACCATGTCCATTTTCCACATTGCTAAGATCTTCAATTTTAATCGTCATTTATACAAATTAAAAGTTTACTAAATTTACAACTTAGTCATAACTAAAATTACTATCATTTCTAGCTAAATAAGAACATTCACTATATCAAGAACACGACCATCGACAAATATTTATCTACAATACAAGAATTCATCCACAATGTAAGCAATTTAACTTGACCGGCGGCGAGAAACGGGCGGCGCAGCCCGGCCGGTGGCGAGGAGTAGGGGCGGCGCAACCGGTGGCAGGGAGAAGGGCGCTGCCGCCTGCAGCTCGATCAGCGGCGGGGACAACTGGCGGCGCGGCCCGGTGCAACCGGCGGCGCGGCCCAGTTGCTGCGGAGCGGCGGCGACTTGGGCAGCGCGACCGGCGGAGCTCTCGTCGGCGGCACGGTTGGCGGGGCTCTCGTCGGCGCCGCGGTCGGCGGGGCTCTAGCGGCGGCGACGAGCACTCTGGTGGCGGCGGGGAGGCTATCGCGAGCACTGGGCGGCGCGGGCGCGTGTGAGATTGAAGAGACGATAGGGTTGGCGCACGCGAGATGGAGACTGTGGTGGGTCCCACTTATGAACGTCGGTTTATGGCCGACGGCTATAATAAATATGTCGGTTCAAGTGGGTGGGCCGACGGCTTTAATTTGACCGTCGGTTCCTACTGTCCGGCCGACGGCTATAACTTATGGCCATCGGTTTGTCCTGGTCAGCCGAGCTTATATGTGTCGGTCCTTAGAAACCGACGGTTATAAATTGTTTAAATGTGTCGGCACCGACGCCTCTATTATCTCCGACGTCCTGTTGCCCGTTTCTTGTAGTGCAAGCAATTACTAGTATATTTTACTCAGAGTTAAATTTCATTTGAAATGGTTTATAGAACTTACACCTTTTAGTTTTTTCCTCTGTAAAGATGCATATACCGAACTGCTAGTTGTCACTAGCATTGATAAAATATTAACGCCCAACATCATAGAAAATACAGTATATAGCAAGGTCATTTTTCCAAAGAAAATGGATAATAATGCTACAAATTAGTGTTCCACTGACTATGGATCGAAAACAAGTTGTGGAATCTTTACACTACAATCGGTTTGAGCATAATATCAACTACTCTAAGGTACACCACATGGTAACTACCATCGGTACGAGTTATTTTATTGGGATAACCCCTACTCCGCTGGTAATATACGGTCTTTGATATTAGAAAGTGTTTATTTATATTGGTCAATGAAATGGGTAGGATTCGCATGTGCTTGGTTCATTCCCTCTTTCTCTGATATGAAAATGCACAGGCTAGCCTGCCATGCAAACTCAACAAGCTTTAAAGTTAAGAAGATTCATGCATCTCAAGAGGGTAAACAAGAATATCTAACACCAGATCTGTGTATCTGCGTAAATGAGTTGCAATTTGCATGGTTTTCAGGACCCGGGGTCAAAATCTAGGGCTAAAAGAGAAGACGGTATTTGCAGCCCCCAAATGAGACAATGAAGGAGAAATCTTTAATAACCTTCTCTGATGGAAGATTAACCGGGAGCCCAAACTTTTCCCAAACTACCGCTTGAACACCAAGTCCAGGCTGAAAATTCAAATCAGGGACATCCATGAGGGGGGGGGGGGGGGGGGGGGGGGGGGAGGGAGAGAGGAGAGGTTGGAGCGTACCTTGATCCATGGTGAATTCTCGCACTCGAGAGTCGCCTTCACCATAGTCACCAAATCGTCAGCTCCTCATTTTGGATGCAACACGCATTCAGCTGTAGCCTAGTTTTTCCTATTTCACTTCTATCACTCAATCCCTCCACAATTGGGAACGCTGTGACTTCATGCCAAATTAACTGAACTTTTTCGATTTAGTAGGAGAACATGGTAAACGGTTGTGCAAAGAGATTTAGTGACCGTAAAGCATGTGTGGTTAGGTATGTCAAACTGTAGCGCTTTGGACAGTCCTGGCGATTCCAGGTAGCACACGATGTTGATCCCATCGTTCGAAAATCCAGGGCGTCAGATTATTCATCCAAGGCCTTGAATGACTGCATTCAGTAACCACAATATATGTAGTGTGGTGGCTAGGCCACTCCATCACACATGATGATCTGAACCGCATCTTCAAAAGAATCTCTTACCCCGGGAAAATTTAGATCAAACTTAGAGAACAGCTTCATTAGCAGGACTGCACAAGAAGGCGGACATAGGCTAAGTGGTGCCTCACGTAAAGTCAGCCGATGAATCTATCAAGAAACAGATCAAAATTATAGATTGCAAGGACTGGTGCCAAAACATTGGCCACAGGATACCACAACATTGGGCCCTCCCGAAGAGAGCGGCAAATCATGATTCCGAATTCATTCCACTCTCTTGAGCAAAAACATATTTGTTCCAAACTTAAAAAACTGGCATATCTTTTTTGTTTTCCTGTGCACAACCCTTTTTTGTCAGAAACAATATGTGCAAATTTCATTTTACCTGTGCCCATCCTTTTTTTTTTGTCAGAAACATAGCATGACTATGCATGTTCATAAAAAATTAGGATACATTCTGGGAAAATCAAACTTACATTGAAGATAAGCAAATGAAACGTTTTCATAAAAATTCTCGTAGAATCGAGAATGAAGTTTTCATTCTGTACATGCCAGCATTGTTGTTCCTCTGCCCAAATCTTTTGAACAAGATCACAATGCCATGTCGGTGGCTCTCTGTGTCCTTTGACCAGCGCACAAAAACATGTGACAAGGAGAGAAGGAATAATAATAATACTAACAAAAAAGTGCTGCTGATGCGGTGATTCGGACAGCGGATGCGTGCCACATATGGCGACAAGCTGACAAGTGGACGGTCGAGACGGAGAGAAAGATTCGGCAAGTTACAAATGTAGTACTGTTGCAACTACTGGTTTTTCCACGTGGAATAAGCGGCTACGTGGAATAAGCGGCTACAGGAATCTTGAATGCAACCATCTTTGTACGCGGCTTCCTACTTTCAAATCCTCCTCCCATGCGCCGTATACATAATATTTTTTTATTTGATTTAACATGAAAGTGTGAACTCGCAAATAAAACCTAAAAATAAGATGATTTCACGTATGCGGAAGTACGCATGTGAGGAGGATTTGGAAGAACGGAAGCCATGTTCCCTGTCTTTGAGCACTTGAACACACCGTACACAGATTTATGAAGCAAGATATCAGTGGCGGAAGAAGCTATATATAAACTGAATCACACACACACCCTTATCCATATATAAACTGAATCGATCTTTGACGGGTAAAATTCCAACCAAATGTGTGTTCGACCGAAAGTCTGAAACCATGCAACGGAGCCGACCCGTGCGCACTGTCAGTCAGTCATGATACCAAACCATGCTGGCAATTTGGTACAATTGAGCTTATTTCCATCAGGTGATCGCATCAAGGGTCCTAAATAACGCAAATCGCAAAATGTGGAAATGCAAGATACCAACAAAGATCAAATTTTTTTCTGCCTGATAGTGTGGAATGTTATTTTAACAAGGGACAATTTGCTAAAGAGAGACTGGCAGCGGGCAGATAAATGTGGTCACTGGCATTTGGGTCTCGTCTCAAACATCAGTGACCATCGTATGCACGGTAAAGTCAGAAAATCCGTGTCTGATCCAGAGTAAGTTGAGCAGCCTCATCTGATGACTCTGAGCCCAATAACTAACGTCATATGGGCCAATCAGTAGTGGTCAGTTGCCTGTATATTACTTGGGGCCTGTTTGGTTCGTGACCTACGTGCGCCACGCCCAACTTGCGGCGCCGCCTAAGGTGTGGCGGTGATTTTCGGGAGTTGGCGTGATTTTTGTGCTGCAGGCGAGCGAAGGGAGCATCGGCAGCCTAACCTTAGGCGGGAATTCAAACAACGCCGCAGGTGCCTAACTTACGGCGTTGACTGAGTGCGGCAAAGTGCGACTTCGATCCAAACAGGCCCTTAAAGTTGATGACACAGCCCAATCTTTTTTTTTTTTGACCGAAAACTGTAGGGGGAACCCCTCCAGCATAACATATATTTATGAATAAAAGTAGAGAATAAAGTTACAGCGATACAAAAGGGGCTAAGACAGATGTTCCTAAGATAGGAACCTCTTCCTAAATGCTGCCCAACCAGTCATAGATTCTAGTCCTATTCTCTTCTTTGAACCGACAGCCATGGGTGGTCAGTGTAGTTATGAAGCATTCCCGCCACCCTGCAATTGTCGGTTGAATATTTCTAAAGATTTTTCCATTTCTTTGCTTCCAAATTTCCCATGCCACAATCACAAATATTTACATGAAGCCAGACCAGTGCCAACTTTGTTTGGCCGAAGCAACAGTATCGAAGAATTGCATGGAGTGGTCCCACTGAACAGCCCAATCTTGCAGGTGGAACTTGGGATGTTGACCTGTTGCCTTATTGCAATATGAAATTGTATAAGGTTACTATGGCCCACCCCAGAGCTAGGGGCTCTGTCAAACTGAACCCACAAATCATAGCCTTTCTTTTATATATATGCAAGAGTTGTATATGTTTGTATCAAATAGCCGACAGATAAGATTTTCTTACAGAAACTTGTGTTCCAATACCAGATTACCAGTTTCATTGACTCATGGTGAAGGAGGCTGCTAACCACACAGGCATAAATCTCAGAAAGATGGAAAGGAAAGCTGCTATCAAAGGCTGGAAGGATAGCTCTAACTAAATCAGTACTGACCAGCATTGTTACCTACCATGCAACATCCCTAATCCTACCAAAGTGGGTAATAAAAAAAGTAGACCAAACCAGAAGATACTTCATCTGGTCTGGCGAGAGCTATGAGCAAGGAAAGAAAGGCATGTGCGTAGTACAATGGAACATGATATGTAGACCAAAGGATTTGGGGGGATTAGGATTGCTTGATCTAGAAAAATTCAGCACGGCACTTAGGTTGCGGTGGTTGTGGCAATCATGGACAGAAGAAGGAAAACCATGGCTAGGCATGAGCCTACCATGTACAGAGCATGATCAAAACCTTTTTGCTGCATCTGTGCATATCACGGTGGGAAATGGACAGAAAGGTCTCTTCTGGCATGATAAATGGAATGGGGAGATACCACTCAAAGAAATAGCCCCAAATTTGTATAACAAAGCAAGAAGGAAATATAGAACAGTGGCAACCAAGCTCACTAATTTCAGCTGGGTCAGAGGACTCCGAGCTCTAAACCAAGAATAAGACTTCCGACAAATCATTTTGGTGTGGCAACTAACGAGAGGAGTGACATTGGACAATCAAGCACAGGACCATATCACTTGGAAGTGGAACAGTAGTGGGGTATATTCGACAAAGACGGCATACAACATCCAGTTCGCTGGAACAACGATCCCCTTCGAATCTGAACACTTGTGGAGAGCAACGGTGGAGCCAAAGGTAGCGTTCTTTGGGTGGACGGCGATGCATGGGAAGAACCTCACAGCCGACAATTTGGAGAAGAGAGGATGGGAAAATGGTATTATTTGTCCTTTGTGTTATGAGCAACCAGAGACGATCCAACATCTGCTCCTGGATTGCACATACACAAGACAGGTAGTAGAGACAATCGAAAGATGGTTCCATCTTCAAGAGGGAAAGTTGTTGTTGACCCCTCCCCAAACAGATATAGCAATGACACTACAATTATCAGCTGAAGATGCACCAAGAAAAGAGAGACGAAAAAAAGCAGGACTAATCTTGTATACATGGTGGAATATATGGAAGGAAAGAAATAGAAGGATTTTTCAAGGAATGGAGAAAGCGGCCCTCACAGTTGCAACGCTGTCAAAAGAGGATTATCAATGGAAGCTACGGGCGGAAGAACGCTTTCAACCTTTCAATGAACTCAATTTTCTAGGGAGGGAATGAAATTAGAACAACAACTTGTACTCCAAAGTGTTTCTCTTAGCTCCATATCTTATATCCAAAGGCAACGATTGTTGCTCGATGTATTTTAATTTATCTGAACTTTTTTCCTTCTATAATGCAAAGGCAGAACACCTGCCATTTTAAGTCAAAAAAAAAATCTCAGAAAGCAGAAATTGCAGGCGATACAACACAGTTCACCTTTTTTTACGAAAAATCTTCCTACTCAACCCTGCATGCACAATACCAACAATGCCATACTTAGATATGATTTTTTATTTGATGAATCGTAAAGAATTTTGGCTCTGTGTTCTTCTAAACCAACATTTTATATTAGTTGGGTATGAAAAATGTAAATATGTATTTCTTTAAACAACAAAAGAAGCTAATGGGCTATGTCAACATTTGTCCCTATCCTGCTACTGCACAATTATAGTCAGCTGAACATGACTGGTGTAAACCCAAATTTCCCACTATACCTTTACCAACATCTGCCTGGTACTGATGGCCAATTGGATACCTTTTAAGGAATAGCTGCAGCCTTGAGAAGTGTCAAACCGGCGATTCCATTTTGAGGTGAAGAGGAGAAATCCAAGATGCTGACATAGTGACATGGCTGGGATGTGAAGAATCACGTCAACAACATCTGGAGTCGTCAAACAGATACGGGACACCATGATTCCTGACAAATGTGGATTTAAATCTATGTTTCCTAAATTGACTTGATTTCAGCTTCACGATTATAATCTGGAAGATTCTGCAGTACCTTACAAAGAGTGACAATGGTTGTCATGGAGAAAAGAAGTAATCATGTGAAAGAAATTTGATTACTTTATTTATATACCTCATACAGGTACCATGAGATGTAAGCATCGGTAGCAGCATACTGAAGTTGATGTTTAGAGAGAACGTAAGCCTCCCAGTTTCCCATTCTTATGTTACTTGGCTTCGGCAACTATAGACAACAAACTACAGGCGTTAAAAGATTGCAACATTTTAATATTTTTGGTCCAACAAAAGCACTGAACAAAAAGAAGAGCAGGCAATGAGAGCATGCCCCAGAAAACAGAAGAATAGGAGCTTTGGGCTGTCTGCCAAATAATGTGTTTTAGCATCCAACAATTTAGAATTTACCAAGAACACATTAATGTAAGATGGGTTCTGTTGTCCAAATATTTATTTTAAAACAAATCAACAGGTTACCATGAGTACATTGCTCTAATACATAGTTTGAGTACAAAATTGAGTAAGTTAGCACTACATACAGCACCAGCCAAACTGTGCAAGAGAAAGAACACTTAATACTGGCGAATACCTCTTTGCATGTGATCATTTCGGTTAAAGCAGCAAGACTCCATCTTTTAGGAGGCCCAGCTAACTTGACATTTGCTATGTTTGACAAATCCATCAATGGTTTAACACAGACATCATAGTCATTCAACATTTTCCTTGCATCATTGTCTATGCATATTCCAACCTGAAAGGCAACAGGGCCATGACTTGTCTGAGCCAATACGAGCATAGCGATTTATTATTAGGGTACCAGCCAAAGAAAGAGAAACATCTGAACAAAGTTACCTACTTTAATAGATGAGGTATCCTCCAAGAGAAACTTAAGTATAGGTGGCACTCCAGAGTGAGCAACATGCAGGACATAACAAACAGTTTTTTCCATGCATAGCTGCATTACAGCAACCTTACAGGGTGGCTCACCTGCAAAGGTCAATTCATCGGTTATGCTCCATCGAATAACTCTACTTTGTACGAGTGAAGTTACAAAATATTCATTAAAAAAAGGAAAGTCAACTGTTGCTCCAGCTAAACACATTGAAGATGCTTCGAAATTTCTGATATAGAAAGCATAACTAACCTCTTCTTGGGAAGGGTCTCCACTCCAGATCGAACCCAAGAGAAACTGGGCTAGTGGCCTTCATGCTCTCAATTTTACCTAAGATATCCGTTGCAGCCTTCTCCACCTCTGAAGGTGTCCTACAGTAAATGATTTTACCGCTGAATGAAATCTGTTGATGCCTTGCCCTCGCACTACCTGCAGTGTAAATAAAAAGGAAGCGTGATTCCCGTATCCGTATCAATCACATAAGAAGCAACATGTCAGACAAACTACAGTTACACGTGAATCACACTGATAGACTGATCAAGTAACCTTTCCGGACACAATAGCAGTATCAGTAAAGGCCTGACCTCTAGAAAGATAACACCAAAACCATCACAGAGCTGTTACTGAACTCTAAAATTGCGAGCTTTTTTCTGTTGAATGATGCGACTGTAGCACCAAGAATCTATCCTGTTTTATTACTACAGTACCCATTCTATTTCAAAGCCATTGTGTGTGATTATGTCATTGCCGCCCCTGCCTCAGTTGAATCGCGCGGCAATGACAACAGTTCAAACTAAGATGATGAGTACTAGTTCTGTTTACTTTTTACTGGTTTGTACTTTGTTTGATGTTATGAGTTGTTCTAACAAGATTTTTATAGTGATTGTAGGGGGTGGGAGGGAGTTTAACTCATCACATGATTCATGATTCTAGGAGCTGTATATATATTAAAAAAATAGTAAAACGCCTAAGCAACGCCCTCCTAGGCAACACTTAGGCGCGCCTAGGCTCTAGACAGCGGGTCACCGCCTGCCTAGCGTCTAGCGCCTTTTGGAATCATGGTGCTGAATGACTAACAGTAATAGAAGTGATTTCTACGTACCTATGACTCAACGCGTGAGGCAACAGGTGCTCATTTTCCTCCCCCATTTTCAAGAACGAAGAGGGTTCTTTCGTTAATTCCACAATTCCAAGAAACGGGGAAATGGGGAACCGAGAAGAGCGGGGCCGCACCTCGAGGAGTGTGTGGAGAGATGATCCAGGACGGCGTAGATCCGCCGGAAACCGGGGTGCGGCTGTAGCCGGGGCGGCAGGAGAGGGAAGAAGGAGAAGGGGTGGACCAGTCGGGGAGGCGGCGGCGCTTGGCGGAGGCAGAGGCGTAGGCAGCCTCGACGGCCTGGAGCTCCGCCTCGGCCGCATCGTCCCAGTGGAAGTCGTCGTCCCCGTTGTCGAAGCCGGCCAGGGAGGACGAGGCCGAAGGCGCGGCCGGGTGCATAGCCGTCCGGCTCGCCGGTGAGCGGCCGGGACTGGCTCTTCCGGGTGGGAAAGGATGGGTTCTTTTTACCTTTCTTGCTATTCTGGAGTTTTGAAACGGGAGAGTGGGGAAACGTGGTGGGGCCACCTTCTATCCCTTGCTTATGTGAACCAGCGTGTGAGACAGTTCCTAGTGGCAAGTTGTAAAACAAACTGTATATATTGTATCACAGTGTAATTTTGAGTACGTACCATAAAAGTAAAAAGAGGATAGTGTATAGAGTATGTTTTAGAGTACGCTGATGCGGATTGTTTGAGACTGCTAGCGCTTGCGTCCTGGATCTTACAGTAACAACTGAAATATTTTATGCTTTACTGTTTCGTTCTTTCATTCTTCCTGCTCGTTCACTTCTAAATCGGACATATATATCAACTATAAGTTATTTTATATTATTTCATTCAACTTCTTTTTTACCATAGATTAACTACTTTATTTGTCTAAAATTATATGTATATTTTACAAAAAAAATTACTAAATTTATTATTTGTTTCATTTTAATTTTCTTCTATTTATTTCTATATCTTATATTCTTATTTCCTCATATTTTCTCTTTTTTTTCTTCTATCCCTATCCCTTTATGTTCTATCCGTCTCTCTCAAGCTTACCGACTCAGTCTTTTCAGATGTTTCTGATATTTTCTTCCTCCTGCCAATCCCTTCTCTTCTCAATCTTTCATCCCGATTTGGACTCACTCCTCCGTTAACCGCTCCTGGCCGAGCGCCCCACGCCTTACAGATCTCGACCTCCTCCCCCGTTCACCGCTCCTAGGATCGAGCTCGAGCCCGTCATTCCTCTCTCTTCCGGCGTGCTTGTCATCCTCCCCGGCGCCCCTCTCTTCCCTGGCATCATAAGATCCGAGGTCGAGTCGGTCGTCGTCCTCCTCGTCGGCCCCTCTCTCAAAAGCGTTGCTGTTCTTCCCAATGGCTCACCACCGTTCCTCTTCGTGTCGCTCAGCTTCATCAATGTCTAGCCTCGTCGATCTCATCTCGTCGTGCGCCGTCGGAAGCTTCGCTTGGCACGAACCAACCGTCGCCGATTTGGAGGCCGCTACAGTCGACCTCTTGGTTTGACGATGCCCTGTAGCGGCATCTGGTATAGAGGGTGTGATAGAGGGTGTCGGTGCGGGTGTCTACAGTTCCCCCGACCTCTATTCTAGCAGTAGTGGGCCGGATAGAGGTCTCCAGAGTGACCGGTCTGAGAACGATGTTGTCAGGTCGCTTGGCCCATGGTATCGGCACCCTCCATGAAGTGTGACATATTCTCTATCAAGCTCCTGCTAGATCTGAGGTAGAGAGAGCAAGCAGGATGTGCTGCATTGCAGTTAGTGATACTAACCCGTGAACCTATGAGGCATCAAACCTATATGTTAGTTACAGTAACTGTGGAGGATGTGAACACGAGCAAGCATTGCAACTGACACATGAGCTTAAGAGATATCAGGTCCACAAGTCAGTGATAGCAACAATGCAGTTACTACAGAGGATGTAAACGCGAGAAAGCATCGCAGGATAAGACTAGAGACTAGTATCCTCCTAGCTCTGCTTGTGACAGGAATGAAAGTTTCCTAGATGGGGTTGAATAGACGAATAATGTGAAATTTAACTCAATACAAGCTAATTAAATAGACAGAGTACAAACTAGTCTGGCCTGGGGGCGGACTAGTCCGGTCAGGAAGTTGAACTTGACAAAAGGTAATATTTTTATGCGATGATGTAAAGTCTACTTCGTGAAATGTGAAGACTACAAACATAACAATCTAGTAATGGAGATGAACGAAGATAAAATGACTAGATCGAGGTGAATCGCAAGATTAAGATTAAGAACATGTGGAATCCTAACTTGATCTAGCGAAGAACGAGAAAGGTAAATCAAGGGTGCAAGACACGAGATTTATCCCCTATTTCAACTTCACAACGAAGCCTACATCCACGTTGAGGAGCCCACGGAAGACCGGGTTTCGCTCAACCGTTTCCTCACCTAGCCACCACAGAGGTCAGCTAGCCCTACCACTAAATAACGGGGGTAATCACCAAATTCGTGGGGCAACTCAGAATCTGAGGCTCTCACAAGATTACAACACGAAAAGATCAGAGATCAACATCCACACGACCTCAAATCAACGAATCAAACTAAGAGAATCAATCAAGAGCTCAAAGACAAGCAAACTCTTCTTTCTTCTCTTCCAAGACTCACAAATCCTCAAGAATCCCTCTTAGGACTCCAAGAATGGTTGACATAGGGCTAGGAAGGCTCTAGGTAAAATTATATGTATACTTTACAAAAAATTACTAAATTTATTATTTGTTTCATTTTAATTTTCTTCTGTTTATTTCTATATCTTATATTCTTATTTCCTCATATTTTTCTTTTTTTCTTTTTTCTTCTATCCCTATCCCTTTATGTTCTACCCGTCTCTCCCAAGCTTACCATCTCGATCTTTTCAGAAGTTCCTGATATTTTCTTCCTCCTGCTGATCCCTTCACTTCTCAATCTTTCCTCCCGATTTGGACTCACTCCTCCGTTCACCGCTCCTGGCCGAGCGCCCCGCGCCTTATAGATCTTGACCTCCTCCTCAGTTCACCGCTCCTGGGATCGAGCTTGAGCCCGTCGTTCCTTTATCTTTCGGCGTGCTTGCCATGCTCCCCGGCGCCCCTCTCTTCCCTGGCATCATAACAGTCAAGTTTGAGTCGGTCGTCATCCTCCTCGTCGGCCCCTCACTCAAAAGCGTGTTGTTGTTCCCAATGGCTCACCACCGTTCCTCTTTGTGTTGCTCAGCTTCGGCAATGTCCAGCCTCGTCGACCTCAGCTCGTCGTGCGCCGTCCAGAAGCTTCGCTTGGCACGAACCAATTGTCGCCGATTTGGAGGCCGCTACAGTCGACCTCTTGGTTTGACGATGCCCTGTAGCGGCCTCTGGTATAGAGGGCGCGATAGAGGGTGCCGGTGTGGGTGTCTACAGTTCCTTCGACCTCTATTCTAGCGGTAGTGGGACGGATAGAGGTCTCTCGAGCGGCCGGTCTGAGAACGATGCCGTCAGGTCGCTTGGCCCATGGTATCAGCACCCTCCATGAAGTGCGAGATTCTCTAGCAAGCTCCTGCTAGATCTGAGGTAAAGAGAGCAAGCAGGATGTGAATACTCTACGGTAACTGCATTGTAGTTAGTGATACTAACTCGTGAACTTAAGAGGCATCAAACCTATATGTTAGTTACAGTAACAATGCAGTTATTGTAGAAGATGTGAACGCGAGCAAGCATTGCAACTGACACGTGAGCTTAAGAGACATCATATCCACATGTCAGTGATAGCAACAATGCAGTTACTACAAAGGATGTAAATGCGAGAAAGCATCACAGGATAAGACTAGAGACTAGTATCCTCCTAGCTCTGCTTGTGACACCAATGAAAGTTTCCTAAATGGGGGGTGAAAAGGCGGATAACCTGAAATTTAACTCAATACAAACTAATTAATAGATAGAGTACGGACTAGTCCGGCCTATGTAACACCCTCATTTTCATGCATAATACATTGCATTCACCCCCTCACATGCTTAACATTATGTGGTATAAAATGGAACAAGATTAAAATGTCAAAATAGGAAATTAAACCTACCAGGGAACGGACTTGTCTGGCCCACAAACCCGGACTAGTCCGGTAATTCCCTTCTGGTCCAGGAAATTCAGTTCTTCAGGGTTACAGACTTGTCCGACACATTGCACGGACTAGTCCGATTTAGCTCCTGATGTTCCCCGGACTGGTCTGAAAAATTAATCGACCACAACGGACTTGTCCGGCCGCCCATGCGGACCAGTCCGGCCTACTGAACTCAATTCATATTCTTTTATTCTTCACAATTTGTTTTTGGGTAATTGCCTAATTTGGGCCCAAGGACTTCGTGCCCAACCCCAGAGGGGCCCAATTGGAACCCACCTCGGCCCGTACTCATCCTCCACCAAATTCTACTTGGAATTCACCCCAAACCCTAACTCTCCACCTCTATATATACAACCCAATACCCCACACCTCCCCACCCCAAACTGAAAACCCTTGTTGCCACCTTTGCTTTGTTGCCGACGTCAAGAGGAGAGCCAAGAGCAAGGAGAAGGAGGAGAACTCGAAGGAGGATCAATCAAGACCAATATTCATTGATCATTGTCGTTCTTCATTCAAGTTCTTCACCGACTCAACTCCATCAAGCCCTAATTGCCAAGATCCAAAATCTCACGCCAAAAATTTGATCTTTGGATCTCTAAACACGTGGTATACCCTCTACATTCAAGTTTTCATGCAACTTCAACCCCAATTCTTGCAGATCAAGAAAACCCTAAGATCTAATTCTGTCCAGGGCGGACTAGTCCGACCCCTGAACACGGACTAGTCCGGCCTCTGAACCTGAACTGTGCTGAGTTGGTTTCAAATTGACTCGAATCAATTCCAAACTTGTTCAAACTTGTTGGAAACTATTGTAACTAGTTAGTAAACATTAATAGCAACTCATTAACAAGTTTTACCTCACAATTACATTAATCATGCATATCATGGCATATTAAGTACCATATGAGCATTATTTGATTGAATTGTGTGTTTTGCATGTTTGTCGCTCGGAATAGAAGGAGTTGTCATAGAGAGTGCTTTCGAGGACCTACAGAACCAGAGTTTCAAAGTCTTTGATCCAAATCAAGCCCAAGAGCAAGGCAAGTGTCCTTGATCATATTGATCCTGTTTTAAATGTTTTGTTTGCAAAATTGCATGCTTTGTGTCGAAATTGATGGGAAATCCCAATTGTAGGAGTTCACTAGTTTTGTATGACCACCCTTGTCGCTTGAACACTATGTAGAGAGTCGAGAAGGGTATTTTACATTTTTGCATCGATATACTCAATTGAGTTGGAAATCCACTACAATTGCTTAATTATGAACTAATGAACATATGAATGATGATGATTGGTAATGATGACCCTGTAGCAACATGGTGCCTAGGGATCTAAGCAAGATGGTTATGTGGAATGGGTTGGACTGTTTCAGTGGTTTCGCTTGCTTTAGATCTAAGGACCGGTTCGTGGAGCGACCATCCATGATTTACAGTGCCACCACAAGGCCAAGTATGGGTGCGTCTTAGCTGACTGATTAGTGAATTGCCAGTGCTATTTGGACCACTAAGAATGCTCGGGGAAGGGGTAGTCGGATTGGGTCCATTGATGATTGGTGGGACTACCCTGGGATCCGAATGGCTCAAGAGGGGGCCCTTGGTTGAAGATGTGCTTAGTTGGATACATCGCCACCGGTGAAACCTCAGTTGGGTCTAAATGGGCTAGTAATAACTTTGTAAAAGGCTATTTTGTGATCTCTTGGCCACACAACTAAGGAAGTGTGAGACGACATAATTGAGATTCCATAGTCATCGAAAGTGATGAAATCACGAACTTGTGGGTAAAGCAGTACAACCTCTGCAAAGTGTGTCTAAAACTATCATGATAGCCATGCTACCGGTCAATAGCAACATGGACCCTCACATGATTAAATTTGGACTTTAATATGGTTTAACGGCTGGAATTGGATCGGGAATCAGTATTGGTTAATTAATTGGCTTTGGTATATGGAATTGTTGAAATTGAGACAAATGAGCATTTATGAGTTGATTATGGATTATTATTGTAGAAGTTGGTTATTTAAGTTGGAATTGATGATTATTTGGGTTATTCGGGAAGGACCTCACTTGATATAATGACATTTTCAACTGTTTTAAATGTACTTTTATGCAATTAGCCCATTTTATTAGCATGCCTTGTTTAAGCTACATGTCATACTTTCCCACACTTGCTGATTACGACATGTGCTCACTCTTACTATTCTCCCACCAAATCCAGACGCAGGCAACCAGGTGGAGTACCAGGAGGATTTTGAGGAGTTCTAGGCGTGTGTTATGCCGTCAAACTTGACTGTGGAGTTGAAGTCTTTAGTGTTTAGATTTTCTGCTACAATTTCATTAGAGTTGTAATCAAGACTATTTGGTTTGTAATAAGGTACTATTATTAGTATTATTATTCGAGGCATGGTTATAATCTGTTCATCGTTTGTGAATTACTTGTGTATGTGTGCTAAACATACTGGGCACACATATATTCCGCTTGGTTCTTTTTCAGAACCAGGTGTCACAAATTGGTATCAGAGTTGTGTTTGACCGTAGGACGCATGCCTAGTTAGAATGGACACCACAAACCACTTAGGACTTCTTTCCTATTCAAAATTAGCCTGTTTTGCACTATTTTGCCTCCCACTAGCTATATAATGTGGGTAAAAACTGCGTTTTTGCTGCTGCTGCAATTTTTGCTGTTTTGCATCTCTTTGAGAAAATGCACATCCTCTCATCTAAATTTATGGCTGCTGCAATTTCAGAACTTATATTTGTGCTTTCCTCTACTTTTCTAATATTTTCTTGTAGATAGCTCACACCAAGATGACAGGCCGCAAGAGAGCTCGTTTGCCACCCCTTGGAAGCAATCTTAGGCCTCGCAAGGAGAAGGAAATGGAACCAGCCCAAGAGGAGGAAGAAGTGAATTCTCACACAAAAGAAGTTGAGCATGAACACTCCAACCCGACGGAGGAAGACCCTGAAATGGTGGAGTCCTATGATGATGATGAGGAAGAGGAAGACCCTGAGATGGTAGAACGCTACAATAGCGAGGAGGTGGAGGATGATATACATGAGAAGAATGAGGATGAAGCCCAAGATGAGGAGGAACCACAAGAGGAGGCACCTGAAGTTCAAGGGAATGCATCACAACCTAGTGAAGCCAGAAGGGAAGAAAATGCTTAGTTTATCGTGAAGCTCAAGAATTCTGTTCTGATGGCACTGATGGAGGATTTGCAGCCAAGCAATTGAAGGAGTTTCTTGATCTATGCAAGATGCACCCGGAATACTATGTCAAGAGGATTACTCGCTATGGACGTGAAGAATGGAGGGCTCAAGTTACTGTTCTTGCTGGAGATGAGGTGGTCACCCAACACTTTGCATCCACATGGAGGAGCACCAGGGAGCAAGCTATTGATGATGTCGCTTGGGATGCACTTACTAGATTGTGCCACATCTATCGGGAGCATATTGGAGGAACTAGCTTTGCGCTGCACCCGCAACGCAAGAAGGGGACAAGGGAGATCTTAAGGCCTCAGGATGGAGCTCAAGTCAGTTCTTGCGCTATTGACAGACCTTAGAAGGTATTGGTGAATTTGAGAAATCGCTATGCTGATGCTATGGAAGAGATCCGTTACCTCCGTAAGAAGCTGTTCGTCATGGAGAAGCAAGAGGAAGTTTGTGCTACCGTGGAGGTGAATGGTGTAGCAACCTCTCCAGCACCTACATGGACGGCCAACTCACCCTGGCGTGCGCCCATGTATGCTTCGCCACAACCGTCGCCTTCGCCACCTCACGACAAGGACAGCCACAACTCACATAATTAAGTCTAGGTATCCTATTTAGAAGTTAGAAAAAGTGTTTAGATCATCTTAGTCATGTTTAGTGTGGTGTGTTGAATTTTCTTGGTGTGCTTGTGCTTGTGTGCTTTGTGCGAATTGTGGGACGATTATCGTTTTGTCCACATCCACACGTAATAGAGAGTTGTGGGATACTTGTCCACATCCTCTAATAGGGTTATTAGTATTAATAAAGTAGTTGTTAGTTATATATACCTTGATGCATATAGTTGGGACATTTCTTTTCAAATTCTAAATTCTTCCGTCTCTACTATTCTTTCACCAACAGATGCCGAGGACTCATAACCAGAGGAATGCCAATAGTGAGGAGGAGAGCAATGAAACACCTCAGAACAACCAGGGACCCCAGGGAGCTATCAATCTTGAGAAGCTATTGGCTATGCAGAACCAGCTCATGCAGACCATGATAAAGACAATGGGACAGCTGAAAGCTGGCAACAACAATCAGCCTCACATGCCGCCGCCACCACCACCCCCGCCACATCACAACCGTTTGGGAGAGTTTATGAGGACCAAGCCGCCTACCTTTGCTCAAGCCATAGATCCAATGGAAGCTGATGACTGACTGAAGTCTGTTGAGAAGAAACTTGCTATTGTCCAGTGCAACAACAAAGAGAAGGTTCTTTTTGCCTCACACCAGTTGATGGGGGCTGCTGCGGACTGGTGGAATATTTATGCAATGCCCACGAAAATCAAGAGAGAATCACCTGGGTTGAATTCAAGGAGAAGTTCCATTCTCACTATGTGCCAAAGGGAGTTATGATACTGAGAAGACAGGAATTTGAAAACCTCGGGCAAGGAAGGATAGGTGTGAGTGAATACCTCAATAAATTCACTCAACTATCAAGATATGCTCCAGAAGACATCAACACTAATAGCAGAAATCAATATCTGTTCATGAGGGGACTCAATAATGAAATTCAAGTTCAGTTGCTCAATGCTGACTACGCAAACTTCGAGAAGCTGGTTGACAAGGCCATTGTGGTTGAGAACAAGATTCGGGAGATAGAGTTAGACCACAAGAGGAACATGCCATATCAGGGACAACCGCAAGGAAGCAATGGCCGCCCTCGCTATGCGCCACCTGCTGCACCCTATTACAACCCATCTGCTGCTGCATACCGCCCTGCCTATCCACCGCGACTGCAACAGCCAATGCAGCTACGCCCACCCATGCAAGCACCTCACTTACCTATGCAACCTGCGCCATGCTCAAATATGCGTGCTTATGCTCAGAACCAGCCTCGCCCTAATTTTGTTGGCGCCACTGGTGGAAAGACTTGCTATGCTTGTGGTCAGACAGGACATTTTGCTAATTCATGCCCAAGATCATGTCAGGGTCAGATGAACAATGTTCCAAGGAAGAATCCAAGGCCCAATGGAGGAGCAGCTCAAGGCATCCGTGGACCACATCATTTCGCTCGTGGCAAGGTGAACCATGTATCCGCAGAAGAGGCTCAACAAGCTGAGGATGTCATGATTGGTATGTTTCTCGCAAACTCCAACCTCGCGACTATATTATTTGATTTTGGAGCATCACATTCATTCATCTCATCAAAGTATGTTGCAAAGAATAGCATGCCCATATCATACCTGAAGTTTGCGTTATTGGTTAAATCTCCTGGAGGAGAGATGAGGACAAATATAACATGTCCAAAACTAAGTTTTCCATAAGGGGGTAGAATTCGTTGCCAACCTCATAGTCCTGAATTCTCAAGGCTTGGACATCATACTTGGAATGGATTGGCTAAGGAAGCATAACAGAGTAATTCAGTGTGCTACTCGGACAGTTCAATTGACAAATGGGGAAGGAGTCAGCGTAGAGTTCAAAGCGGTTCAGCCGACGATCGAGAAGGCAATGGTGAATCATGCAGAAGGAGTAACCTTGGAAGAGATCTCAATTGTCCAGGAATACCCAGACGTGTTTCCTGACGAATTGCCATGTATGCCACCTGATTGTGACATCGAGTTCGTCATTGACTTAATACCTGGGACTGCACTTATAGCAAAGAGGCCATATAGGATGCTTCCTAAGGAATTAGCAGAGCTCAAGAAAAAGATTCAAGAGCATCTAGAAAAGTATTTTATACGCCCAAGCTCGTCACCATGGGGAGCCCCAGTGCTTTTCGTAGATAAGAAGGATGGATCCCAGAGAATGTGTGTAGATTACCAGTCTCTCAACGAGGTTACAATCAAGAATAAGTATACACTGCCCCGCATTGAATATTTGTTCGACCAGATGAAGGGAGCTAGAATCTTCTCTAAGATCGATCTTCGGTCAGGATATTTCCAAATGAACATTTGACCGTCAGACATACCCAAGACAGCTTTCAGGACACGGTTTGGATCATATGAGTACACAGTCATGTCATTTGGATTGACTAATGCACCTGCATACTTCATGTACCTCATGAATAAGGTCTTCATGGAGTATTTGGATAAATTTGTGGTAGTGTTCATTGACATCATGATCTACTCTAAGAGTGAGGAGGAGCACGAAGAGCATTAAGGCTGACATTGCAAAAATTGATAGAGCATCAGTTGTATGCCAAGTTCAACAAGTGCCAATTTTGGTTGAGGGAGATATCATCCCTAGGTCATATCATATCTAGCGGAGGAGTGTCAGTTGACCCAAGGAAGGTTAGAGATGTTCTTAAGTGGGAACCGCCCCAAAATGTGAAGGAAATAAGAAGTTTTCTTGAAATGGCTGGATATTACCGTTGATTCATCAAGGAGTTTTCCAAGATAGCAAAACCCATGACTGAGTTGTTAATGAAGGAGAAGCCTTTCAAGTGGACTCAAGTCAGTCAGGACAGTTTCGAGGAGCTAAAGAAAAGATTGACAACATCACCTGTGTTGGTATTGTCAGATGTGAGCAAGAGTTTTGACATTTGTTGTGATGCTTCAAGGCAAGGACTTGGATGTGTGCTGATGCAAGAAGGTCAAGTGGTTGCACACGCATCCAGGCAATTAAAGAGACATGAGCAGAATTATCCGATGCATGATCTCGAACTCGCAGCCGTAGTGCATACGTTGAAGATTTGGAGACATTACATTCTTGGTCATAGATGTGAGATTTATACGGATCACAAGAGTCTCAAGTACATATTCACGCAAACAAATCTGAATTTGAGACAACGAAGATGGTTGGAAATCATTAAGGATTATGATATTAGAATCAACTATCATCCAGGGAAAGCCAATATAGTGGCTGATGCTTTGAGTAGAAAGGGAGCGAGCCACCAGCTTACCTTTCGGGAGTTGCCACCCGAGCTATGCAATGAGTTCGAACGATTGAATCTTGGATTTGTGAATGAGATGGGAGCGATGGAAGTGAACCCAACCCTAGAACTAGAAATTCGAGAGGCACAAACAAAAGACGAGGAAATCCAGGAAATCAAGAGAAGGACCCAAGAAGGGAGAGAATTCAGATTTGATGAAGATGACCAAGGTACTTTATTGCTTGGAAAACGAATTGTTGTTCCTAATGATAAGAGACTCCTACAGTTGATATTAAAGGAGGCACATGACACACTTTACTCTATCCATCCCGGTTGTACAAAGATGTACAAGGACTTGAAGACGTGCTATTGGTGGGATGGTATGAAAAGGGACATAGCTGAGTATGTAGCCCTATGTGATGTATGTCAATGAGTTAAGGTGAACATCAAAGGCTCGTTGGATTGTTGCAACCATTAAAAATTCTAGAATGGAAGTGGGAAGAGGTTGGTATGGATTTCATAGTTGGATTACCTCGAACCCAGTCTGGGTATGACTCCATATGGGTTATTGTGGATCGGTTGACCAAATCAGCTCATTTTATTCCTGAAAAGACAACTTACAGTGGAGCGAAGCTATCAGAGTTGTATATGGGAAGAATAGTGTGTTTACACGTAGTGCCCAAGAAAATAGTGCCCGATAGGGGTTCTCAATTTACCTCGAGGTTCTGGCAAAAGCTACACGAATCAATGGGAACTCAATTGAATTTCAGTTATGCATATCACCCTAAAATGGATGGACAAACCGAGAGAACAAATCAGATTTTGGAAGACATGCTAAGAGCTTGTGCGCTAAAGTATGGCGGGAGTTGGGACAAAATTTTGCCATATGCTGAATTTTCCTATAATAAAAGTTATCAAGCAAGCTTGAAAATGTTGCCATATGATGTAGTGTGTGGGAGAAGGTGTAGGACTCCCTTTGATGAGGACATCACAATAGCAGAGACGCGCATTGAACTGCAAGGACCAATCACAAGAGCACGGGCACGGTTATTAAATCAGCAGGTGAATTCGTTCTTAACTTCTTTTGCATGTGAGTTTGAGAATAGATTGCTATGTGATGATTTAATTGTTATTAGGAATAATGGAAAAGATCAACAAGTGAAGGAAGGAGGCCTTGGGAGCGTGGAGAACCACCTGGGACGTCCACAAGTAGATGGAAACAGTTTACAACTCGGACTCGAGTTCAACTCGGTGTCCAGGAGCAGTCCAACTTAAAACAGATGCCCAGGTGGCATACGGACTCCGTTTTCGACGTTCTACATATGCACGGAAAGAGGAGAAGATAAACTTTCCAATGGTTCTGGTCCCACCTCAAAATTCCTCCGGAGTCATTGGGAATCGTCGAAACAATTCGAGTCCAGATTTCTGTCCGGTGCTGCGCCACCGATTCGGGCCTTTGGGCCTTGTATCCCGTAAGAGTCCATTAGGGACGCGTCTAATCGTGTTTTGGTCGAACCCTAGCCTATAAATACTGCAGCCGCCGGTCATATTCGGTGGGTTTTGCTTAGATCAATAATATCGCCGTTCTACGGTTTGTGAGACCCCAATTTCGCGATTTCCGATCGTGTCTTCTACGTTCTTGCTCGTGTTCTCGATTGCACTTGCAGGGATTAGCCTTCTTGGCGAGGTCAAGCGTGTGCAGCACGGTTGATAACCAACGGAGCCGTGGTGTAGTGATTGCAGGGGTACTCGAACCGCTCGAGTGCCGCGGATCATCAACGTCGAGTTCTCCACCCCAATCGACATACCTTTCGGAAGATCGGGCCTAAACCTACTCATCAATTGGTATCAGATTTCCAGGTTGCCCGTGAGGTATCTTTGTTTTCCTTCCTTCCATTAGATCGATTTTGTTTCGTACCTAGAGTCCACAAAAAAAAGCCACAAAAAAAATTAGATCGTTTTTACCCTTCCCACACTATAGTGCCTGCAGTTTCGTTTTTCAGTTTGCATTGTTGAGTTTGCATTCGTGTGGTTGAGTCTTGTTGCTGGTTTAGCTTTGTATTTTTTGGTCCTAGTTATCGTGTTTCATCCTTGTTTTCTTGCTATTCGACACCTATTCCACAATCCCTAAATAACAAACCGATCCGCCACGTTCATCGGTTTGCCCTAGCTAGCCGCCTTGCGTGAACTCCCGCATCGCCAGCCCTAGATTAGGTGACAAATCTTTGTGCCATTCATCCTTGAATCATCACACACCACCCCATTAGTTGCTGTGCAAATTCCCGATCGTTTCCGTATCCGTTTGCGAGTTCTGTTCTCAAACCGAGTTGGAATCAACATCCAAAAAAACGTAACTCGGACAGCCTACCTTAAAACGGCCATAACTTTCGCATACGAACTCGAAATCGGGCGAATTTTTTTTTCAAATTCATCTACGCGAAATTTCGCATCTGATTTTCCGCGGCATAGCCGCGTTCGGCGAAATTAGATTGCCCAAATTCCCCTCGGAAGATAGGCTATCCGGCCTCCGAAGTTTCAGCACGAATTTTAAAGAACCTTCTTGATTTTCTATAGGCCGCATATTACATCCAATTGAGCTGCAAATTTGTGTGCTTCCTATATCTGTGCTACTGAGTAAAGAAAAAATATCTAAAAAATATTACAAAAAAGAAAAAAAAATAGTGAAGAGCACGCATATTAAAGCAATTGGCCTATACCACTTGGTGCTGTTTGTTTGGTTATATAATTCTGTCTTTCTTTTGCCTTGATACTTCCTTGTGTTGTGCTAGGCTCTAGGGCACTCAGTTGACCAGCAACAGTTTCCTACATTGAATACTTATTCAACTTTGTTTAGCTGTTAACGATTTTCTGCTTATTAGCCACCATATTGTGCCATCCAAGCTCCACCTTTCTCTTGAGCATAACAGGTACCTTTGCAATCACCCCACGCTTCATTGGTTCATCTCACCGTCCACACCACCTGCTGTGTCGGTAAGAACACTTGTAAGAGCGTGGTAAGACGCTTGAGCGAGAGAGATTGTTTTCTTCCACCTTCCACATTGTCACTGTAGTTGATAGGGATAACATTTTTTTTTGTTGTCTTTTGTTTCCTACTAACAATGGCAGGAGAAGAAAATAATGACGAATGTGTTCAACATGTTGAGTTACGTGATATGTTCGCCAAATACAACGCATCAACGGAGGAGTCATTGGCGAACTTGACTCGCAAACTGAATGACCTTGCTCTTCGGATGAATACTTTTGAGGCTCGGTTGCCTCTCGCTGGAAGACAAGAAGACAATGCTTATGATGAACTGGAAGATCACAGTAATCAGCCAAGACTGCCACTTTATCGTCGAGGTATGGGAGGTAATAATCATAACAATTATAACCGCCCTCCTGATGATCCTTTTGCTAAAGTTAAATTTACTATACCCTCTTTTTCTGGTACTTATGATGCTGAGGCTTATCTTGATTGGGAGATGACAGTAGAGCAAAAATTTAATTCCCATCTTGTTCCTGAACAACATAGAGTTCGTCAAGCCACTAGTGAGTTTAAGGACTTTGCTATCATATGGTGGAATGAACTTGTTAAAACTAGAACTGATCCTCCAACATGGGATAGATTAAAGGAAGCTATGCGTGTTCGATTTGTTCCTCCATCTTTTCAGCGGGACCTTCGCAAAAAATTGCAGCGTTTAGACCAAGGTAACATGTCCGTAGAGGAGTATTATCAAGAGTTACAAAAGGGTATGCTGCGTTGTGGGGTAGTAGAGGACATGGATGATAAAATAGCTCGTTTTTATGGGGTGTTGAGGCGTGAAATTCAGGACATTGTTGATTACAAAGAATATGATACTGTTAACAGATTGTTTCAGCTTGCTATGTTGGCAGAAAAAGAATTGCAGGGCCGACAACAACAGCAACAACGCACGAGGAGCAACTTCACGCCGCGTGCAGCAACTACACCATCCAAAACAGCACCATCTTCGGCCCCCCGTGCAGCGACTACACCACCCAATGGCGGCCAACGAACTATACCTGCTGCTCCACCTTCTCGCGTGCCGGAAGGCAGCAAGGCGACATCATTCAAGCCTTCGTCGTCCACTCCTTCTACGGGTCGTACTTCCGAAATTAAGTGTCACCGCTGCCAGGGACTTGGTCATATGATGAGAGATTGCCCGAGCAAACGGGCATACATAGCACGCGACGATGGCGGGTATGATAGTACTTCGGATGTTGAAGATGAAAATTCTCTTGCTACTGACTTTACAGGTCCAAATGACGAACACACCAAAGAAGAGGTACTTGGTACAGCGGCGACGGAGAACTATAGGAGCATCATTGTGCAGCGTGCCTTGAGCTCCAAAGTGGAGACCGACGACAAGCTACAACGACACAACCTCTTCCACATGTTTCTCGTCGTCAAGGACTGCCGTGTACACACTATAATTGATGGAGGTAGCTGCAATAACTTGGTAAATACGGACGTTGTCAAGAAACTCGGTTTGACAACAAGAGCACACCCTCATCCGTACCACATTCAATGGTTCAACAACAGCGGTAAGGTTCGGGTAACACAAACAGCGAGAACCCATTTTTCAATTGGTTCATACCATGATTTTGCTGATTTTGATGTTGTTCCTATGGATGCTTGTTCTCTTTTATTGGGTCGTCCTTGGGAATTTGATACAGATGCTATTCATCATGGTAGAACCAATAAATATACTCTCATGCATAAGGGAAAGAAAATCACTTTGCTCCCCATGACTCCTGCTGAAATTGTGCATTTTGAGAAGAGTAAAATTAGTGAGGGCAAAGCAACTAAATTAGAATCTGAAAAACAGCAAGTTATTAAGTTAAAATCACCATCATTGCTCGCAACTAAATCTGAACTTGCTGATTTATTCGATGCTAAGGGGATGTGCTATGCTTTAGTTTGCAAAGAAGCCATGTTTTCACTTCATGAATTGTCTATTGCATTGCCCCCTGCTGTTGCTAACCTTTTGCAGGAGTTTGAGGATGTGTTTCCCTCCGAGATACCCCCTGGTTTACCACCGATGAGAGGCATTGAACACAAGATCGATTTGATTCCAGGAGCAAGTTTGCCAAATCGTGCAGCATACAGGGCGAATCCACAAGAAACTAAGGAAATTCAGCGACAAGTCCAAGATCTTTTGGACCGCGGGTACATTCGTGAAAGCCTTAGCCCTTGTTCCGTTCCTGTTCTTTTGGTTCCTAAGAAAGATGGCAGTTGGCGCATGTGTGTTGATTGTCGAGCGATTAATAACATCACCATTCGATATCGTTATCCTATTCCTCGATTAGATGACATGCTTGATGAATTGAGTGGTGCTATCATCTTCACAAAAATTGACTTGCGTAGTGGTTACCACCAAATTAGAATGGCACTAGGAGATGAATGGAAAACTGCATTTAAAACCAAGTTTGGACTTTATGAGTGGTTAGTCATGCCTTTTGGTTTAACTAATGCACCCAGCACCTTTATGCGATTAATGAACGAGGTTTTACGTGCTTTCATTGGACAATTTGTGGTGGTTTACTTTGATGATATCCTCATTTACAGCAAGTCATATGATGAACATCTTGATCATTTACGTGCTGTTTTTACTGTTTTGAGAGATGCACGTTTGTTTGGTAACCTCGAAAAGTGCGTTTTTTGCACCAATCGAGTCTCGTTTCTTGGCTATGTCGTTTCCTCGCAGGGAATTGAGATGGATGAGGCAAAAATTGAAGCAATCACCAGCTGGCCAGCCCCAACTACCGTCACACAGGTTTGTAGTTTTCTTGGTCTTGCAGGATTTTATCGGCGCTTTGTGCGGGATTTCAGCACCATTGCAGCACCTCTACATGAGCTAACGAAGAAGGGAGTTCCATTTCGATGGGGCGAACAGCAGCAACAAGCTTTTGATGCTCTCAAATCGAAGCTTACACAAGCACCATTACTACAACTTCCTGATTTTGACAAGACCTTTGAGCTAGAATGCGATGCAAGCGGCATTGGTATTGGAGGCGTTCTCATACAAGGAGGTAAACCCGTTGCTTTCTTTAGTGAAAAACTTCATGGTCCTTCTCTGAATTACTCCACTTATGATAAGGAATTGTATGCCTTAGTCCGTGTATTACAAACATGGCAACATTATCTTTGGTCTAAGGAGTTTGTCATACATTCCGATCATGAATCATTGAAGTATCTTAAGTGTCAAACCAATCTGAATAAACGACATGCTAAATGGATTGAGTTCATAGAGTCGTTTCCATACATCATTAAGCATAAGAAAGGGAAGGAAAATATCATTGCCGATGCATTATCTAGGCGTTATACAATGCTGTCCCAACTTGATCATAAAATCTTTGGTTTGGAAACAATTAAAGCATTATATCCTACTGATTTGGACTTCAAAGTTGCTTTTGAAAATTGTAGAGAAGGAAGAACTTGGAATAAATATGTGCTGCGAGAGGGTCTCCTCTATCGTGCTAACAAGCTATGCGTTCCAGCTAGCTCCGTTCGTCTATTGCTTTTGCAGGAAGCACATGGAGGAGGTTTGATGGGACATTTTGGAGTGAAGAAAACTGAAGACGTGCTGTCCACACACTTCTTTTGGCCAAAGATGAGGCGTGATGTCGAGCGCTACGTGTCACGATGCACTACTTGCAACAAAGCTAAGTCTCGTCTAAACCCACATGGTCTTTATATGCCTCTTCCTGTTCCTAGTGTACCTTGGGAGGATATTTCTATGGACTTTGTTTTGGGATTGCCTAGGACTAAGAGGGGGAGAGATAGTATTTTTGTAGTTGTTGATCGTTTTTCCAAAATGGCACACTTTATACCTTGTCATAAGAATGATAATGCCTCACACATTGCTGATTTATTTATGACGGAAATTGTTCGTTTACATGGTGTGCCAAATACCATTGTTTCTGATCGTGATGCAAAATTTTTAAGTCATTTTTGGAGAACTTTGTGGTATAAATTGGGAACCAAGTTGCTGTTTTCAACTACATGTCACCCACAAACGGATGGACAGACCGAGGTAGTTAATCGTACTTTATCCACTATGTTACGGGCTGTCTTGAAAACAAATTTGAAGTTGTGGGAGGAGTGTTTACCACATATAGAATTTGCTTACAACAGATCCGTTCACTCCACGACAAAGGTAAGTCCATTCCAGGTAGTGTATGGTTTCAATCCCCGTGCTCCTATTGATTTACTACCTTTGCCTCCTTCTGAAACTATAAATTTGGATGCTACACAACGATCTGAATTCATTCTTAAGATGCATGAAACTACAAAGAAAAATATTGAAATGATGAATGAGAAGTATAGGATTGCAGGTAGTAAAGGTAGAAAAGAAGTAAAACTTGAACCGGGCGATTTGGTGTGGTTACATTTGAGAAAAGAGCGATTTCCCGATTTGAGAAAATCTAAACTTATGCCACGAGCTGCTGGTCCTTTTAAGATCGTTGAAAAGATTAATGATAATGCATATAAGCTTGAATTGCCTCCCGATTTTGGGGTTAGTCCTACATTTAACATTTCAGATTTGCGACCATACTTGGGAGAAGAAGATGAACTTGAGTCGAGGACGACTCCAATTCAAGAGGGGGAGGATGATGAGGACATCACAACAGCAGAGACGCGCATTGAACTGCAAGGACCAATCACAAGAGCACGGGCACGGTTATTAAATCAGCAGGTGAATTCGTTCTTAACTTCTTTTGCATGTGAGTTTGAGAATAGATTGCTATGTGATGATTTAATTGTTATTAGGAATAATGGAAAAGATCAACAAGTGAAGGAAGGAGGCCTTGGGAGCGTGGAGAACCACCTGGGACGTCCACAAGTAGATGGAAACAGTTTACAACTCGGACTCGAGTTCAACTCGGTGTCCAGGAGCAGTCCAACTTAAAACAGATGCCCAGGTGGCATACGGATTCCGTTTTCGACGTTCTACATATGCACGGAAAGAGGAGAAGATAAAATTTCCAATGGTTCTGGTCCCACCTCAAAATTCCTCCGGAGTCATTGGGAATCGTCGAAACAATTCGAGTCCAGATTTCTGTCCGGTGCTGCGCCACCGATTCGGGCCTTTGGGCCTTGTATCCCGTAAGAGTCCATTAGGGACGCGTCTAATCGTGTTTTGGTCGAACCCTAGCCTATAAATACTGCAGCCGCCGGTCATATTCGGTGGGTTTTGCTTAGATCAATAATATCGCCGTTCTACGGTTTGTGAGACCCCAATTTCGCGATTTCTGATCGTGTCTTCTACGTTCTTGCTCGTGTTCTCGATTGCACTTGCAGGGATTAGCCTTCTTGGCGAGGTCAAGCGTGTGCAGCACGGTTGATAACCAACGGAGCCGTGGTGTAGTGATTGCAGGGGTACTCGAACCGCTCGAGTGCCGCGGATCATCAACGTCGAGTTCTCCACCCCAATCGACATACCTTTCGGAAGATCGGGCCTAAACCTACTCATCACCCTTGTTTTGGAATGAGACAGGGGAAAACCAAGTACTTGGACCTGATGTGATACAAGATGCTGAAAAGCAAGTTTAGACCATCCGCGAGAGCTTAAGGGCTGCTCAGTCAAGACATAAGGTTTATGCAGATAATCGACGAAGAAGCCTGTCTTTTGAGGTGGGAGACCTCTTATATCTCAAAGTGTCACCTATGTGAGGTCACAAGCGATTTAACATCAAAGGCAAGTTAGCAACTCGCTATATTGGGCCATTCAAGATTTCGGATAGACAAAAAGAATTAGCATATAAACTGGAGATGCCTGCACACCTTTCTGAGGTACATGATGTATTTCATGTCTCTCAACTCAAGAAGTGCTTGAGGGTATCGAAAGAGCAAATACCGATAGAAGAATTGGAGCGTGAGGAAGATTTGACCTATGCTGAGCAACCTGTCAAAATTTTGGACACCAAGGAGAGGGTCACAAGAAACAAGGTGATTCGATGGTGCAAAGTGCAATGGCATCATACAGAATCGGAAGCAACATGCAAATACAGAATCGGAAGAACCCAACCTCGTCGACCTCAGGTCGTCGTGTGATGCCCGGAAGCTTCGCTTGGCACGAACCAACCGTCGCTGATTTGGAGGCCGCTACAGTCGACCTCTTGGTTTGACGATGCCCTGTAGCGGCCTCTGGTATAGAGGGCACGATAGAGGGTGCCGGTGTGGGTGTCTACAGTTCCTCCGACCTCTATTCTAGAGATAGCGGGTCGGATAGAGGTCTCCAGAGTGATCGGTCTGAGAACAATGCCGTCACGTCGCTTGGCCCATGGTATCGACACCCTCCATGAAGTGTGAGATTCTCTATCAAGCTCCTGCTAGATCTGAGGTAGAGAGAGCAAGCAGGATGTGAATACTCTACGGTAACTGCATTGCAGTTAGTGATACTAACTCGTGAACCTAAGAGGCATCAAACCTATATGTTAGTTACAGTAACAATGCAGTTACTGTAGTGGATGTGAACGCGAGCAAGAATTGCAACTGACACGTGATCTTAAGAGACATCAGGTCCACATGTCAGTGATAGCAACAATGCAGTTACTACAGAGGATGTAAATGCGAGAAAGCATCACAGGATAATACTAGAGACTAGTATCCTCCTAGCTCTGCTTGTGACAACAATGAAATATTTCTAGATGGGGGGTGAATAGGCAGATAACCTGAAATTTAACTCAATACAAGCTAATTAATAGATAGAGTACAGACTAGTACGGCATGTATAACACCCTCATTTTCATGCATAATACATTGCATACATCCCCACACATGCTTAACATTAAGTGGTATAAAATGGAACAAGATTAAAATGTCAAAACAGGAAATTAAATCTGCTAGGGAATAGACTTGTCCGGCCCACAAACTCGGACTGGTCCGGTAATTCCCTTCTGGTCCAGGAAATTCAGTTCTTCAGGGCTACGGACTTGTCTAACACATTGCACAAATTAGTCTGATTTAGCTCCTGATGTTCCCCGTAGTGGTCCGGCAAATTAACCAAACTTGTCCGATTCGCCTCTGGACCACAACGGACTTGTTCGGCCGCCCATGCAGACTAGTCCAGCCTACTGAACTCAATTTGGATTCTTTTATTCTCCACAATTTGTTTTTGGGTAATTGCCTAATTTGGGCCCAAGGACTTCGTGCCCAACCCCAGAGGGGCCCAATTGGAACCCACCTCCGCCCCTACTCGTCCCCCACTGAATTTTACTTGGATTTCACCCCAACCCCTAACTCCCCACCTCTATATATACAACCCAATACCCCACACCTCCCCACCCCAAATTGAAAAGCCTTGCTGCCACCTTTGCTTTGTTGCCGACATCAAGAGGAGAGCCAAGAGCAAGGAGAAGGAGGAGAACTCGAAGGTGGATCAATCAAGACCAACATTCATTGATCATTGTCGTTCTTCATTCAAGTTCTTCATCGACTCAACTGCATCAAGCCCTAATTGCCAAGATCCAAAGTCTCACATCAAAACATTGATCTTTGGATCTCTAAACACGTGGTATACCCTCGAAATTCAAGTTTTCATGAAACTTCAACCCCAATTCTCGCAGATCAGGAAAACCCTAAAATCCAATTCTTTCCTGGGCAGACTATTCCGGCCCCTGAACACGGACTAGTCCGGCCTGTGAACCTGAATTGTGCTGAGTTGGTTTCAAATTGACTCGAATCAATTCCAAACTTGTTCAAACTTGTTGGAAACTATTGTAACTAGTTAGTAAACATTAATAACAACTCATTAACAAGTTTTACCTCACAATTTCATTAATCATGCATATCATGGCATATTGAGTACTATATGCGCATTATTTGATTGAATTATGTGTTTTGCATGTTTGTCGCTCGAAATAGAAGGAGTTGCCGTAGAGAGTGCTTTCGAGGACCTGCAGAACCAGAGTTTCGAAGTCTTTGATCCAAATCAATCCCAAGAGCAAGGCAGGTGTCCTTGATCATATTGATCCTGTTTTAAATGTGTTGTTTACAAAATTGCATGCTTGTGTCGAAATTAATGGGAAAACCCAATTGTAGTAGTTCACTAGTTTTGTATGACCACCCTTGTCACTTGAACACTATGTGGAGTGTCGGGAAGGGTATTTTACATTTTTGCATCGCTATACTCAATTGGGTTGGAAATCCACTACAATTGCTTATTTATGAAGTAATGAACATATGAATAATGAGGATTGGTAATGATGACCTTGTAGCAACATGGTGCCTATGGATCTAAGCAAGATGGTTATGTGGAATGGGTTGTACTGTTTCGATGGTTTTGCTTGCTTTAGATCTAAGGACCAGTTCATGGAGCGACCATCCAGGATTTATAGTGCCACCACAAGGCCAAGTATGGGTGTGGCTTAGCTGACTAATTAGTGAATTGCGATTGCTGTTTGGACCACTAAGAATGCTCGGGGAAGGGGTAGTTGGATTGGGTCTGTTGATGATTGGTGGGACTACCCTGGGATTCGAATGGCTCAAGAGGGGGCCCTTGGTTGAAGATGTGCTCAGTTGGAGACATCGCCACCGGTGAAACCTCAGTGGGGTCTAAATGGGCTAGTACTCGCTTTGTAAAGGCTATTTTGTGATCTCTTGGCCGCACACCTAAGGAAGTGTGAGACGACATAATTGAGATTCTATAGTCATCGAAAGGTCATGAAATCACGAACTTGTGGATAAAGCGGTACAACCTCTGCAGAGTGTGTCTAAAACTATCATGATAGCCGTGCTACCGGTCAATAGCAACCTGGACCCTCACATGATTAAAATTTGGACTTTAATATGGTTTAACGGCTGGAATTGAATCAGGAATCGGTATTGGTTAATTAATTGGCTTTGGTATATGGAATCTTTGAAATTGAGATAAATGAGCAGTTATGAGTCGATTATGGATTGTTATTGCTGAAGTTGGTTATTTAAGTTGGAATTGATGATTATTTGGGTTATTTGGGAATGTAACACCCTCATTTTCATCCATCATGCATTGCATACATTCTAATACATGTTTAAAATTTAGTAACATAAAAAGGAACAAGTTTAAAATGAATTTAGAGTAAAACCGCACTCAAAAGTTCTGGGAAGTGCGGACTAGTCCGTTTTTCTTACAGACTAGTCTGATTTCCCTCTGACCTCCATCAGACTTGTCCGTTTTGCTGCAAACTAGTCAGTTTTTGCCTCTGTATAGTTTCTGTCGGAGTTTTGTTTTCGGCAATTCTCCCGGTACTACTGTTGGTAGCCCGCGGAGTTTGTAGTTCGGTATTAGGCGCGCAGAGATTCAGAACATGATGGCAAAGTGACACGAAGATTTACGTGGTTCGGGCCGCCTAAGCGTAATACCCTACTCTATAGGGTGTGTAGTTGTTGTATTGAGCATCTGAACACTTGTGAGTGTGTGTGTTAGAGCCGAGTTTGGAAGAGGTCTGGAAGGGGTCTCCTGTGTATCGCTCGACCAATCCTTTTATGGTACAAGGACTGGTCGTTACACCGTTAGCCTAGGTCAACATGTGGCCCTGGCGGTTACTGATATTTAATACACAATTAATGAGGTTAATTACCCTTAATAGTGTGGTAATGGGCCTTGACAGTGCCGTTACTGGTATTAAGGGCCCTCTGATTGTGTGTCATTAATATGGTATTAATGACACTTAATCGGGTCTTGAAGTCTTTGATTGCCCCTTGAAGGTCTGAGCTGTTGGGGGTCCTCTTGTCTGCTCGTTGAAGTTGAAGATCCGACGGTTGGACACATGGCAGCTCCGGAGCTTTCTGTCTGGGACGGGTAGGTCCGGTGCAGATGTACACGTGTCGGTACTGGAGCTTCCCTCTGTCGGGGGTTAGGTATGGGGGTGCCGCGCAGGTGTTTAGCCCGGAGATTTCCCATGTGTGGGACGTAGCTCCGGTTGCGGTATACACGTGGAAGCACCAGGACTAACCATAGAAGGGAGGTAGGTCAGGTCCCGTATGACAAGTGGGGCCTTTGGAGGTCTTCAACTCAGATAGGTGAAGTTCCTTTGGTCTTCTTGTTGTCCTAAGGGGTATATGGTACGCAGGGTACCGACAGTGGCCCCCTGGGCCCACCTCTGGGGGAGACCTTTTGGATGAAGTCGTTCTGCTGGAGGTGGGTCCATCCTTCGGTTTTTGAGCTGTGTCTTCAAGGGTCTTCGGATGTGCCGTTGGCAGTAGTTCACAGTTAAACCAACGCCGCGTGGCATATCTAGGATGTGGTAGGTGAGATCTGAGCGTGCGGATCTCACGCAATTGAAAGTCGCCGGTTCCCGATACGAAAACCGTATTGGTTTCGCGCGCCCTGTCAGGCCGCCGCCCTCAGGCTTCCCGCCTTTCATGATGAGAACCGTTCGCCTGAGGTAAGGACCTTGACTTGATCGTCAGAGTGGCCCCGAGCCCCCTTGTCATTGGCAGGGTGAAGTTTTTGAACTGTATCGTCAGCTCTTTTGCGGTTTCCATCCAAGCATTTAGGGGGCTTACTTAAGAAGGAAAGCGCGCACCGTTTGGGGATTCTTTACGCCTTCATTTGAACTTGTGCTCGAATCCTCCAAACTTTAGCCAACTATTCATCTCTCGCCTGCTGTGCTGCGATGGAGTTGGGTCTCCGCAAGAGCCGTCTTAAGACCGACAGTGATCTGAAGAAGGTCTGGGCCCTCATGGGGTTGTCCAGTGACTTCTTCAATCACCTGGTCTACGTCTGCAAGCTTCCGTTCAAGAAGGAGCACGCCGGTGACATGGTGTACTTCTCTGCGTACGCCATGGTGGGACTGATCCCACCCTTCTCCACTTTTCTCTTGATGCTGCTAGACTTCTATGGTCTGCAGCTGTACCACCTTGGCCCCCACTCCATTCTTCTGGTGTCGATCTTTATCCACTTCTGCGAGATGTGGGTGGGTATTCCCCCCTGTGTCGAGCTCTTCCGCACCTTCTTCCCCATCCACACTACCGGCAAAAGTGACGAGTACCTTGGCTTCTATTATTTTGTGAAGCGCAAGAAGTGCCCGTACAAGTACTTGCGGTCGTTCCCTTCTGGCAACTGGGAAGATTGGAAGAAGGATTGGATTGTCATCAGGGTGGAGGAGCATGAGAAGCTGGATCTGCCCGAAGGCCTCCCCAACGTCGATACTGAAGCTTGGAGCGAAGTTCTGGTGCTATCGGACGCCTTCAATCCTGCTCTGACCAGGATCTGCCAATGTGTGGAGGGAGGGGTGACTCCCCAGGCGGTATTCTACAACTTCCTGGTCAACAGGTGGGCTCCGCTGAAGAAGAAAGAGAATCTCGCCTGGGCCCTCAATAGCGTGATGGACGACGACCGAATTGAGACCGGTTTGAAGTCCAACCTGGAAGGCGCAACTTTGGAGTTTCACCTCAAGAAGTTCCAGCATGACATCAACGTCGAGGGTGATGACTTGACTCCGCCGACGGATTTCCTCCCTCTGAACATGGAGGCGGAGTTCAGCAGGGAGCTCTAGCGGAAGATGCCGGTGCTTGACGACCTCGGTGAAGTTGAGAGGCTTTCGACCACCGGATTGTTGCAACCATTAAAAATTCTAGAATGGAAGTGGGAAGAGGTTGGTATGGATTTCATAGTTGGATTAACTCGAACCCAGTCTGGGTATGACTCCATATGGGTTATTGTGGATCGGTTGACCAAATCAGCTCATTTTATTCCTGAAAAGACAACTTACAGTGGAGCGAAGCTATCAGAGTTGTATATGGGAAGAATAGTGTGTTTACACGTAGTGCCCAAGAAAATAGTGCCCGATAGGGGTTCTCAATTTACCTCGAGGTTCTGGCAAAAGCTACACGAATCAATGGGAACTCAATTGAATTTCAGTTATGCATATCACCCTAAAACGGATGGACAAACCGAGAGAACAAATCAGATTTTGGAAGACATGCTAAGAGCTTGTGCGCTAAAGTATGGCGGGAGTTGGGACAAAATTTTGCCATATGCTGAATTTTCCTATAATAAAAGTTATCAAGCAAGCTTGAAAATGTTGCCATATGATGTAGTGTGTGGGAGAAGGTGTAGGACTCCCTTGTTTTGGAATGAGACAGGGGAAAACCAAGTACTTGGACCTGATGTGATACAAGATGCTGAAAAGCAAGTTTAGACCATCCGCGAGAGCTTAAGGGCTGCTCAGTCAAGACATAAGGTTTATGCAGATAATCGACGAAGAAGCCTGTCTTTTGAGGTGGGAGACCTCTTATATCTCAAAGTGTCACCTATGTGAGGTCACAAGCGATTTAACATCAAAGGCAAGTTAGCACCTCGCTATATTGGGCCATTCAAGATTTCGGATAGACAAAAAGAATTAGCATATAAACTGGAGATGCCTGCACACCTTTCTGAGGTACATGATGTATTTCATGTCTCTCAACTCAAGAAGTGCTTGAGGGTATCGAAAGAGCAAATACCGATAGAAGAATTGGAGCTTGAGGAAGATTTGACCTATGCTGAGCAACCTGTCAAAATTTTGGACACCAAGGAGAGGGTCACAAGAAACAAGGTGATTTGATGGTGCAAAGTGCAATGGCATCATACAGAATCGGAAGCAACATGCAAATACAGAATCGGAAGAACCCAACCTCGTCGACCTCAGGTCGTCGTGTGATGCCCGGAAGCTTCGCTTGGCACGAACCAACCGTCGCTGATTTGGAGGCCGCTACAGTCGACCTCTTGGTTTGACGATGCCCTGTAGCGGCCTCTGGTATAGAGGGCACGATAGAGGGTGCCGGTGTGGGTGTCTACAGTTCCTCCGACCTCTATTCTAGAGATAGCGGGTCGGATAGAGGTCTCCAGAGTGATCGGTCTGAGAACAATGCCGTCACGTCGCTTGGCCCATGGTATCGACACCCTCCATGAAGTGTGAGATTCTCTATCAAGCTCCTGCTAGATCTGAGGTAGAGAGAGCAAGCAGGATGTGAATACTCTACGGTAACTGCATTGCAGTTAGTGATACTAACTCGTGAACCTAAGAGGCATCAAACCTATATGTTAGTTACAGTAACAATGCAGTTACTGTAGTGGATGTGAACGCGAGCAAGAATTGCAACTGACACGTGATCTTAAGAGACATCAGGTCCACATGTCAGTGATAGCAACAATGCAGTTACTACAGAGGATGTAAATGCGAGAAAGCATCACAGGATAATACTAGAGACTAGTATCCTCCTAGCTCTGCTTGTGACAACAATGAAATATTTCTAGATGGGGGGTGAATAGGCAGATAACCTGAAATTTAACTCAATACAAGCTAATTAATAGATAGAGTACAGACTAGTAAGGCATGTATAACACCCTCATTTTCATGCATAATACATTGCATACATCCCCACACATGCTTAATATTAAGTGGTATAAAATGGAACAAGATTAAAATGTCAAAACAGGAAATTAAATCTGCTAGGGAATAGACTTGTCCGGCCCACAAACTCGGACTGGTCCGGTAATTCCCTTCTGGTCCAGGAAATTCAGTTCTTCAGGGCTACGGACTTGTCTAACACATTGCACAAATTAGTCTGATTTAGCTCCTGATGTTCCCCGTAGTGGTCCGGCAAATTAACCGAACTTGTCCGATTCGCCTCTGGACCACAACGGACTTGTTCGGCCGCCCATGCAGACTAGTCCAGCCTACTGAACTCAATTTGGATTCTTTTATTCTCCACAATTTGTTTTTGGGTAATTGCCTAATTTGGGCCCAAGGACTTCGTGCCCAACCCCAGAGGGGCCCAATTGGAACCCACCTCCGCCCCTACTCGTCCCCCACTGAATTTTACTTGGATTTCACCCCAACCCCTAACTCCCCACCTCTATATATACAACCCAATACCCCACACCTCCCCACCCCAAATTGAAAAGCCTTGCTGCCACCTTTGCTTTGTTGCCGACATCAAGAGGAGAGCCAAGAGCAAGGAGAAGGAGGAGAACTCGAAGGTGGATCAATCAAGACCAACATTCATTGATCATTGTCGTTCTTCATTCAAGTTCTTCATCGACTCAACTGCATCAAGCCCTAATTGCCAAGATCCAAAGTCTCACATCAAAACATTGATCTTTGGATCTCTAAACACGTGGTATACCCTCGAAATTCAAGTTTTCATGAAACTTCAACCCCAATTCTCGCAGATCAGGAAAACCCTAAAATCCAATTCTTTCCTGGGCAGATTATTCCGGCCCCTGAACACGGACTAGTCCGGCCTGTGAACCTGAACTGTGCTGAGTTGGTTTCAAATTGACTCGAATCAATTCCAAACTTGTTCAAACTTGTTGGAAACTATTGTAACTAGTTAGTAAACATTAATAACAACTCATTAACAAGTTTTACCTCACAATTTCATTAATCATGCATATCATGGCATATTGAGTACTATATGCGCATTATTTGATTGAATTATGTGTTTTGCATGTTTGTCGCTCGAAATAGAAGGAGTTGCCGTAGAGAGTGCTTTCGAGGACCTGCAGAACCAGAGTTTTGAAGTCTTTGATCCAAATCAATCCCAAGAGCAAGGCAGGTGTCCTTGATCATATTGATCCTGTTTTAAATGTGTTGTTTACAAAATTGCATGCTTGTGTCGAAATTAATGGGAAAACCCAATTGTAGTAGTTCACTAGTTTTGTATGACCACCCTTGTCACTTGAACACTATGTGGAGTGTCGGGAAGGGTATTTTACATTTTTGCATCGCTATACTCAATTGGGTTGGAAATCCACTACAATTGCTTATTTATGAAGTAATGAACATATGAATAATGAGGATTGGTAATGATGACCTTGTAGCAACATGGTGCCTATGGATCTAAGCAAGATGGTTATGTGGAATGGGTTGTACTGTTTCGATGGTTTTGCTTGCTTTAGATCTAAGGACCAGTTCATGGAGCGACCATCCAGGATTTATAGTGCCACCACAAGGCCAAGTATGGGTGTGGCTTAGCTGACTAATTAGTGAATTACCATTGCTGTTTGGACCACTAAGAATGCTCGGGGAAGGGGTAGTTGGATTGGGTCTGTTGATGATTGGTGGGACTACCCTGGGATTCGAATGGCTCAAGAGGGGGCCCTTGGTTGAAGATGTGCTCAGTTGGAGACATCGCCACCGGTGAAACCTCAGTGGGGTCTAAATGGGCTAGTACTCGCTTTGTAAAGGCTATTTTGTGATCTCTTGGCCGCACACCTAAGGAAGTGTGAGACGACATAATTGAGATTCTATAGTCATCGAAAGGTCATGAAATCACGAACTTGTGGATAAAGCGGTACAACCTCTGCAGAGTGTGTCTAAAACTATCATGATAGCCGTGCTACCGGTCAATAGCAACCTGGACCCTCACATGATTAAAATTTGGACTTTAATATGGTTTAACGGCTGGAATTGAATCAGGAATCGGTATTGGTTAATTAATTGGCTTTGGTGTATGGAATCTTTGAAATTGAGATAAATGAGCAGTTATGAGTCGATTATGGATTGTTATTGCTGAAGTTGGTTATTTAAGTTGGAATTGATGATTATTTGGGTTATTTGGGAATGTAACACCCTCATTTTCATCCATCATGCATTGCATACATTCTAATACATGTTTAAAATTTAGTAACATAAAAAGGAACAAGTTTAAAATGAATTTAGAGTAAAACCGCACTCAAAAGTTCTGGGAAGTGCGGACTAGTCCGTTTTTCTTACAGACTAGTCTGATTTCCCTCTGACCTCCATCAGACTTGTCCGTTTTGCTGCGAACTAGTCAGTTTTTGCCTCTGTATAGTTTCTGTCGGAGTTTTGTTTTCGGCAATTCTCCCGGTACTACTGTTGGTAGCCCGCGGAGTTTGTAGTTCGGTATTAGGCGCGCAGAGATTCAGAACATGATGGCAAAGTGACACGAAGATTTACGTGGTTCGGGCCGCCTAAGAGTAATACCCTACTCTATAGGGTGTGTAGTTGTTGTATTGAGCATCTGAACACTTGTGAGTGTGTGTGTTAGAGCCGAGTTTGGAAGAGGTCTGGAAGGGGTCTCCTGTGTATCGCTCGACCAATCCTTTTATGGTACAAGGACTGGTCGTTACACCGTTAGCCTAGGTCAACATGTGGCCCTGGCGGTTACTGATATTTAATACATAATTAATGAGGTTAATTACCCTTAATAGTGTGGTAATGGGCCTTGACAGTGCCGTTACTGGTATTAAGGGCCCTCTGATTGTGTGTCATTAATATGGTATTAATGACACTTAATCGGGTCTTGAAGTCTTTGATTGCCCCTTGAAGGTCTGAGCTGTTGGGGGTCCTCTTGTCTGCTCGTTGAAGTTGAAGATCCGACGGTTGGACACATGGCAGCTCCGGAGCTTTCTGTCTGGGACGGGTAGGTCCGGTGCAGATGTACACGTGTCGGTACTGGAGCTTCCCTCTGTCGGGGGTTAGGTATGGGGGTGCCGCGCAGGTGTTTAGCCCGGAGATTTCCCATGTGTGGGACGTAGCTCCGGTTGCGGTATACACGTGGAAGCACCAGGACTAACCATAGAAGGGAGGTAGGTCAGGTCCCGTATGACAAGTGGGGCCTTTGGAGGTCTTCAACTCAGATAGGTGAAGTTCCTTTGGTCTTCTTGTTGTCCTAAGGGGTATATGGTACGCAGGGTACCGACAGTGGCCCCCTGGGCCCACCTCTGGGGGAGACCTTTTGGATGAAGTCGTTCTGCTGGAGGTGGGTCCATCCTTCGGTTTTTGAGCTGTGTCTTCAAGGGTCTTCGGATGTGCCGTTGGCGGTAGTTCACAGTTAAACCAACGCCGCGTGGCATATCTAGGATGTGGTAGGTGAGATCTGAGCGTGCGGATCTCACGCAATTGAAGGTCGCTGGTTCTCGATACGAAAACCGTATTGGTTTCGCGCGCCCTGTCAGGCCGCCGCCCTCAGGCTTCCCGCCTTTCATGATGAGAACCGTTCGCCTGAGGTAAGGACCTTGACTTGATCGTCAGAGTGGCCCTGAGCCCCCTTGTCATTGGCAGGGTGAAGTTTTTGAACTGTATCGTCAGCTCTTTTGCGGTTTCCATCCAAGCATTTAGGGGGCTTACTTAAGAAGGAAAGCGCGCACCGTTTGGGGATTCTTTACGCCTTCATTTGAACTTGTGCTCGAATCCTCCAAACTTTAGCCAGCTATTCATCTCTCGCCTGCTGTGCTGCGATGGAGTTGGGTCTCCGCAAGAGCCGTCTTAAGACCGACAGTGATCTGAAGAAGGTCTGGGCCCTCATGGGGTTGTCCAGTGACTTCTTCAATCACCTGGTCTACGTCTGCAAGCTTCCGTTCAAGAAGGAGCACGCCGGTGACATGGTGTACTTCTCTGCGTACGCCATGGTGGGACTGATCCCACCCTTCTCCACTTTTCTCTTGATGCTTCTAGACTTCTATGGTCTGCAGCTGTACCACCTTGGCCCCCACTCCATTCTTCTGGTGTCGATCTTTATCCACTTCTGCGAGATGTTGGTGGGTATTCCCCCCTGTGTCGAGCTCTTCCGCACCTTCTTCCCCATCCACACTACCGGCAAAAGTGACGAGTACCTTGGCTTCTATTATTTTGTGAAGCGCAAGAAGTGCCCGTACAAGTACTTGCGGTCGTTCCCTTCTGGCAACTGGGAAGATTGGAAGAAGGATTGGATTGTCATCAGGGTGGAGGAGCATGAGAAGCTGGATCTGCCCGAAGGCCTCCCCAACGTCGATACTGAAGCTTGGAGCGAAGTTCTGGTGCTATCGGACGCCTTCAATCCTGCTCTGACCAGGATCCGCCAATGTGTGGAGGGAGGGGTGACTCCCCAGGCGGTATTCTACAACTTCCTGGTCAACAGGTGGGCTCCGCTGGAGAAGAAAGAGAATCTCGCCTGGGCCCTCAATAGCGTGATGGACGACGACCGAATTGAGACCGGTTTGAAGTCCAACCTGGAAGGCGCAACTTTGGAGTTTCACCTCAAGAAGTTCCAGCATGACATCAACGTCGAGGGTGATGACTTGACTCCGCCGACGGATTTCCTCCCTCTGAACATGGAGGCGGAGTTCAGCAGGGAGCTCTAGCGGAAGATGCCGGTGCTTGACGACCTCGGTGAAGTTGAGAGGCTTTCGACCACCGGGTTGGTGATCCCCGGAGCTTCCGAGGGTGGTCCCCCTTCCGCCCCGAGACAGAGAGTTGAAGTCGTGGGCAAGGGCAAAGAATTGGCCGAGCCCTCGAGCCGTAAGAGGAAGTTGAAGCACTCTGACGGGAGGTCTGTTAGACTCGCTCCTTCCGCAACAGCTCATTCTCCCCGGAGGGGAAGGTCTTCAACAGCGGCAACCACCCTAGCATCGGCATCTCCCAGGGATGCTAGCTCCGGCCATGTGGCTCCGGTACTAGGGTCTGCTGAGGGCTCCAGGTCCAGGGGTCCTTCTCGGTCGAGGGGGGCCTCAACCAAGGTGACGCCGACGGCAGCAGCAAGCTCCGGGGAACCTTCTGGAGCTACCACGCTAGTGGCGACAGGGTCCATCCCCGAGCGTTCGGGGAAGAGGTTCCGCGCTAGCTGGAGCGAAAGCCTTCCGAGGTAAATTTGGTGTTTTACCTCAGTTGATGGTTTTTGCAGTAATTGTGTTTTGAGTGTCTTCGTTGTTCATCCACAGGGTACCCAAGAAAGGGGCTGAAGCTCCGGTTCCTGCAGCAGCAACTGATGCTGCGCAGACGGAGGCTCCGACACCAGTTCCAGCGCCGCCCCAAGAGGTGACTGAGGCCGCGGCAGTCCGGCGCTAGCTCTCGTGGTCCTGGACCTCGACTCATCCCCTGAAGCTCCCGTGGTAGCGCCGGACCACGGGAATGAAGATGTACCAGCGGCACCAGTCTCGGAGGTTGAAGCTCCGGGTTTGGATGTTGAGATGATGGACGCTCCGGCCTTAGAGCCGGAGGAAGATGCAGTCCCGACCCTAGAGCCGGACGTTGTTGAAGCCCCAACAGCGGAGCCGGTGGTTGATGAAGCCCCGATGGTGGAGCCGGGTGTTGATGAAGTTTCGGCGGTGGAGCCCAGCGTTGATGAAGTTTCGGTGCCTGAGCCGGCCATTGAAGAAGTGCCGACGCCTAAGCCGGTTGCTGCAGAAGTGTCGGCGCCTGAGCCCATGACGGTCGAAGTGCCAACACCAGAGCTGGCGGTGGAGGAGGCGCCAGCGTCTGAGCCGGAAGTGGCCTCAGCTCCGGCCGAACCTTCAACGCCTACCCCGGAGGTAGTGGTTCCGGAGGTGCCCGCGCCTGAGCCAGGGTGCCAAGAGGAGGCTGCTGGTCCCCCACCTGAGGGACCAGTTGCTGATGACCAGGCGGTAGGACCTTCGGAGCCGACTCTGGAGGTAGGAACTTCTGATGTAGGTCCTTCCTCGGCAGCGGCCGAGGCTATCCCGGAGGGCGGCCCTAGTGCCGTGGAAGCTAAGGGGACCGCTCTTGTATAGTGGGACCCAATTTTTATTATGGAGAACCCGTTGGAACTAGCGGAGAGGACCCCGATAGGTCCAGAGCCGATCCCTTTGTCATTGTCTATTGACAACGCCTGCTCCAGCCTTCGTCAAGTGCAGCTGGCCTTCTACCACGACAGCAAGGCCCTCGAGGAGGAGCGCCAAACCCTTAGGAGGTGGCGCAACCGGCTCCAATTGGAGACCAAGCTGGTGCAAACTAGGCTGGCTGATGACAGGGAGTGGGTGAAGAAGGAGAAAGCTCGGATGGAGTACTGAGGCCAACTGCTAGACGAGAGGGAAAGCATGGTGCGATCCCTCGACAACCAGTCTCGAGCCATCCATGAATAGGCCGTAGCTGCTAATAATGCAGTGAATGATCGCGAAGAGAGGCTCAGCGCCATCCACGGCAGCCTCGTCAAGCGCCGGGAGGCTCTTGAGGAGCGGGAGAAAAAGCTCAAAGATGAAGAGCAAAAACTCCTAGAGCTGCAGGATGACCTCGTGAAGAGGGAGGAGGAGCTCACTCAGAGGCTGACTTTGGGTGACAAGAGTCTCACAGAGCGCACCAAGAAGCTGGAGGGGCGCTGCGAGAAAGAGGAGAAGAAGGCCTGGCAGCGGGGACAGGACCTCCACAAGAGGGAGGATGAAATTGCTGCCAGGGAGAAGAAAGTGCGGGGCCAGGAGAAGGACCTGGTCGACTGCCGGAACAAGATCCACCTCCGGAGGAGGAGCTCAGTAAACTCGAAAGGCAGGTTGCTGAAAAGATTCAATAGAACGCCAAAGAGGTTGAGCGCCTTGCCCATGAGAATTCAGATCTTGCGGCGACCATAAGATCCTTGGAAGAGATGCGAGGCTCGAGGGTTGCGGAGTCCAAACAAGTTTGGGACTTCTTGGGCAAAGCCAACGACACGCTGATGCTGATGGGTTTTAGTCCCGTGCGTCCGGATGATCTGGAGCCAGAGCTTGACTTGGCGTTGCAAGTGTTGAGCTCAGCGGGCAACAAGCTCACCAAGATGGGCGATGTCATTGCGGACCAGCTGGAAACCGAAGGACAATCCCTGGCAAAGAACATCGCAGAGTTCATGCTAACGTGCTACACAAGCCGGGACCCTCACTTCCCACTGGACCCGGTGCTTGAAGGCCCCATCGACAAAGAGGGAGAAGCCGCCAAAGCCAGCGTGTCGGAGGTTGCCCAGAAGGTTGCCTCGTTCTTCCATAGGGTCTAGGACTCTCTCTCTGTAGCTCCTGCTTGTATCCTCTTTTTTTTTCCAATTTTGTAATCTCTTGTCTCCAGATTAATGAAATCCAAGAATTTTATGAATTTCATTTTTTATCTTCAACACCTTTGTCCCACTTGGCCCCCTGGTAGATGTACACAATTTGATTGTGAACATGTACCAAGAGGATGTAGCATTTTGTTGAAGACTTGCATGCTTCAAACTTGTAGTTTGTAGGTCCGAAGTCGTTGATAGTAGGGGCCCCCTGAGGTTGTCAGAGCTTAGTAGCTTCAGCAGTGACCCTTGTCAACACGTAGAGCATTGACGGTTAGTCCTCTGGGGTTGTCGGAGCTTGGTAGCTCCGACAGTGACCACTGTTAACACGCGGTGCGTCGACAGCAAATCCCACTGGGGAGTCTTCCCACCATTTTTTCTTCACGTTGACAGCTGGCCCCCTAGCTTTACCAGAACTTAGTAGCTCCAGCAACACTCGCTATCAATGTTTAAAACATCGACAACAAGCCACCTTAGGGGTTGTCAAAGCTTTGGTAGCTCCGGCTTCATTCACAATCACCATGAGATCTTTATTTTTCCTACACACTGAAGTCAAGAAACATAGTAAAATCTGTTTCCTATCTATAACTCAATTGCGACTTACTATTCCCGAGAGAAATTTTTAGGTCGAACACAATATAATCAAGTGCACTGGCTTGTTTTCTCCAGGTCCGATTGTTTCTGGACTCGCCTTACTTCGGCCTGCCGGGGTGTAGGTAGAGTGGTGTACTTAGGGTGCAGGACCAGGCTAAGTCGATAGCACACTCCGGACCTAGATTGGCTTGGCGGCATTCAGACGAGTAGACCATTAACAATGTTTAGACCCGGAAGAATTGTCAATGCAACTTGAATTATATATGAACTGGTCGAACTAAAGTTTCTTAGGAATTGCACAACTTTGTTATAGACAAGAAATAGAAAAATAAAAAATATTGAGCTTGTACAAAATAAATGCACGTGGAGTCTGTTTTCACACAATGATGTCTTTCATTATAGGTCCGGGGTACAGGGGAAACAATTACACTCTTAGGGTACGGAACCAGGCTAAGTGTGTTTCGTTTCTCGTTTGACCCAAGGTAGCTAGCTACACTTTTAGTTCTGAGACTGTGACAAGCGTTGCCTAAACTTTGCGGTCATTCCGAGGAAGGTCCGATTGTTCTCCCAGAGGAGCTACCTGACTCTGTACAATGACTCTATAACATACATCACATGTAACTACAGACTCACCTTTGTGATATTAAGCGTAGAACTTACGGAGGTGCTCAATGTTCCAAGGATTTGGGAGCGGTGTCCCATCCTCGGTTGCCAAGCAAACGCATTCGGGACAAGATACTTTGATCACTTGGAAGGGTCCTTCCCAGCTGGGGGAGAGTTTGTTTAACCCTTCTCGAGTTTGTATTCTCCGTAGCACCAGATCGCCTTCCTCGAGCTGTCGGTTGTGAACATGCCGTTGGTGATAGCGCCGAAGAGCTTGGCGGTATCGGGCATTTTGAACAGTTGCTTGGCACCTTCCCTCTTCAAGGAGGTCAAGGTCTTCACGCCGGAGCTGGTCCTGCGTGGCATCGTCGAAGGTCCGGACCCGGAGCGACCCCAAGGTGATTTCCGGAGGAAGAACTGCTTCAGCTCCGTACACGAGGAAGAAGGGTGTCTCTCCAGTTGACCGGTTTGGAGTTGTCCTGTTGGCCCACATTGTGGAAGGAAGCTCTTCGATCCAGTTGGCTCCATGTTTTTTCAGATGCTCGTATGTGCGCGTCTTGAGTCCTTTTAGGATTTATGCATTTTCTCTCTCAGCTTGGCCATTGATTGTCAGGTGAGCTACAAAAGCGTAGCTGACCTGAATGCCGAGGTCTTCGCAATATTCTTGGAATGCAAAGCTTGTGAATTGGGTCCCGTTATCAGTTATTATCTTGTTTGGGACTCCAAATCTGCATATAATGGACTGCAAGAAGTTGATAGCTGATTGCTTGTTTATTGTCACAACTGGAGTTGCTTCCGGCCATTTGGTGAACTTGTCGATGGCAACGTACAGGAACTTGTAACCTCCGACGGCTCTTGGGAAAGGTCCCAAGATATCCATCCCCCACACAGCGAAAGGCCATGTAGGAGGTATCATTTGTAGAGGCTGAGCTGGTGTGTGGATTTGATTCGCATGGAACTAGCATGCTTCACATTTCTTCACTAACTCAGTTGCATCTTGGAGCGCTATAGGCCAGTAGAAGCCATGCCGGAAGGCCTTACCGACCAGCGTGCGGGAAGACGCGTGGTTCCCACACTCGCCTCCATGGATTTCTGCGAGAAGCTCGCAACCTTCTTCCCTTGTAATGCACCGCATTAGGACGTTGTTGGCACCACGCCAGTAGAGATCCCCTTCTACCAGTGTGTATTTTTTAGCCAATCTGACTATGTGGTCAGCGGATACATTATCTTCAGGAAGGAAATTGTCTTTCAAGTAGCTCCGGATCTCCGAGATCCATGCATCAGAGCTAGCTTGAAGATTTGAGTCTTGCATGCTGGGTTGCTCGGAGCTTCCTACAGCACCTACGAACCTTGATGGACGCCATGATAACAGAGACATCGGGACCGCCAGCTTCGAGGTGCTGGTCTCGCCCCCTTCGCTCAGTTCGGCAGGCTGAGCTGTAGATCTTGACAATCTCCGGACGAAGGTTCCGTCGGGAGCCAGAGCTCCGGTTGAAGCTTTCGTCGAGAGTTCATCGGCTTCAGCGTTGTTGAGATGCTGGACATGGCAGAGGTCCAGGACTTCAAAGTGCTTCTGAAGCTTCTGGACTTCAAGTAGGTACACAGCTAGTTGAGGGTTATTGCAGCAACATTCACCTTTGACTTGTTTTACAACAAGTTGTGAATCACCCTTTACCAACAGCTGCTTGAAACCATATGATAGTGCCACCTTGAGCCCATAGATTAGTGCTTCATACTCCGCCATGTTGTTGGTCGCCTTGAAATCAAGGTGAACCATGTATTTAACCTTCTCCCCGGTCGGATCGAGGAGAAGGACTCCAGCTCCGGCCCCCTGCTTCTGCACGGAGCCGTCGAAGTAGAGAGTCCAATGAGGCTCAGTGAAAATCAGAACCTTGGGTTCCGACTTCTGCTCACTCGGGCCCCCAGGATTTGATGGAGAGGGGGTCCATTCCACCACGAAGTCCGCCAATGCTTGACTCTTGATCGCTTGTCTTGGGACGAATTCAAGGTTGAACTTGGCCAGTTCCGCTGCCCACTTTGCAATGTTCCCAGTAGAATTGGGATTATGCAAGATTGCATAAAGTGGATAAGAAGTTACCACTAAAATCTTGTGAGCTTGGAAGTAGTGTTGGAGCTTCCTAGAAGCAATAAGAACTGTGTAGAGCAGCTTATGCACCTCCAGGTACCGAGTCTTGGCATCGTGTAGTACTTCACCGATGAAGTATACAGGGCGTTGGACTGTCCGAACCATCCCGAAGGGGCACGGAGCTTCCTCATCAACCCGGACCCTCCTGGAGGGGTCCGGATCTTGTTCGGGGACTTTCGAGTTCCGGCTGGAGGAACCCGGAGCTTCTTCTGAAGTGATCCGGACCTTCCCGTAGGGGTTCGAATCTTCTTGTCCAGCAGTACTGACTCCTTCATTTGAAGGATATGGATCCTCCGGCGTTCACCTTGAGGATTGGGGTCTGGGAGCCGGGACCCAGACTCATCTTCAGGTAGCTCTGGACTCTCCTGGAGGGGTCTGGACTCCTGGACTGGAGGTGGTTCTAGTCTCTCCGCAACCGGGACCATGCTGACAACTTCGTGAGTTGCCGAAATGTAAAGCAGAAGTGGCTCACCAGGGTTTGGAGCTACCAAGGTTGGTAGAGTGGTGAGGAGCTGCTTCAGCTCCTGGAATGCCTTTTCTGCTTCTTCAGACCATTGGAATGGTCCGAACTTCCTCAATAACTTGAAGAATGGTAGCGCCCATTCCGCGAGTCTTGAGATGAATCGGCTGAGGGCAGCTAGACATCCAGTCAGCTTCTGGACGTCCTTGATGCGGGCTGGTGGCCGCATGTCTTCAATAGCTTTAATCTTCGCCAGATTTTCTTCTATTCCTTGGTGGTTCACCAAGAAACCAAGAAGTTTTCCAGAGCTAACCCCGAAGACACACTTTTCCGGGTTCAGCTTCGTGCGAGTGACTCGCAACTTGTCGAAGACAGCTTGCAAGGTGTCAAGGAATGACTGCTTGTTCTTGATCTTGACAACGATATCATCGATGTACACTTCCACTACATCTCTGATGAGCTCTCCAAAAGTTTTGTACATAGCTCGTACAAACGTTGAAGCAGCGTTTTCGAGACCAAATGGGATGGCAGTGTAACAATATAATCCATCTACTGTGATGAAGGAAGTATGCTCTTCATCTTCCCTAGACATTCTGATTTGATGATACCTAGAATATGCGTCTAGGAAACACAGTAATTTGCACCCGGAGGTGGAATCCACTATTTGATCTATTCTAGGTAGTGGGAATGGATCTTTTGGACATGCCTTATTTAGTGTAGTGTAGTCTATACACATCCAAAGCTTCCTGCCGGCCTTGGGTACGACGACTGGGTTTGCCAGCCATTTTGGGTGGAAGACTTCTCGGATGAATTTAACTTCAAGAAACTTCTTCACTTCTTGACGTATGAAGTTCTGTCGCTCTACTGATTACTTCCGAGGCTTCTGATGTACAGGCCGAGCGTCGGGATAGATCTTCAGATTGTGCTCGATCACTTCCCTAGGGATCCCAGACATTTGTGACGGTTTCTAGGCAAACACGTCGATATTAGCCTGGAGGAAAGTGACGAGAGCGATTCCTATTTGTCGTTCAGACCTCCCGATATATGGGTGGTCTGAGCAGTGTCGGAACCGATTTCGACGACTTTGACGGAAATGTGAGTGTCGCCTCTTGGTTGCACGCAAGATGCGGAGGTTGAGCCTCGATGACGAATGCTCGGGGGTTTTAGAGCTTGATCCTTTCCAGATTCTTCCTCTTGCGCTGTAGCAAGGGCATGGAGTTCTTCTAGAGCAGTCTGGAGCAAGCGCATGGAGTTCTTCCCCGCGGATCTGGAGAACATCGGCTGGTGTTGGCATCTTCAACACCAAGTAGCCATAATGGGCGACAGCCATGAATTTGTACAAGGCTGGCCTGCCCAAAATGGCGTTGAATGGTATGTTGATCTGTGCCACATCGAAGACTAACTTCTCAGTGCGGTAATTCTCCCGGGTTCCGAAGGTCACCGGGAGAGTTATAGCACCAAGTGGGGTTATGGTCCCCGGACCTACTCCGGAGAAAGGTCGGGAGGGGCGAAGATCCGAAGGTCGAAGCTGAAGCTTGACGAAATCTTCAAAGCTTAAGAGGTTCAGCCCCGAACCTCCGTCCACCATCACATGGTGGAGTTGGATGTTGTTGATGGTAGGAGATACCATTAATGGAAGTTGGCCAGCTCTGATCATGTTTCGAGGGCAGTCTGAAGCATCGAAAGTGATGACAGTGTCCATCCACTTCCGGTGAGGCTCCGCCCTGGCGGTGGGAGCTACTGAGGCCATGTCTCACCGCATGATCTTGAGGACACGACATGAGGTGATGTCCCACGAACCACCAAAGATGGTGTTCATGGTCTTCCGACGCTCGTTGTTGGAGACGTCGGAGTCATCGTCGACAGAGGTGTAAACAACCTTCAAGACCTTTTTAGGGTTCTAAAAGCCTAACTCCTCTTTAGTCGGAGCTTCGTCGACTTTTTGTTTTCCTTCCCTTTGACGGAAAGGAACTTCTTCCCGGCGCTTGTTGTAGCGCTCAGCAAGGTTCTGGACCTCTCGGCAGCCTTCCAGGTTGTGGCTGTTCGACTTGTGTATAGGACACCACATCTCGGAGCTGCCTCCATCATCAGACGATGGCCGAGGTCGTTTCTCGGGGCGTGGCCCCCGACCACCCGGAGCTACAGTTGCAGCGGCTGTAGGTGTGCTGGCCGACGGCTTCTTCTTGTCATTGGACTTTTTCTTCTTGTTACCACTCCCGGAGGTAGTGGCTTCACCCTTGGAGGACTTTTTGTTGTCCTCCGGAGGTGGTTGGGAGTGCATTTCATGGCCCTCTGCAGCTTTGGCACACTCATCTTCCAAGCTGAAAAGTTCTGTGACGCTGGTGATTTCCTTGGTTGCCAGCTTCTCCAGCATCTTCTTGTCTCGTACGCCCTGTCTAAATGCCACAATGACAGAAGTGCTTGAGATAGAAGGTATAATGTTTCGTACCTGGGAGAGACTCTGGATGAAGGATCGCAGGGACTCTCCCCCCCTTCTGCTTGACAGCAAAAAGGTCCAGTTCAGTGCCTGGTCGGATGTATGAACTCCCGAAATTGGCGGTGAACTGTTGGCACAGTTTCGCCCAACTATTGATGGAGTCAGGCGGGAGGCTCATGAACCAGGATCTGGCGGTCCCAGTTAAAGCCACGGGGAAGTAGTTGGCCATCACGACCCCATTGCCTCCAGCCACAAGGATTGCGGTGGAGTAGATTTGGAGAAACTCAGCGGGATTGACAGTCCCATCAAATTTCTCCGACAGGTGAGGCCGGAACTTTTGCGACCATATGACCATGCGTAGGTGCATGGCCAGGGCTGAACAGCCTCCTCCTACTCCCTCGGGAATAGGACTGTCCCGAGCCTCTCGCCTTTCGCGAGCACGCTCGATGTGGACGCGACTGTCCTGTTGGTGGTAACAGCAATCAAGCTCCACCCGGAGGTCGTGAGTTGAAAGCCTGGTTACCGTATGGGTATGTCGCGCCCCGGAAGGCAGTGACGTTGCCTGTTGAGACGCATCACGTCTCCTGTGTTGTGAAGCGTGCAGACCAAGTCTACTCGACACGGTCCGATGCTGCGATGGGGCCCGCCCCAAGGGGGGAGGACCTTGGTTGCTGATGCGATCGGCTGCTGCTGCAACCAAGTGTTCCACACCAGCCCTCCACTGCTCCATTGCACCCTGGGATGCTCCTAGAGGTGGTGGACATTGGAGAAGAGCACGCGCAGCATAGAGCGCGTGTTCAGGATTGTTGTTCACCGATGCTGTGACCGACGCAGACGCCCCATCTCGTTGTCCGGCTTGATTCGCCGGCGCAGATGGTGGCGGCGGTGGCATGACTCCTGCTGGAGCCACAACGTCTGTTGGTTGCTACATGTGTGGAGGGGTTGCCTCCAGCAGGTTGCGCAGCAAGGTTGCTGTTGGATGATCCATCAGCAGAGTTCACCATCCTTGAATCTCGGGCGCCCCTTCCTGGCACGCCAACTGCTGGAGTTTTGTTTTCGGCGCCCCTTCCTGGCCCTGGCGGTTATTGATGTTTAATACACAATTAATGAGGTTAATTACCCTTAATAGTGTGGTAATGGGCCTTGACAATGCCGTTACTGGTATTAAGGGCCCTCCGATCGTGTGTCATTAAAATGGTATTAATGACACTTAATCGGGTCTTGAAGTCTTTGATTGCCCCTTGAAGGTCCGAGCCGTTGGGGGTCCTCCTGTCTGCTCGTTGAAGTTGAAGGTCCGGCGGTTGGACACGTGGCAGCTCTGGAGCTTACTGTCTGGGACGGGTAGGTCCGGTGCAGTTATACATGTGTCGGTACTGGAGCTTCCCTCTGTCGGGGTTTAGGTCCGGGGGTGCTGCGCAGGTGTTTAGCCTGGAGCTTTCCCATGTGTGGGACGTAGCTCCAGTTGCAGTATACACGTGGCAGCACCGGGACTAACCATAGAAGGGAGGCAGGTCCGGTCCCGTATGACACATGGGGCCTTCGGAGGTCTTTAACTCAGATATATGAAGTTCCTTTGGTCTTCTTGTAGTCCCAAGGGGTATATGGTACGCAGGGTACTGACAGTTTCAGACTTGTCTGGTCCATTGTGGACTAGTCCGGTATTCCAATTCCTTGAAAATTTTGCTAAGTCCCTGGACTTGTCCGGACTTGTCCGATATTCCAGCGGACTTGTCCATTTTCCCTCTGACTAAAATTGGACTTGTCCGGTTTTGGCCAGACTTGTCTGATTTCTCTCTGACCAAGTTTGGACTTGTCCGATATAGTCCGGACTTATCCGATATCACTCTGTCTAACTTCGGACTAGTCTGGCCCTTTTCATACTTGTTTGATAAATCGTGATTCCAAGTTGATCTTTTGTTTCACGACATGTTTTTGGGTTTTACCTTAAGTGGGCCTAAGGGCGTCGTGTCTAACTCTTTTTGGAGCCCACGTGGGACCCCAAACCGGCCTCTACCCATCTCAAGCTCGAATTCATTGAAACCCTAGCCTCCAACCTTATATAAACAACCCCACCCCTTGACTTAACATCCTTTTGCCTCAATTGAAGTCCACCCAAACCCTAGTTCATGGATAACCACCACCAAGGAGGGAGAAGGAGATCCCAAGCAAGAAGAAGAAGAGGAGGAAACGAAAGAGGATCAAAACCTCCATCAAGTTTCATTCTTCATCAACAATCCACCTCCAAGATCTTCATCAACCCTAGATCTTCAAGATTCAAGCGTTGTCTCCAAAACTCTGGATTCATTGGAGCTCTAAACACCTAGTATACCTTCTACTCTCTATTCCTCACATGAATTCAACCCCATTTCTCCAAATTCACATCGTTCTAGAAAACCCTAATCCGTTGTTTCTGTGAAGGGCGGACTAGTCCAACCCACTGCGGACTTGTCTGATTTTGTGATTTATTTCCCGTTGAATTAAATCTAAATTGATTTGAATCAATTCCAAACCTGTCCAAACTTGTTAATAACCATTTGAACTAGTTAATAAACATTAAAAGCAACTCATTAACTAGTTTTTCCTTGCATTTGCATTAATCATGCATATCATGACATATTGAGTAATATATGTGCACTTATTGATTGTGATTCTTGTCTTGTATGTTTATTGTGCGGATTGGACGGATTTGCGCTAGAGATTGTCGGAGAGGATCTTCAGCACCAAGAATTTGAAGTCTTTGATCCCAATCAAGCCCAAGATCAAGGCAAGTGTCCTTGAACATATTGATCTTGTTTTGACAATAAATGTTTTGTTTGCAAAACTGCATGATTGTGTCAATTTGATGGGAATCCTATGATAGGAAGTTTACTAGCTTTGTTTAACCACCCTTGTCACCTGGAACTCATGGTAGACAGTCGAGAAGGGCTTTTTACCTTTGCTTCGCTTAATTAATTGGGATGGGAAAACAACTATACCATTTAATTTTGCATTAATGAGATTATGGTTAATATGAACTAGTTAATATGATATGGTAATGGGTGATCTAAGCAAGCCTGGTATGTGGATTGGGTTGGATTTTATGGTGGTTTGGCTTGCTTTAGATCTAAGGACCGGTTCGTGGAGCGACCATCCAGGATTTACAGTGCCGCCACGAGGCTAAGTATGGGTGCGGCGTAGCTGATTAATTAGAGTATTGCTAGTATTGAGCGGATCATTTGGCGCACCAGGGAACAGGAGTCGGATTAGGTTTGGATATGATTGGTGGGACTCCCTGGGATCCGAATGCCACAAGAGGGGGCCCTTGGTTGAAGATGTGCTCAGTTGGAGACATCACCACCGGTGAAACCTCAGTGGGTTCGTACATGCTAGTAGTCCCTTTGTAAAGGCTATTTTATGATCTCTTGGCCACACACCTAAGGAAGTGTGAGACGGCATAATTGAGATTCTATAGTCACCGCAAGGTGATGGAATCACAAACACGTGGGTAAAGTGGTACAACCTCTGCAACGTGTCTTAAAACTATCATGATAGTCGTGCTCCCGGTTATGAGCAACCTGGACCCTCACATGATTAGGGAAAAATGGGATTTGGGATGGTTTGGTTATGGTTTTGTATTGGTTATGGGTGATAATATGGTTATGGATTGAATTATGGCAATGGAATATGGACTGGTATTACGGTAATTATTGTGGTTTATGATGGGTTTACTTCACATACATATAATATATTGCTTTTCAAATATTTTAATGTACTTTTCAACACTTAGCCATTATTATATTCATCATTTGAATCAGCTACATGTCATACTTTTCACACTTGCTGAGTACGACATGTACTCATCCTTGCAATTCCCCCACCAACAGTTGCAGGTCAAGATTGGGAGTATGTTGATGATAATGCGGAGTTCTAGGCCATGCCTGTTGTCAGCTTTGCCCGTGGTGCTGATTGGAGCTGCGCTACCCTATTTGCTTAGTTTCTTAGTTGCTTAATTAGTTATTTCTGCTGCATTAGTTCAAACTTGTCATTAGTATTCATTAGAGCTTGTATTCGAGGATATTATGAATTTTGTAACAAAAGTAGTTAATTAATCTTGTTCTGTGGTAATTTATGTATATCCTTTTGTGATTGCACTCGTGTATGTGTGTTGAACTTCCTGGGCACACATATGCGTTCACTTGGTTAATTTTTGGAACCGGGTGTCACAAATTGGTATCAGAGCCACAAGTTGACCGTAGGATGCAGTCTAGATAGCATGGACACTTTAGAGCATATAGGGGCACTCAGGAATCGATGTGTTTTTGGTTGGTGTGCTGTTTGCTATATATTGGTTGCTTGTGTTCTTAATAGAGGATTTTGGGATGCTTTAGCATTGCCATATCCATGTAGGCTAGTATAGGTAGTTGCTTAGTTTCATATCCCTTGATGCATATAGTTGGGGACGTTTTCTAAATTCTTATCTCTTGCTTTTCTTCATATGGTGAGGACTCGCAACCAGAGGGATGTTAATTATGAGGAGGATAATAATGGAGCACCTCAGAACAATAATGGACAAGGACCTGCCCAGGGAGCTATCAATCTTGAGCAACTATTGGCTATGCAAAACCAACTCATGTAGACCATGATACAGACTATGGGATAGCTGCAGGCTGCTAACATCAACAATCAGCCCTACATGCCTCCACCGCCAGCCCCTGAAAGTGCATCTAGGACTCCCTTGTGGGTTTTAGATGATTTATGACAAGCAATTGGGATCCTAATCCTTTTGTTGAGATGAATGCAGGCAAATGATGAATAATGAGCAAAATGCCAAAAAGAAGGGAAATGAGAAGCAAAGTGAATTTGAGCTCAAGAAGAAGAAAATAGTAGATTATTATGTATAGAGTGTGTTAAGGAAACACACCCAAGAGCTCAATCATTTTCAAGTACACACATACAATGCACAAAGTTATACAGGACCGGACTAGTCCGATATCAGCCGGACTAGTCCGATATCACATTCTGCACTAGATCGGACAAGTCCGGTCTCCACCGAACTAGTCCGATATCTTTCTGATCCACTTTGGACTAGTCCTTCCCAATGCGGACTAGTCCTCAACACAATGCACAAGTCACACAAAATCGGACAAGTCCATTGTGATCCGGACTAGTCCGATATTCATTCTGATCCACTTCGGACAAGTCCGGTGTCACCACGGACTAGTCCGATATACACACTGATATAAATCGGACAAGTCCTCCAAGTGAGGACTTGTCATCCCAAACACTTAGGGTTTCATATGTCCGGACAAGTCCGATGGCAATCGGACTAGTCCGAAGATTTCCAGTAGCGAAATCGGACAAGTCCGTTTTCAACCGGACTAGTCCGATATTCCTGGACACTTAGGGTTTGCTACACATAGCACACCGGACTAGTCCGATGACCACCACGGACTAGTCTGATCTTTCTGAACCCTAACGGTCACTTTTAGAAACCCCATATAAATAGAGGTGCACGGCCCACTTTTACAATCACTCGAACCCTAGCGCCATCACACCTCCCAAGAGACTCAAAAACCATCTCTCTCCACGAAATTAAGTGCAAAATCAATCAATCCATTGAAGATCACTTCTAGATCATTGGAGAGACACTTGGCACACATCATTGAGCTCTTGGTTTGATTCTCTAACACACTCTTACGTTTCAATTTGTAATTTTCGAGTGTGTTATTGGTGTCATTGTGAGTTGTAATCAAGGGAGCTCTCAACGTGTGAGAACGCCCCTTCAACTTGGTTATTTACCCTTTGTGATTAGTGGAAGAGGATTGGCCTTCGTGGCGATCCGACGAGGAAAGGGTTGGAGAAGACCCGGTCCTTTTGTGGGCTCCTCAACGTGGATGTAGGTTGCCTTCGTGGTAGCCGAACCACGGGATAAATCGTGTGTCTTGTCCTTTTTGTGTTCTTCATCTAATTTGATCAACTTAATCTAGGGTTTGATTCACTTTATTCAATTTAAGTCTAATTGTTGATCAAGAGCTTTAACTACAATAGAATCTTACATACAACTATTAAATTGAGATTCAAGTTTATATTTCTGCTGCAAACATTAACGAATCAATCAAATTGTCTGAACTTGATCAACCTAGCCCGTGAAAACCGGACTAGTCCGCACATTACCGGACTAGTCCGATATCTCTGGTATTGACCTTGTTGTTGAGTGTTACAGGAACCGAGAAAAATCAAAAAGGCCTATTCACCCCCCCTCTAGGCCTACATTCAATTGGTATCAGAGCGGGTTCTTCAAGAAAGAGTGCAACCACTCGAAGAGATCATGTCGGACATGAAAGATGTTCAGAAAATCAACAACCAGGAAGAAGTAAACAAAGACAAGAACCAAAAGCTTGAAAAGTTTCTCGAAGCAATTCAAGACTTCGATGATGATGACGAGGAGACGCTGGAGCTGAAAGCACTACTCAGAAAGAAAGCACTTTCCAAAGGGAAAGCTAAAGTTGAAGAAAAGAAGAAGGGGAGTAGTCACACCGACTACTCCCGATATCCTTTCAACTATGATCGTTTAAATTCAAACAACAGCCATTACCTATCTATTCCTCTTGGAAAAGCCCCACACTTCGATGGGAGTGATTACTCCATGTGGAGGCAAAATATGAAGATGCACTTGATTTCCCTTAACCCAAGTTTATGGCATATTGTGTGCACAGGAATAGACATCCCAGATGACGACGAAGGGATCACTCCAAGTCAAGAGGAAGCCATCCACAGAAACGCTCAAGCCGCAGCCGTGATCACCTCCTCTCTAAGTCGAGATGAATTCACAAAGATGGACGGACTGGAGATTGCCAAGGAAATATGGGACACACTACAAACAGCCCATGAAGGTGATCGGCATGTGCGGGAGGCCAAAATTGAAATGATTGAGGGCGAACTAGGAAGGTTCGCAATTGAGGAAGACGAGTCTCCCCAGGACATGTACAACCGATTGAAGACACTTGTAAACAAGGTTCGATCATATGGGAGCAAGAAGTGGAATGACCACGAGGTTGTAAAGCTCATCCTTAGAGCCTTTATGCCTCGCAATGTCACACTATGCTCTATGATCAGAGAAAGTCCCGGGTACAAGAGGATGACTCCAGATGAATTGCTTGGCAAAATCATCAATTTTGAAATGATGGAGAAACAAGGCAAGCACGTCAAAGAAATAGCCGACCTCACATCGGCCAAGAAGAAGGGAGTTGCCTTAAAGTCCACACTCAAGCCTCTATCCAAAGAAGCAAGAGAAGCACATTTTGAGGAGGATAGCGATGACGAAAGCAGTGAGCTGGACGAAGAGGATATGATTTTGTTCATGAAAAAATTCAAAAGAATAATGAAGAAAAGACAAGGAATAAAATCAGGTGAAGGCAAGTACAAGGAAAGGACAAAGCCGAAGATGAGGCGGGCGTGCTATAATTGTGGTGAGTATTAACCACTTTATAGTCGATTGCCCGTATGAGGACAACAAGAAGAAGAATAAAGAAACCAAGCCTCAACCGAAGAAATTCTTCAAAAAGAAGAAACAAGCTGAACAAGCACACATTGGAAAGGAGTGGGACTCAAACGATGAGTCCTCATCACCCGATGAAGAAGAGATGGCTAGCATAGCCATTGAAAGCTCGTCCAAGAAACCCACACTCTTCCCCACACTCGGTGCAAAGAAGGGACATGGCACTTGCCTCATGGCAAAGGAAGGTAAACGCAAGGTAAACATCAAAACTCCTTCCATGCATTCGTACTCAAGTAATGATGAACTAGATAGTGATGATGAAGATATGTTAACTGGATTAGATAGAAAAACTGCTGCTAAAATGAAATTTTCACTTGTCCAACTTGTTGAGAAGGAATCGCTAATTGATCGTCAAGAAGACATGATTATCTCACAAAAGGAGAGGTATGTCGAACTTGACAATCTTCTAGTTCTTGAAAAGGAGAAAAACAACTCACTAGAGCTTGAGCTAGCTTCAAGCAAGAAAACTTGTTTGGAATTAACCATTTCAAACGTTGCAATCAAGGATCAACTTGATGACCTGATCAAGGTCAACAAGATCCTTGAAGTGCAAGTTGATTCACTCAAGCTAAGTGAACCTTCCTCCTCTTCAAGTCTACCTTCTCAACACACTTCAACTAATCCTGTTCATATGTGCAAATGTGGTAAAGTCGACATCAGCTTGAAGGAAAAGTCTACCTCCGCAAAGGATAAAAATCCTACCCAATGTGAAATATTTGACAAGGAGAGGATCAACTATGCACGTAGTGCATACTTGGTCCAAAGACCTCCAAACGTCAAGTATGGCATTGGTTACTCTTACGATGGAAAGCAAAATGCTGGAAGTCATAAGAATAACAAGGGAAGGATTACCTTTGTGAAGGGAGGACCCTCACAACCTGGTAACTCAAAAATTAAGAATCTGAACTCTCATAAACGTCGGACTAGTCCGGTGGAGGTCCGGACAAGTCCGGTCATTCGGACAAGTCCGGTTACCCAGACTAGTCCGATTCATAAACAACAGCAACTCTTGTTCAAAACCTTTGATGCCTCTTATGTATTAATGAGAAACAATATTGGTAAAGTTTATGCTTATTATGCTGGGCCACGCCATGGGAACACAAAATCCCATGTGTGGGTGCCCAAATGTATTGTAACTAACCTCCAAGGACCCAAGCAAGCTTGGGTACCTAAAACCAAGGCATAATTTGTTTCTGCAGGCCTATTCCTCCGGTGGATCCAAATGGGTGCTAGATAGTGGATGCACCAACCACATGACCGGAGAAAAGAGGATGTTCGTGGAATATGAAGAAAACGAGGACCCAAACGAAGGCATCTACTTCGGAGATAATAGTCAAGGAAGGGTGCTCGGTACCGGTAAAATAGCAATATTCTCTGAACACACTCTTTCTCATGTTCTACATGTTGAATCTTTAGATTATAACCTGCTGTCCATATCTCAATTATGTGACAAAGGTTATAATTGCTTGTTTACTAACGAGGGTGTGACCGTCTCAAGGAGGAGTGATGGTTCCGTTGCATTCAAGGGTATGTTGAAGGGAAAGCTTTACCTTGTTGACTTCAACAAGGATAAAGCCTAACTCGACACATGCTTGATTGCAAAAACCAACATGGGTTGGCTGTGGCATAGATGGCTAGCACATGTTGGTATGAGGAATCTTCAAAAACTCCTCAAGGGCGATCACATCCGAGGTTTGAAAGATGTTGTTTTTGGGAAAGACAGGCCTTGTAGCGCGTGCCAAGCCGGGAAGCAAGTAGGAGCACATCATCCTGCAAAGAACATTATGACTACGACAAGACCGCTCGAACTACTTCATATGGACTTGTTTGGTCCAATTGCTTACATAAGCATCGGCGGTAATAAATACGGTTTAATCATTATTGATGATTTTTCCCGCTTCACTTGGGTGTTCTTTTTGCGTGACAAGTCAGAAACACAAGGAACGCTCAAGAAATTCTTCAAGCGAGCTCAAAACGAGTTCTCACTATCGATCAAGAGTATTCGGAGCGACAATGGCACGGAGTTCAAAAACATACAAGTGGAGGAGTACCTTGATGAGGAAGGAATCAAGCACGAATTTTCAGCACCATACTCTCCACAACAAAATGGAGTCGGCGAAAGGAAGAACTGAACGCTCATAGAGATGGCAAGAACAATGCTCGATGAATACAAGACTTCGGATCGATTTTGGGCGGAAGCGATTAACACCGCTTGCCACGCCGCAAATCGACTCTACCTTCATCGACTACTCAAGAAGACTCCTTATGAGCTACTCACCGGTAACAAACCCAACATCTCATATTTTCGAGTTTTCGGCTCTCCATGTTATATTTTGAACAAGAAGTCCAGGACTTCAAAGTTCGCTTCGAAGTCCGATGAAGGTTTCCTTCTTGGCTATGATTCGAACACTTATGCCTATCGTGTTTTCAACAAGGCCTCCGGACTTGTTGAAGTGGCACGTGACGTAGTGTTCGATGAAACTAATGGCTCCCAAAAGGAGCAAGTTGATCAATGTGAATTAGGTAAAGAAGAAGCTCCTTACCAAGCATTGAAGAGAATGGCTCTAGGCGAAGTTCGTCCACAAGAGTCATCGTCACAAATACAAGAGGAAAGTGAACCACAAGAGGAGATCAACAATCAAGGGGGAGTCTCGATACAAGATCAATCACAAGAATATGAAGATGATCAACAAATCAACGAGGGCAACCACTCAGGGGGAGAAGAAAATGATCACCAACACTCATCTCCCCAAGTGCCACACCCAAGAGTACACCAACGCACTCAAAGGGATCACCCAATCGACAACATCATCGGTGATATCCAAAAGGGAGTAACCACTAGATATCGTATAGCTAATTTTTGTGAGCATTACTCGTTTGTCTCCTTTTTGGAACCACGCAGGACTGAAGATGCATTGAAGGATCCGGACTGGGTGGTGGCAATGCAAGAAGAGTTGAACAACTTCAAGAGAAATGAGGTTTGGGAACTTGTGGCAAGACCCAATGCAAACATAGTGGGCACCATGTGGGTCTTCCGCAACAAGCAAGACGAACACGGGGTGGTGACAAGAAACAAGGCACGACTTGTGGCCAAAGGTTACTCACAAGTCGAAGGTTTGGATTTCGATGAGACTTTTGCTCCAGTAGCTAGGCTTGAATCAATTAGAATATTACTTGCGTATGCTACTCACCATGATTTCAAGCTGTACCAAATGGACGTGAAAAGTGCCTTCCTCAACGGACCGATCAGGGAAGAGGTGTACGTGGAGCAACCACCCGGATTTGAAGACAAAGAGTTCCCCGACCACGTGTATAAACTGCGTAAGGCTCTCTATGGCCTCAAACAAGCTCCTAGAGCTTGGTATGAGTGTCTTAGAGATTTTTTAATTGATAATGGCTTTCAGATTGGCAAAGTAGATTATACACTATTCACGAAAAATCTAGATAATGATCTTTTTATTTGCCAAATCTATGTTGATGACATAATTTTTGGGTCAACTAACCAATCTTTCTGTGAAGAATTTAGTAGAATTATGACAGACAGGTTTGAAATGTCAATGATGGGAGAATTGAAGTACTTCTTGGGATTCCAAGTGCGGCAACAAAAGGAAGGAACATTCATAAGCCAAACCAAGTACACGCAAGACATACTCAAGAAGTTTGGCATGGACAAGGCAAAGCCCATAAAGACTCCCATGGCTACGAATGGCCACTTGGATCTCAATGAAGATGGACCGAGCGTCGACCAAAAGGTATATCGCTCCATGATTGGATCTTTACTTTACTTATGTGCATCTAGGCCAGACATTATGTTGAGTGTATGTTTGTGTGCAAGATTTCAAGCCAACCCTAAGGAATGTCACTTGACAGCCGTAAAAAGAATCTTGAGATATTTAGTTCATACACCCAACCTTGGTCTTTGGTACCTAAAAGGCTCCAAATTCAATCTCATTGGTTACTCCGATGTAGATTATGCCGGGTGCAAAGTTGATAGAAAAAGCACCTCTGGCACATGCCAATTCCTAGGAAGATCTTTGGTTTCTTGGTCATCTAAGAAACAAAATTCCATTGCTTTATCCACAGCCGAAGCGGAGTATGTCGCAGCCGGGAGTTGTTGTGCACAACTTCTTTGGATGCGACAAACTCTAAGGCATTACGGTTACAATATGAACCATATTCCTCTCCTTTGTGACAATGAGAGTGCCATTAAAATAGCCCACAATCCAGTTGAGCACTCTAGGACTAAACACATAGACATAAGACATCATTTCTTGAGAGACCATTCCATGAAAGGAGACATAACCATCTCACATGTCAACACACAAAAACAATTGGCCGACATATTCACCAAGCCACTTGATGAAAAGCGTTTTTGCGAACTCCGAAATGAGCTAAATATTCTTGATTCTCGGAGTGTGGCTTGAAAAGTTGCATACCTGTATGATTACTTCAAAAATGTTGATTGATTTGTGAAAATTACCCCTCCCTATTTTTCTCTAGAAAAACTATGTCAATTATTAGATCTTGATGAATTTTGATCATTGTATGATTGTTGTATGCTTACTGGTCAAATTCATCAATATTGCTTGAATTGTTTTGCCTCTCTATTCTTTATTATTGAACCTTCAAATATATATGAATGGGCTATGCAATTCTTTCCTGGTAACCACGGACTAGTCCGTGGTTATCCGGACTAGTCCGCCCATGCAGACTAGTCCGCAGAGTGCCGGTTAGGCCGGACTAGTCCGACGGACCACGGACTAGTCCGATATAGGTCTCTGGATGACTTCGGACTAGTCCGGTCAAGTCCGGGCTTGTCCGATTTCTCGTGTCCATAACCCTAGCCGCCACCAAACCCTAATATACTCATCCCCACATTTGCTCACGCCTTTCTCTCTCTTGCGCTCGAGCTCCCAAAGCAATCTCTTGTGTCCCCCGTCGAAAAGCCACAAGTTTGGGCGGAGATCAAGCTTGAAGACTTGGGGATTGATTCCACCGGACTAGTCCGGCCTCAAACCCCCAAAACTTCAAGTCTCCAACGATTTCTTCGGTAAAAACCTTCAAAACCCTAGAAATCGTATTTTTCTCAATCATTGATCGTTTGGCCTAGCACCCTGCACTAGTTACATGTTTATCTGATGTACTACGTGTATGCTAGACTAGAATTGCATTAGGGATTGTGTCCATTTCAATCTGTTAGGTTTTTGAGGATGAACACCGGACTAGTCCGGTCCATGCACGGACAAGTCCGGTACCCAGGACTAGTCCGTGCCTAGGCACCTGACAAGTCTGATGTTTCTGAACCTGAACCTAATTCCTTAATTCCCTAATGCCATCCATTACTATCATGTCTTACCTATGCCTTGCATAACTTGTCATTTTTCTTGCTCATTCATTCTCAGATCATGTCGAGCTCTGACAACGAAGTCTCCGACTTTGAGGCCGAGTTGGACCACGAGGTGGCATCTCGGTACTCGGCGGGTCTTGGCAAATGCCAAGAAAGACCTTTCGGGCCTGCTACATCTCCTCCCCAAGTTCGGAGGAAGGTCTGTGCCAAGAAGCCCGCCTCGAAGGCTGCTACATCTTCAAGCGGCCTTCGGCAAGCAAAGGGAAAGGGCAAGGGAGTTGCAACGGGGCCAGTTGGGCCCTTGAGGCTCCATGCTCCCAGGGAAGGGGTCCGGGACCCCACTGAGGAGAAGTTCAACGGAAAAGGCAGTGATTCTGCAGCAAAATACAGGAGCATTGACTGGTATGGCAGGCCAAAGCAAGCTGTCGATAGAAGGTTTTGTTGCAACTTCCATGCAGACTTCTACAAATCAGTGTACCTCCCGATGAAGACACCGGTGGTGTGCAGTCAGTGGATTGACTGGGCCCACCTAGAGAATAAGAAGTGCTCAACCTTTGATGAGGTCATTGCTGCAGCTGAGAGGCATGGCTTGAAGGATCTCTTTGCCTTCAGGCATAACTGGAATGATGAAGTGATTGCACAGTTCTTTGCAACTTGCCACTTCTCAAGTGAGGATGAAGAGAGTGTTACTTGGATGACACACAAATCTAAGTATAGTATCACTCAAGAGGAGTTCAATAATCTGCTCCATCTGGACACCTCTGGACCTGACAGGCTGATCATCCACAACATTGGTGTCATGGAGAAGGATAGGATGAAATTCCTATATGAGCCTAACTCAAAGTATGTTCCTCCCTCTACAAAGCACATGAAACCATTCTTTGTGGTCCTCAACAGAGTGCTGAGGAAGACTATTGCTCCTAAAGATGGAGATGCTGGGAGCATGCAGGGTTACCTCAGAACACTAATGAGAGTCATAAGCTGGGACCGCCCATTTGATGTAGCGGAGTACATTTGGAATGATATGGTCAACATATCCTGTACGCCTAACAGGTCATGTGGCTATGCTCCCTACCTCATGTATGTGATTGAGAAAGTCACAGGTATTGAGTTCATGAAGGATGTGGAGCAAACCCCCTTGAGGCCTCAGAAGCCTCAACCAGTGAGCATCCAGGCTGCTCCCTCACCGGTCTCCAGTCCCGAGGCACCGACAAGAGCAAGAAGCAGTGCTAGGGAGGTACCTACCTCTAGGGAAGCCCCTCAGAGAGGATCCGCCAGTGGGATCCTCAAATACTTGTCAGCAATCTTCTCCTCCTGCAAAAAGACCGAAGTGAAGGTCCACAAACTCAACAAGAAAAGAAAGGAGGACATGAAGTATATAAAGGCCAATGTGGAGCAAATCTGTCGGAAGCTGGAGATCGACCCCATTGGATCTCCAGTGATATCTGAGGAGTCTGACCCGGATTTCACCGAGCTCGGGCCCTTGTCCCCTTCCGAGCTTGCCTATTTTGGCATTGGGGGCTCGAGCAGCTCCGCTCCTCCTCCTCCCTCTCCTCCTCGTCAAGCAGAAAGCGAAGAAGATGAAGACGATGACGAGAGGACCGACAGTGAAGAGTGAAGACCCTAGGACCCTCCTCTCCTTCTTTTTGGTGCCTTGATGCCAAAGGGGGAGAGATTGAGGGGGAGTCTTAGCTTTAGCTATGATAGGGTGCGAGGAGAGAGTTCTCTTTATCTTTCATTTGTGGTTGTAATAGTTTAACTCTGTTTTCATATTAAGTTTGGTCCTGTGATGAATTGCTAAATTTATTTGGAGTGTGTGATGAAAACTGTGTTTTTGCCCCTGGAATGTCATATGCATTTGATATCGGTTGGTTAATGCAAATTCCGTCATTCTCAATGTATTCATGCACTTAGTATGCATCCCACCATAAAGAATGCACATATGGATAATTCTCTTGTTGCTTGATGTATTTCTGAGTCATATGTGCATACTTTATGAAAATCTCATTTTTTACCTTATTTTGTGAAATCTCAATTGGTTGTCATCAATCACCAAAAAGGGGGAGATTGAAAGTGCATCTAGGACTCCCTTGTGGGTTTTGGATGATTTATGACAAGCAATTGGGATCCTAATCCTTTTGTTGAGATGAATGCAGGCAAATGATGAAAAATGAGCAAAATGCCAAAAAGAAGGGAAATGAGAAGCAAAGTGAATTTGAGCTCAAGAAGAAGAAAATAGTAGATTATTATGTATAGAGTGTGTTAAGGAAACACACCCAAGATCTCAATCATTTTCAAGCACACACATACAATGCACAAAGTTATACAGGACCAGACTAGTCCGATATCAGCCGGACTAGTCCGATATCACATTCTGCACTAGATCGGACAAGTCCGGTCTCCACCGGACTAGTCCGATATCTTTCTGATCTACTTCGGACTAGTCCTTCCCAATGCGGACTAGTCCTCAACACAATGCACAAGTCACACAAAATCGGACAAGTCCGTTGTGATCCGGACTAGTCCGATATTCATTCTGATCCACTTCGGACAAGTCCGGTGTCACCACGGACTAGTCCGATATACACACTGATCTAAATCGGACAAGTCCTCCAAGTGCGGACTTATCATCCCAAACACTTAGGGTTTCATATGTCCGGACAAGTCCGATGGCAATCGAACTAGTCCGAAGATTTCCAGTAGCGAAATCGGACAAGTCCGTTTTCAACCGGACTAGTCCGATATTCCTGGACACTTAGAGTTTGCTACACATAGCACACCGGACTAGTCCGATGACCACCACAGACTAGTCCGATCTTTCTGAACCCTAACGGTCACTTTTAGAAACCCCATATAAATAGAGGTGCACGGCCCACTTTTACAATCACTCGAACCCTAGCGCCGTCACACCTCCCAAGAGACTCAAAAACCATCTCTCTCCACGAAATTAAGTGCAAAATCAATCAATCCATTGAAGATCACTTCTAGATCATTGGAGAGACACTTGGCACACATCATTGAGCTCTTGGTTTGATTCTCTAACACACTCTTACGTTTCAATTTGTAATTTTCGAGTGTGTTATTGGTGTCATTGTGAGTTGTAATCAAGAGAGCTCTCAACGTGTGAGAATGCCCCTTCAACTTGGTTATTTACCCTTTGTTATTAGTGGAAGAGGATTGGTCTTCGTGGCGATCCGACGAGGAAAGGGTTGGAGAAGACCCGGTCCTTTTGTGGGCTCCTCAATGTGGATGTAGGTTGCCTTCGTGGTAGCCGAACCACGGGATAAATCGTGTGTCTTGTCCTTTTTGTGTTCTTCATCTAATTTGATCAACTTAATCTAGGGTTTGATTCACTTTATTCAATTTAAGTCTAATTGTTGATCAAGAGCTTTAACTACAATAGAATCTGACATACAACTATTAAATTGAGATTCAAGTTTATATTTCCGCTGCAAACATTAATGAATCAATCAAATTGTCTGGACTTGATCAACCTAGCTCGTGAAAACCGGACTAGTCCGCACATTACCGGACTAGTCCGATATCTCTGGTATTGACCTTGTTGTTGAGTGTTACAGGAACCGAGAAAAATCAAAAAGGCCTATTCACCCCCCTCTAGGCCTACATTCAGCCCCGCCTCCTCATAACCTTTTTGGAGAGTTTATGAGGACTAGGCCACCGACCTTTGCTCAAGCCACTGACCCCATGGATGCTGATGATTGTCTCAAGTCTATGGAGAAGAAGCTAGCTATTGTCCAATGTAGTGACCAGAAGAAGGTCCTATTCGCATATCATCAACTTGTTGGAGCAACTGCCGATTGGTAGGATTCTCTATGCAACGCCCATGAGAACCAAGAGAGGATTACTTGGGCTGAATTCAAGGAAAGCTTCCATTCTCATTATGTGCCAGAAAGTGTTATGATCTTGAAGAGGCAAGAATTTGAGAGTCTGAGGTAAGGAAGATCGAGTGTGGGTGAATACCTCAATAAATTCACTCAACTGTCAAGGTATGCGCCTGAAGATGTGAGCCGAGACAGCCGAAAACAATACTTGTTCATGAGGGGCTTAAACAATGAGATCCAAGTGCAATTGCTGAATTGTGATTACGCCAACTTCCAGAAGCTTGTGGACAAAGCAATTGTGGTTGAGAACAAGGTATGTGAGATGGAGCTAGACACCAAGAGGAAGGCACCATATCAAGGACAGCAACAAGGAAGTAATGTGCGCCCTCACTTTGGGCCACCCAATGCGCCATATTTCAACGCCCCTACGCCTGCTCATCACCCTGGTTATGCACTGCACAACTCAATTTGTGCAGCAGCGCCCTACCATGCAAGCACCTAGGCCTCCAATGCCATATGCACCTCATGCCAACTTTCCTGGTGCAAATGTTCAAAATCAAGCTCGTCCAAATAATTCCGGTGCAGTTAGGAAGTGTTACACTTGTGGCGAAGCAGGACACTTTGCACACCAATGTCCTAATTCAGGCCTTGGTCAAGGAAGCAATGCTCAAAGACAAAACCCAAGACCCAATGGAGGACAACCGCAAGGGGACCGTGGATAGCATAATTTTGCTCGTGGCAACATGAACCATGTCTCTACGGAGGATGCTCAACAAGCAGATGACATGGTGATTGGTATGTTTCTCGCAAACTCCAACCCTGCGACTATGTTATTTGATTCTGGAGCATCGCAATCATTCATTGCATCGAAATATGTTGCCAAGTATAGTTTGCCTATCTCTCATATGAAGTTTACTCTATTGGTTAAGTCTCCTGGAGGAGAGATGAGGACAAATATAGTATGTCCAAAAGTAAGCCTTAAAATAAGGGGGCTAGACTTCTTTACCAACCTCATTGTTTTGGATTCTCAAGGATTGGACATTATACCTGGTATGGACTGGTTGAGGAAGCACAATGGAGTTATACAATGTGCCACAAAGACGTGAAGCTAACCAATGAGGAAGGGATAAGCATAGAATTTGAAGCATCTCAACATGCACCAAACCAATTGGAGCTGAACCATATGGACGGTGCCGCAATTGAGGAGATTCCAGTGGTGTGTGAATTTTTGGATGTGTTTCTGGATGAGTTGCCAAGTATGCCACCTGATCGAGATATTGAATTTGTTATTGATTTAATACCAGGAACTGCACCTATAGCTATGAGGCCATATAGGATGCCTCCTAAGGTGTTAGCGAAGATCAAGAAGCACATTCAAGAGCAACTAGAGAAGGGTTTTATTCGCCCAAGCTCATGACCTTGGGGAGTGCTCGTACTCTTTGTGGATAAGAAGGATGGGTCCCAAAGGATGTGTGTGGATTACCAAGCTCTCAACGAGGTAACAATCAAGAACAAGTACACCTTGCCACGCATAGAAGACTTGTTTGATCAGATGAATGGTGCTTGTGTCTTCTCCAAGATTGATTTGAGGTCAGGATACTTCGAAATGTAGATCAGACCATCGGACTTACCCAGGACAGCTTTTCGGAGACGGTATGGATCCTATGAGTATACAGTTATGTCCTTTGGATTGACCAATGCACCTGCATACTTTATGTACCTCATGAATAAGGTCTTCATGGAGTACCTGGAATAGTTCATTGTGGTGTTCATTGATGACATTATGATCTACTCGAAGGATGAGAAGGAGCATGAGGAACACTTGAGGCTTACATTGCAGAAATTGAGGAAGCATCAATTGTATGCCAAATTCAGCAAGTGCCAATTTTGGTTGAAAGAGGTGTCGTTGGGTTATATTATCTTAGGAGGAGTATCAGTCGACCCCCGAAAAGTGAGGTATGTGCTAATGTGGGAGCCGCCGCAAAATGTAAAGGAAATAAGGAGTTTTCTTGTAATGGCTGGATATTACCGTAGGTTCATTAAGGACTTTTCCAAGATAGCCAAGCCAATGACGGAATTGCTAATGAAGGGGAAAGCATTTCAATAGACTCAAGCTTGTCAAGAAAGTTTTGAGGAGTTGAAGAAGAGGTTAACAACAGCCCTAGTCTTAATATTGCCAGATGTGAGCAAGAGTTTTGATATTTATTGTGATGCATCAAGACAAGGACTTGGATATGTGCTTATGCAAGAAGGTCAAGTGGTTGCCTATGCATCGAGACAATTGAAGAAAAATGAGCAGAATTATCCAATGCATGATTTGGAACTTGCAGCCGTGATACACACATTGAAGATTTGGAGACACTATATCCTTGGACATAGGTGTGAGGTTTATACGGATCATAAGAGTCTCAAGTACATATTCATACAAATGGATCTGAATTTAAGGCAACGAAGATGGTTGGAGCTCATCAAAGATTATGATGTGGGGGATCAACTATCATCCCGGAAAGGCTAATGTAGTGGCTGATGCCTTGAGTAGAAAAGGAGTAAGTCACCATCTCACGATTCGAGAGATGCCATCCGAGTTATGTAAGGAGTTTGAACGGTTGAACCTTGTATTTTGTGAATGAGATGGGAATAATGGAGTTAAATCTGACATTGGAGCAAGAAATTCGGGAAGGTCAAACAAAGGATGAGGAAGTTCAGGAGATCAAGGAAAGGACCCAAGAGGGAAGAGAATTCCAGTTTGATGAGGATGAACATGGTACTTTGTAAGACCTATGTGTGCTGAATACATTGGCTTGTAGTGAATATACTTGGCTTTGATGATAAAAGTTTTAAATATCACCAAAACACCTTTTTATCAAGGTCCGACTCTAGCTCCGAGCTACAACAAGGTCCGACGGTAGGTCCGGCTTGTTTTGGGTAGCTCCGGCTATGTTCAAAGCTAGGTCCGACTTCTTGGTAAGGTCCGACTAGCTTTGGTTAGCTCCGGTGAGCTTTATCTTTAGCTCCGGCATGTCTTTGATAGCTCCGGCATATATTCGGTAGCTCCAGAATGCTTTTGCTAAGCTCCGACGTACTTTTTCTAGCTCCGGTTTTGGGTTGACTAGTTTTGACTAGTTTTTGGTAAGCTTTGGTGCTAGGATCTACTAGTTTTGGTAAGCTCCGGCAGGTGCTTCATTGTACTAGTTTTGTTAGCTCCGGCTCAAGCTCCGGGTTGCTCTGGCAAGGTCCGGAACTTGACCGAAGTGCTTCTGCTTTTCATTTGCAATGTTTCGTACTTGCTTTACATTATTGGAAAGATTGCTTAGTATTCATTTGCTAAGTTTGGTGCGTTTTGGATGATATGGATGATATCGTGTTACTATGGTTTTGCAACATGCTTATGTGAGGCTCTCACATAAGGTGTTGTGTTTGGAACTAACTTGAGTCAAGTCGAGGACTTGGGCTCGTATGGATTGGTTGTTTATTCATGTGCAGGTGTTGCTTGAGTTCAAGTCATGGCTGGTGACGGGATCCATTGGACTAGTCTCAGGGAGGAGATGAGGTTCCAACAACCAAGTTCGGGAGGAACTGTGGTTGAGCTGATCAGGAGGTCGCGCAGGATGATTGAATCAAGGGCAGTGCATATGAAGGTTACTGAACGTCGAAGGAAGGTGTTCACACGTATGCGTGTGGTGCATGACGTGGCAACATGGTTCCGAAGATGGGATAAGGAAGGAAAGATCTGGTTGGAAGGATCGGATCGTACCGGTTGATGACTTTGGCTGCGGCGGAGTCGGTTATGGCTCGGTATGGAAAGTATCGAGTTGGTTATGTTAGGATTTCGTGTGTGTCATGAATTTGAGTTGTTTAGGATTGTGGGATACGTTACTAAGGTGTTTGGAAGTCTTAATATTGCTTCTATCTGTGTATAGAAGAATCTTGAGCAGTTATGGAAAATTACGATTTGTGATCTGAGTAGGATTGGAGTCCTAGTTGATATTGGGTTGGCCTAAGGGCTGGTTATATAAGCAAGGGAGCCCAGAGCTCGTGGAGACGACTTTGGAGGCTGTTTCTCTTGTGTTCTATTGAATAAAATTCGTAGTTTGAAGGAACTTTTGTGCCTTGTTCGTCCGACTTGTTCCAGACAAGTTTTACTCGTCGAGTTTCTGGACAGCACTACCTTTCGTCGGTGGTTTTATCATAACTCGAGTTTTAAAGATCCAATTGACGTGATTCTTTTTGGGTTGTCTTCACAACTTGATTATATATCATATGTCAAAATTTCACGGTCATTGGATTTATGGTTTCTGATCTACACGAGTTTCTTTGCAGTGTTCCAGAACTGTTTTTTTCTCGGATAGGGCAGATTGACCATTGTTTGATCTTTCGATCATAACTTGAGTTTTTCTTGACGGATTTGAGTGATTTATTTTGTTTTGTCTTCGTGACTTGATTCTCTCTGATATTTATCACTTTTGTCATGGTGAAACACATTTAGATTAGTCCCACACACGATTTCTTTAATAGATCGTTTTTCTGCCGAAAGGGTTTGGGGTTTAATTGTTTCCGCTGCGTAAGATTTTTAAATCTACCATTCACCCCCCTCTGGTAGCTTTTCACATGCTCTTCGATCTTACAATTGGTATCAGAGCCACGGTGCTCTAATCTTTGTGATTTGCGCGTGTTTTTGACTAATCATCATGGAGAAGTACTCCGCCAAACCTTGTGTGTTTGCCGGTATTGATTTTCAGGTTTGGAAGGCACGCATGGAGGCTTTCATCCAGACACAAGGCTTTGCAATATGGGAGAAGGTATACAAGCCTTACGAAGTTCCATCAAACGATCAAGTTATAGCTACAAATCTGAGAGATGTCGACAACAACAACAAGGCTCGGAACTTGATCATACAAGGATTAACACAAAGCGAATTCGACCGTGTTGTACACCCCCGATCTGCATACAATGTGTGGAAAGCACTTTGTGACTACCACGAAGGATCCAACACGATCAAAGAGGTAAGGCAAGACATGTTCAAGAAAGAATACATGCGCTTCGAGATGCAACCCGGTGAGTCTATTGATGACCTCTTTGCTCGTTTCAATAAAATTCTCAGCAACTTACGTAGTGTCAATGTTAATTTTTCTGATGCTGAGAATGCTAGGAAACTTCTTAGTGCATTAGACATGTCAATTTGGGAGATGAAAGTAACATATATTCGTGAATCAACTGTCATGAGTTCTCTTACATTAGATGTACTTTATTCTAAACTAAAAACTCATGAAATTGACATCCTAGCACGTAAGAACCCAAACAAGTCTATTGCATTTGTCTCACAACGTGATATGTCTAGCTCCGACCAATCATCATCCTGCAATACTCTTGCTTTGTTGTCTTCACTAACCCTGGAACAGATCGAAGAATTTCCAAAAGAGGAGTTGGCACTCATCTCTACTAGATTCTCAAAAGCATTGCAAAATGTGAGAACTAGAAGAAGAGGAAGCTCCGGACCTCAACGCTGTTTTGAATGTGGTAAAACAGGACACTGTCATACAGAATGCCCTAAACTTTCAGGTCCGACCACCCGGGAAGAAAAACAAAGCAAGGTCCGGACCTCCTCTAGAAATTCCAACAAGAAGAAGAAAGGTACCATAGGACGCAAGATGATCAACAGCTTCATCACCGCACTTCAAGAACTTAGTTCAAGTGATGTAGACTTTGAAAGTGATGAATATGATGACGATCTGGCCAACTTATGCTTCATGGCGGGCAAAACAAGATCAAGATCAAGTCAGGAGGATGCAGAACACAACAGTGAAGACGATGAGGTATGTTCTACCTGCAATGAAATGTGTGATGCTATTTCTCGTGCAACTATTATTATCAAGAAAAAGGACAAAAAGCTTAGGGATAATGCTGCTAAAATTGAATCACTAGAATCTGAAATTAACCATTTAAAAACTTTGATTCCTAGTGATGATGCACGTCCCTCACGTGACTTAATCTATGAACAATTGTCCACATTAAGAAGTGCAGACTCCTCCACTCTAGATAGACTTGAGTTAGAAATTGAAAAGAACAAAGAGCTTGCTGCACTTAATGATAAAAACTTGAAAGATGCTAGCTGTTCTACAATTGATTTGCATTGTTCTACGTGTGATGATCTTGATAAAAAACTACAGGATGCTATGAATGAAATTTCTATATTGAACAATGCTTTACGTTCTCATGAAGTTAAATTTTGTTCCAATTGCAAACTAAAAGGAAAAACTTCATGTGAATATTACCTTGATCTGTCCAATAAACATGACAACATGCATAGGACATTAGATCGGTTTTGTAATGGGAATAAGAACCTAAGCTTGCTGCTGAATTCTTCCAAGTCTTGCAATGATAAAACTAGTTTAGGTTTTGATTCTCATGCTCATGCTAAGGCACATCCACCGAAAATTGTAAAGTCATTAGGAAGTGGTTTGATTCAAACAGTTCCTAAACAAAAAGGAGTGGTTTTCAAATCTGCAGGAGTGTTGTCTCATTCGGTTTCAAATAAAAATATTGCTTGCTCATCTAAACATGAACACAAAGTTAAATTTCATTGTACCTTCTGTGGTAGATATGGTCATGTCATAGATTTTTGTTATAGACTAGCTAAACAACAGAAAAAGGAAAGAAAAATTGCTAGATCTTATAACTTTCATGCAATTAGAAAAACACAACCTGCTTTAGTGAGTCAGAAATTTGAAAAGGTAGCTTCCAGAACTTCTGGTAAGAAATCCGCAAAAGCAGCTCCGATAGTTCCGATAGCTCCGAGAGCTCCCGGACCTTCTGTTGTTTCCTTCGGAACTTTAGCTTTTGTTTCCGGAGCTTCATCCTTGTCTTTTGGAACTACTGCTCTTACCTCCAGAGCTACTGGTTTTTGTGCTAAAAGAGTTAAGAATAGAAAATCTCAAACTTCGACTCATAAACCTGCTGTTTTATCTCAGCTTTCGCGTGTTTTTCCTACTGCACGTCGTGTGACTCAGTACTGGATACCTAAATGCCTTTTGACTAACCCCATTATTGAGTCATCAATGTATTGTGCTTCTATGTAGGTTACACGTTTGAGGAAGGAGAACATGTGGATTGTGGATTCAGGTTGCTCACGCCACATGACCGGTAACAAAGATTGGTTCTCCTCCCTCTCTTTTGTGTCACGTATAGAGAATGTTACTTTTGCCGATAATTCTTCAACTCCTATAATTGCTAAGGGTTCGGTTAGAGTAAATGATCACTACACTTTGAAGGATGTGGCACTTGTCAAAAATTTGAAATACAACTTGCTTTCTGTTTCACAATTGCTAGATTAAAATCTAGAAATTATTTTCAATAAAAACTGCTGCAAAGTTGTAGGTTCAAATAGTGAGCTTATTTTTAACATGTCTCGGTTTGGAAGAGTTTTTAAAGCTGATTTTGACATGTCTTCCTCTAATCATAGGTGTCTAGTTGCTAATGATTCAAAGGACTTATATTTTTGGCATCGTAGACTTGGTCACGTAGGCCTTGATCACCTAACGCGTGTTAGTGCTCTTGATCGCATACGTGGACTGCCTAAGCTTAAAGGGGACAAAGGAATTGTGTGCTCTTCTTGTAGATATGATAAGATGGTTGCAGGTTCAGATACTCCTCTCACAATGATCATGACAACTGAACCGTGTCAACTTTTGCACCTTGACACCGTAGGACCTTCACGTGTTTAATCCTTCGGAGGTAAATGGTATGTTCTTGTTATTGTTGATGATTATTCTAGATACTCTTGGGTTTACTTTATGGCGTCTATGAATGAAGCTTTTAGTCACTTTAGGACTTTATTTCTTAGATTATCAATTGATCACCCAGGATCATTAAAAGCAATTAGAAGTGATAATGGAACTGAATTTAAAAATCAATCTTTTGATCACTTTTGTGCTGAAAATAGAATAGATCATCAATTCTCTTCACCATATGTACCTCAACAAAACGGTGTTGTAGAAAGAAAGAATATAAGCTTAGTTGAGATGGCTAGGACTATGCTTGATGAATATCAAACTCCTAGGAAATTTTGGGCTGATGCGTTAGCAACCGCTTGTTATGTCTCAAATCGTGTTTTCTTGCGTAATAAGCTAGGTAAAACACCATATGAGCTTCGGTTTGGACATAGGCCTAGTGTTACACACTTTCGGGTCTTTGGTTGCAAATGCTTTGTTAAGAAACATGGTAATCTTGATAAATTTGAACCTAGATCCATTGATGGCATGATTCTTGGTTATCGATCTCATACTAGAGGCTACCGTGTGCTTTTACTTGACACTAACAAAATTGTGGAGACTTGTGAAGTGTCTTTTGATGAAGCTAGCCCAGGTACTAGCTCCGGTGTTGCAGGACTAGATCCGTATACTCAGGGGGAGAGTATTTTCGAAGATGAAGAAGAGCCGGTGATACCGCCTGGTAGTTCCGAAGTTGACACGTGTCCAGCTCCGGACATTGAACAAGCTCCGACTATCACCAATGCTGGTCATGATCGTCCTCAAGTCACATGCTCATCAATCTACGATGAATCTAATGAAGAAGAAGCTTGTGAGACATCTTTTCCCCTACGTTTTTACAAAGATCATCCCCCACAACAGATGATTGGAAGCTTGCACGAACGAGTCACACGGTCCAGGTTTTGCGATCCAAACTCTCATGCTCATTCTGCTTTTGTTGCTTCTTTTGAACCCAAATATCACACGCACTCACTAATGAATCTTGGATTATTGCCATGCAAGAAGAGTTAGAAAATTTTGAAAGAAATAATGTTTGGAAACTTGTACCTCCACCTCAAGGTCACACTTTAATTGGAACTAAATGGGTATATAAAAATAAACAAAGTGAGGATGGGGTTGTGGTTAGGAATAAGGCTAGGTTGGATGCTCAAGGTTTCACAAAAGTTGAAGGTCTAGATTTTGATGAAACTTTTGCTCCTGTCGCTAGATTAGAAGCCATAAGAATTTTGTTAGATTTTGCAGCATCTAAAGGTTTTAAGCTATATCAAATGGATGTTAAAAGTGCTTTTCTTAATGGCTACATAGATGAGGAGGTTTATGTCAAATAACCACCGGGTTTTGAAAATCCAGATTTTCCTAATCATGTTTACAAACTGTCCAAAGCCTTATACGGTCTCAAACAAGGTCCTAGAGCATGATATGATAGGTTAAAAACATTCTTACTTGAAAAGGGGTTTACCATGGGCAAGGTTGATAAAACTCTTTTTGTGCTTAAGCATGGCAATGACTCATTATTCGTTCAAGTGTATGTGGATGATATTATCTTTGGTTGTGCTTGATCTTGTGTCCAAGTTTTCAGCAATGATGAGTTCCGAATTTGAAATGAGTATGATGGGTGAGCTCACTTACTTTTTGGGGCTGCAAATCAAGCAAACCAAGGAGGGTACCTTTGTGCATCAAATGAAGTATACCAAAGACCTCCTAAGGCGCTTCAACATGGACAGAAGCAAGCCTCTTCGGACACCAATGGGAACAGCAACAACACTTGAACTTGATGAAGATGGTGAATCCGTGGATCAAAAAGAATATAGAAGCATGATCGGATCACTTTTGTACCTCACGGCATCAAGACTGGACATACAATTCAGCGTATGTCTTTGTGCACGGTTTCAAGCTTCCCCACGTGTTTCACATCGTCAAGCCGTCAAAAGGATTCTCAGGTACTTACATGGAACTCAAGAATTTGGCATTTTTCTTCCTTCTTCCTCAACCGTTACTTTGAAAGCTTTTTCGGATGCTGATTTTGGAGGTTGTAGGATTGATAGGAAAAGTACTTCCGGTGCTTGTCATTTTCTTGGTAATTCTCTTGTTGCTTGGTCCTCTAGAAAACAAAATTCAGTTGCTCAATCCACAACCGAATCTGAATATGTAGCTGCTGCTAGTGCTTGCTCACAAATTCTTTGGATTGTTCATACACTTAAGGACTATGGGATTGATCTAGATAGTGTTCCACTGTTTTGTGATAACACTAGTGCCATTTGCATTGCTAAAAACCCCGTGCAACATTCTAGAACTAAGCACATTGATATTAGGTATCACTTTCTCCGAGATAACGTTGAAAAAGGAAATATTGTGCTTCACCATGTAGATACCGAACATCAATTGGCTGACATTTTTACAAAACCTTTGGATTTCACTCGTTTTTGTTACATTCATAGTGAAATAGGGGTTATGCATCCTCATGGCTTAAATTGAGGGGGAGTTTTTGAAACTTGGAAAGTCTATGTGTGAATCTGAAATTAAAATAATATGAGCATAGTATTTCATACATATATGACTTTGTGATTCCTTTTACATGTTGAAAGTTCTTACTACATTACTCGTGTTATACATTTTGTAGTTTTTGCCATGTCTAGTAATTGGAATAATTACTTACACTAAAACTGGTCATGGTCGAACTTTCTTGCTGTTTTGAACTTGTTACATGTTCACAAGTGCTTTTAATCATTAAGAATTCATCAAGTAATCAACTCACATGTTGAGTTTTTATGAACAAATACAAATTGAGAAAAGATCAAGAGAATATGCATGCATCACACTTCTTCTTTTGAGATAGCTTATCATTGAACTTAGATATGAACTTGGAAGAAGTTGTGTATAACTAAAACCATGTCCTTAAGCTTCTGATTGTCAAATGACATAGGCTTGGCTTGGTTGGTTAGAATAAGGCAGATGCGCATATAATCTCTTGCAAATATCATATGATATAAATTTATGCTTTGAAAAATAATAAAATGCAGCAACTAGTGTCATGCTATCAGGTTTTGAGATAGTTAAGTTTGTGAGATCATGACTTGCTTAAATTGAAAATTACATTTGATCTCTAGCATGGCTTATACTACTTTATGTATCTCATTGATGTGATTGTGTAAGTTACTTGATAGTATGACTTGGATGAGCTTTGTTTATATGTATATGTTATAATATGCTCATAACAACTAAAGAGGGAGAGATAATTTGTTTACATGCTCATGACTTGCTGAATACATTGTCAAAGGGGGAGAGATAAGCATGAAGAGAAAGAGAATATGTGCATAAGGAGAGATAATAAAGGGGGATAGATAATATGGGATAATTTTTCTTCTCATTTTACTTTTTATTTACAAAGGGGGAGAAATTGTCTTCAAAACTTTTATGTGAATAAGCCCATGTTCGGATTTTAAATGGTGTTGCCAATGCATTCATCAAGGGGGAGATTGTAAGACCTATGTGTGCTGGATACATTGGCTTGTAGTGAATACACTTGGCTTTGATGATAAAAGTTTTAAATATCACCAAAACACCTTTTTATCAAGGTCCAACTCTAGCTCCGAGCTACAGCAAGGTCCGACGGTAGGTCCGGCTTGTTTTGGGTAGCTCCGGCTATGTTCGAAGCTAGGTCCGACTTCTTGGTAAGGTCCGACTAGCTTTGGTTAGCTCCGGTGAGCTTTATCTTTAGCTCCGACATGTCTTTGATAGCTCCGGCATATATTTGATAGCTCCGGAATGCTTTTGCTAAGCTCTGACGTACTTTTTCTAGCTCCAGTTTTGGGTTGACTAGTTTTTGGTAAGCTCCGGTGCTAGGATCTACTAGTTTTGGTAAGCTCCGGCAGGTGCTTCATTGTACTAGTTTTGTTAGCTCCGGCTCAAGCTCCGGGTTGCTCTGGCAAGGTCCGGAACTTGACCGAAGTGCTTCTGCTTTTCATTTGCAATGTTTCGTACTTGCTTTACATTGTTGGAAAGATTGCTTAGTATTCATTTGCTAAGTTTTTGGTGCATTTTGGATGATATGGATGATATCGTGTTACTATGGTTTTGCAACATGCTTATGTGAGGCTCTCACATAAGGTGTTGTGTTTGGAACTAACTTGAGTCAAGTCGAGGACTTGGGCTCGTATGGATTGGTTGTTTATTCATGTGCAGGTGTTGCTTGAGTTCAAGTCATGGGTGGTGACGGGATCCATTGGACTAGTCTCAGGGAGGAGATGAGGTTCCAACAACCAAGTTCGGGAGGAACTGTGGTTGAGCTGATCAGGAGGTCGCGCAAGATGATTGAATCAAGGACAGTGCATATGAAGGTTACTGAACATCGAAGGAAGGTGTTCGCACGTATGCATGTGGTTCATGACGTGGCAACATGGTTCCGAAGATGGGATAAGGAAGGAAAGATCTGGTTGGAAGGATCGGATCGTACCGGTTGATGACTTTGGCTGCGGCGGAGTCGGTTATGGCTCGGTATGGAAAGTATCGAGTTGGTTATGTTAGGATTTCGTGTGTGTCATGAATTTGAATTGTTTAGGAATGTGGGATACGTTCCTAAGGTGTTTGGAAGTCTTAAGATTGCTTCTATCTGCGTATAGAAGAATCTTGAGCAGTTATAGAAAGTTACGATTTGTGATCTGAGTAGGATTGGAGTCCTAGTTAATATTGGGTTGGCCTAAGGGCTGGTTATATAAGCAAGGGAGTCCAGAGCTCGTGGAGACGACTTTGGGGGCTGTTCCTCTTGTGTTCTATTGAATAAAATTCGTAGTTTGAAGGAACTTTTGTGCCTTGTTCGTCCGACTTGTTCCAGACAAGTTTTACTCGTCGAGTTTCTGGACAGCACTACCTTTCGTCGGTGGTTTTATCATAACTCGAGTTTTAAAGATCCAATTGACGTGATTCTTTTTGGGTTGTCTTCACAACTTGATTATCTATCATATGTCAAAATTTCACGGTCATTGGATTTGTGGTTTATGATCTACACGAGTTTCTTTGCAGCATTCCAGAACTGTTTTTTCTCGGATAGGGCAGATTGACCATTGTTTGATCTTTCGATCATAACTTGAGTTTTTCTCAACGGATTTGAGTGATTCTTTTTGTGTTGTCTTTGTGACTTGATTCTCTCTGATATCTATCACTTTTGTCACGGTGAAACACGTTTAGATTAGTCTCACACATGATATCTTTAATAGATCGTTTTTCTGCCGAAAGGGTTTGGGGTTTAATTGTTTCCGCTGCGTAAGATTTTTAAATCTACCATTCACCCCCCTCTGGTAGCTTTTCACGTGCTCTTCGATCCTACATACTTTACGGCTTGGAAGGAGGATTGTCGTGCCCAATGATAAGCATATTCGGGAGATAATACTAAAGGAGGCACATGACTCGCCGTACTCAATTCATCTCGGTTGTACGAAGATGTACAAAGACTTGAAAACATGTTATTGGTGGGCTAGCATGAAAAAGGACATAGCCGAATATGTGGCATTGTGTGATGTGTGCCAACGAGTGAAAGTGGAACATCAAAGGCCAGCTGGAATATTGCAGCCATTGAAGATTCTGGAATGGAAGTGAGATGAAATTGGAATGGACTTCATAGTTGGTTTACCACGAACTCAGTCCAGTAATGACTCTATATGGGTAACTGTGGATCGGTTAACTAAGTTAGCTCACTTTATTCCCGTCAAGACCACCTTTAATGGAGATAAGTTGGCTGAACTGTATATGGGAAGAATAGTATGTTTGCATTGAGTTCCAAAGAATATAGTGTCGGATAGAGGTTCTCAATTTACCTCCAGGTTTTGGCAGAAATTGCATGGAGCATTGGGAACAAGGTTGAATTTCAGTTCGGCGTGCCACCCTCAAACGGTTGGACAAACTGAGAGGACCAACAAATTTTAGAGGATATGTTAAGAGCTTGTGCCTTGAAGCATGGGAAAAGTTGGGACAAGAGCTTGCCATATGTAGAGTTTTCATACAACAATAGTTACCAAGCAAGCTTGAAAATGTCACCCTACGAAGCACTTTATGGAAGGAAGTGTAGGACACCTTTGTTCTGGAATGAGACAGGGGAGAATCAAGTATTTGGATCTGACATGTTGCAAGAAGCTGAGAAACAAGTTCAGGTTATTCGCGACAACTTGAGAGTTGCTCAATCAAGGCAAAATGGCTATGCTAACAATAGAAGAAGGAAACTAGCCTTTGAAGTAGGATATTTTGTTTACCTTAAGGTGTCACCAATGAGAGGTCATAAGAGGTTTAACATAAGAGGCAAGCTAGCACCTCGCTATATTGGACCATTCAAGATTTTGAACAAAAGGGAAGAAGTAGCATATAAGTTGGAGATGCCAGCTCACTTTTCGGATGTTCATGATGTCTTTGATGTTTCCCAGCTCAAGAAGTGTTTAAGGGTACTGGAAGAACAAGTGCCAATGGAAGAATTGTAATCAGAGGCAGATTTGACTTATGCCGAGAAACTAGCCAAAATCTTGGAAACCAAGGAGAGAGTCACAAGGAACAAGGTGATTTGATGGTGCAAAGTTCAATGGAAGCATCACACAGAATCAGAAGCAACTTGGGAGCTGGAGGATGATACCAAGAAGGATTTTCCCTATCTCTTCTCTTTCGCGTCGAATCTCGAGGGCGAAATTCATTTTAAGGGGGGTAGGTTTGTAACACCCTCATTTTCATCCATCATGCATTGCATACATTCTAATACATGTTTAAAATTTAGTAACATAAAAGGAATAAGTTTAAAATGAATTTAGAGTAAAACCGCACTCAAAAGTTCTGGTAAGTGCGGACTAGTCCGTTTTTGGTGCGAACTAGTCCGATTTCCCTCTGACCTCCATCGGACTTGCCAGTTTTGCTGTGGACTAGTCAGTTTTTGCCTCTGTATAGTTTCAGACTTGTCCGATCCATTGCGGACTTGTCCGATATTCCAATTCCTTGAAAATTTTGCTAAGTCCTGTGGGGACCGGGTCCACACCTTCCAGGAACCGCAGAGGGTGGTGCCGTGCGATGCGGCACCCAATAGCACACACGGAAAGAATACGACAAAATACAAAGTTTTATTTATATAAACAGGGGAAGTCTTTTACAATACTTAATGTACAGCGAAAGATAATACTCATAGCTAAACTCTCAGCCTAGCTATGCAAAAGTACAGCCGTCCAGCCCGCGGACGCTGCACACTAGCAACACACAAATTACGGCGGCGTGCAGGGCTCCCACTCGGCAGTATACCCCGACGGGGGCATCGCCTCATCCTCGGGCCCTTTCTCATACATCTCACCCGCAAAGAATTTAATATAGCAACCGTGAGCACGAAGGCTCAGCAAGACTTAACTGTCTCACCTAAACATGGAACTCTATATGCAGGGATGCTTAACATAGGTGCATATATTGCAGTAAATGACTCGCCTACATGTTGATACTTAATTTTCAAGTTATTAACAACAGCTTACAAGTTTAATATAAGTAACTTTAGTGATCATATTTGACAGCAATCAAAGTTTCAAAACAATTATAATTCAATACATCGTATTCTCCTGGCTTCTTCAGTATTTACTACGTCACAGCACAGTGAACAAGCGGTACTCAAATAATTGCGGGGGACGGTGATTGCAATCAGTAGACACTCGGATAACACGTCACACACACCCATTTCGGAAGTGGAGCGAATAACACTTCAATACTATGTTGTATGAAGCAACCTTTCAAAGGAAACCCAAATGTCGAACCGGTCCTTCCGTAACGGGCAGGAGGTCCCCGCGCGGAGCATCTTCTGTGCCCGCCGGCAGATTTACACCTTGCTACCCTCACCCCACTCCTATAAAACAGTAGGTTAAGCCTCGACACCCAGGTTCACCAGTTATATCGGTTTCCTAGTTTCCATATAGCCAGTATGCACCCGGTACAGTTCAAACTTGTCCAGCAGAGCCGCACACGGATCAGTCCTCAATCAACACAAGTAGGGCTACGCACGTGAGACCACGTCTCACTGCTTCATACCCGCTGCTCGTTCTCAATTTCATATGCATAAATCATTCGTTGATCCAATTCATCCCATGTGATAAAATCCTATCTCGCGAGTAGATTCCAACTACTCGAATTCTACCGGATTCTTGAAACTTAAGCATATCATTTTCTACTCGTCGGGCTGTAGACTACCCAATACTCCATGGGATTTGTGGGTCATGCAAGTGGAGTAACAAGCACCTTAGACCTAATGCACAAAAATCATCCTTGACTTAAGTGATACAAATAGAAACTTTAAAGTAGCACATAAATGCAAACCGGGGCTTGCCTGGTTGTGAGTCAGAGGGAAAGTTGGATTCTGCGAGGATGCTGTCCAAGGCCTCCGGGTCCTCCTCGATCTCGGTCACTATATGATATGCAATATATAAAATATATAAAGTACATGACTGGTATTGAAACTGTATACAAGATCTTATAAATAGTGATCAGTATAGAAAATGATTTTAATTGGCTTTGAGATTTTTACAGTGGATACTAGGTTCTATGAGGAAGATCTGAACCAAAATTGGGAGATGTCCAAGGAAGCTTGTTGTCTCCAAAATTCCAACAAATAAAAGCCTTCTCTTAAAATTTGGTTTTAATTCTGAAGCTTTGTTATGACTAAAAGTGGATGATCAAGGTAGAAGGTGTTTCTTCTGGTTCTGGAAAAATTTGTGTCACATTTTCTGAGCTTTCTACAAGGAGAAACCGATTTTACAAGTTTGGGGAAAATTCTGGAAATGTTTCTGTATATTTCTCAATTTTTCAACTACATAGACTTTTGAAACACTGATCCACCCAGTAAATGAAGTCCAATGAACTTGAAATTTTTACTGGATATCAAGTGTATTTTTATAAGTGTTCTGACCAAACTTTACAATTTTCCAATTAACATAACAGGAGTAATTAATTTCCCAAGAAGTTAGATCAAAGGAATTAATTATGAAAATTCTGGGACTTTCATGTCCAACAAATTGCACCACTGCAAATTTGGGATCAATAGGAGTCTACCAGAATTTAATTGGAAATTTTTGAGCAAATTTACTTGGAGTAATGGATTTTAGAAGTTTGATTGAAATCTGGAATTATTTTCCAAGGGAAAAGTTTAAATAATCCCAGCTGGGCCCACTGGTTTAAAATCAACCAATCGCATCTGGGCCACACAGAGGCCACAGGGTTTACCCTGCATAGCCGCATACGATCTGGAGCCATAAATGATCCCGCGTGGTGGAATCAGCCACTAACATGCGGGACCCGCCACCCTTCGTCTACCTCGCGCCAGGGGCGGCGCTCCTCGCCGAAGCAGCGGTGGCGCGCGCCGGACTTTCTGCGTAGAACTTCTCTCGGCTCGGCCGTTACCGCCTAGCCCTAAAATCGGGCGTACTACACGCTGGTGAGGTCCAATCGCGACGGCGACGACTGAAGGTGAGCGTATGACGGCGGCGGCAGAGCTAGGGTTTCGGCGATGTCCAGAATCGCTCGGAAATGGCGCAAGAAACTCAGGAAAAGGCTGGGAAAGTCCTGGGAGCATGAGGAAGACAATTGGGAGGTGCAAAAGTGGTGGAACGGCCGACAACTACGGGTTCGACGGCGCACCAACGGATTTTCATTGGCGGCCGCGAAAACTCGAAATCTGACCTCGTGTGTCGATGACTTCCCTTCATTTTTGGTGAGATGATGCGCCAGGAGATCAAAAGATAATACTTGATTGGGTTGAAAATTCGTTGCACGTAGAAACGGAATTAATCCGATGATCTAGTGATCTCGGTATGAACTAGCTACGGTGAAACTCGAGATACGGAAGCTAGGAGGCACGATAGGGGCTGAAACTTTACTAGAAGCATCTATGTACCTTTGCGCACCTAATTGCTTTAAGGATGGAGACGAGAACTTGCATGTAGTGTCCTTTCCTCGTGGAGCAGAAGGTTTACCGGCGGCTTCACCCCCGAGCTCCAGGGAAACTTCAAAATACCAAGGCAAAACGTAAGGGACGAAGGAACAGATGGTACCAGAGGCTAGGGGGGAGCTTGGTGCACCTTTTTGCTGTTGCACTCGGGCACCAACTCAGCTTGGAAGCGGAGCTACACAGGGAGGCAGCAAGGGCGACGGGGAGAGCTCGGGAGAGAACAAAGGAAGAATGGCGCTGCTTTGCCACTCGGTCGACGGAGCAGAGATAGAGAGGGAGAGGTGTAGGGTGCACACCATGATGCAGGCAGGTAGGCAGCTCTCTGGCATGGTGCATGCCGTGCGGTGTCGAGCGGGGCAGCGCCGGAAAAACGGCGTGCAGAGCACTACCGTAGAAGTCCCACTGACCAGTGGCTCCCACTGCCCCCTTAAGCCTATCTTCTCTGCTCCTTAAATTCTCCCACCAATTGATCCAAAAATTCTAGATTTTTGTGGAGAGGCCAATTTAACTATGGAGATTATGATTCTGAAATTGGATTTCAAATTTGGACAAATTTCAGATGCAATTCCAATTCAAATTTGAATTTGAATAGAATTCAATGGAGCCATTGAATTGAATAGAAAATGAGCTTCAAAAATTTTGAAACTTTCAAGAGAGGTTATTTGGAATATTTGGAATTTATTGGTGGACTCAGATTTTTATTTTTGCAAAGTTTTAACAGGAGCTCGTTTGAATTTTTGAATCCCTTCTATTGAAGTTTGAATTGGTTTAATTTCCCAATTGCCATTTGATTTCTTTTCCCCATTCAATTTTTAACTTTTCCTTTCTGAACTTTGTACTTTGAATTTAGGGCTTTTACATTCCTCCCCCCTTAAAAGGATCTCTTCCCGAGATTACAAATAAAAGAGACGGAGGTAAAAAGTTTACCAGATATGAGATGATAACAACTCCGGATAGTTTGATCAGAGATAGTCCTTGTTTTCCCAGGTCGCTTCCTCAGCGGTATGGTTGCTCCACAAGACTTTGTAGAAGTACAAAGTCCGGTTTCTTGTGGTGCGAGTCTTTTCATCGATAATCCGGATCAAATACTCAGAATAAGTGAGATCCAGTTGGAGAGCTTCGATGTCTTCGGTGCGGATTTCAGTTGAAGATTTAAGACAGTTCCGCAGCTGAGAAATGTGGAATACATTATAACTCCAGAGAGTGACGCCGGTAACTCCAAATGATAGGCCACGGGTCCGCATTTTTCCACGACGGTTAACGGACCGATGAATCATGGAGCAAGTTTTCCCTTCACTCCGAAATGATGAATCCCTTTCATCGGAGAGACACGGAGATAAACGTGGTCTCCAATATCGAAGTGGAGAGGTCGACGTCTTTTATCTGCATAGCTTTTCTGACGAGATTGAGCAGCCTTGAGATTGGCTTGGATCACTCGTACTCGTTCTTCGGCTTCATTAACAAGATCAATTCTGTATATAACTCGCTCGCTGGACTCACATCAGTTGAGTGGTGTGCGACATTTTCGGCCGTAGAGAGCTTCATACGGTGACATCTTGATGCTAGCTTGATAGCAGTTGTTATATGATAACTCCGCCAACGGTAAATGATCATCCCAATTTTTATCGTGGTGGATAGCACAAGCGCGTAGCATATCTTCCAAAACATGATTCACTCGTTCAATTTGACCATCGGTCTGTGGGTGATATGTGGAGCTTCGGATCAGCTTTGTCCCCAATTATGTGTGCAGCTGTTCCCAAAAACGAGCGACAAACAGCGCACCACAATCTGAAATAATTGTCCGAGGAACTCTTTGCAAGCACATGATTCTTACAATATATAACTCCACATATTTCTTGGCAATGTACTTTGTATGTACCGGAATAAAATGAGCTGATTTGTTTAGTCGATCGACTATCACCCAAATCGAATCATGCTTGTGGAATGTGAGAGGCAACCCGACAATGAAATCCATACTAATATCCTCCCATTTTCACGCCGGGATTCTTAATGGTTGAAGCTGTCCGGCCTTTCTCATGTGGTCGGCTTTCACCCGCCGACACGTATAACACTCGGATACGTACTTTGCAATTTCTCTTTTCATCCGCGTACACCAAAATCTGGTTTTCAGATCTTGATACATTTTGTTGCTGTCCGGATGAATAGAATACTTGGACAAGTGAGCTTCATCTAATATTTTCTTCCGAAGTTCTATGTCACGGGTTACCACGATACGGTCTTTGAACCACAGGGCACCATGTTCATCATTTCGGAAGCATTTCATTTCCCCATTCTTCTTTTGAGCTTCCATAATCTCCTCTCGTATGGTAAGAATGAGAGAAACATTATATAACGCTCCATATGGAACCAATTATAAACTCGGCTCATCCTCTTCCATCAGAGTGATGGACAGATTATTGACGTGAGACTTGCGGCTCAGCGCATCGGCAACCACATTCGCCTTGCCAGGATGGTAATGAATTTCAATCTCATAATCCTTGTTCAATTCCAACCATCTTTGCTGTCGCATATTTAGCTCCTTATAAGTGAAAATATATTTCAAGCTCTTGTGATCGGTGTAGAGGTGTACTAAATTTCCAAGAAAGTAATGTCTCCATATTTTCAAAGCGAGTACCACGGCAGAGAGCTAAAGGTCATGAGTTGGATACGCTGCTCATGATTTCAGAGCTGCCGTGATCCATACGCGATCACGTGGCCTTCTTGCATTAACACGCAGCCAAGACCAACACCAGACGCATCACAATAAAGGTTGAAAGATTTGGTCGTATCCGGCTGAGCTAACACTGGGGCTGTTGTGAGATGTTTCACCAATGCTTGGAATGCATCCTGACATGCCTTGCTCCAAATATATTTGGTGCCCTTTTTCAGCAGCTCCGTCATTGGTTTAGCAATTTTTGAGAAACTCGGAATGAACCTCCGACAATATCTCGCTAACCCGAGGAAACTGCGAACTTCGTGTACGGACATTGGAGACTTCCATTTCAGCACTTGCACAATTTTGCTTGGATCCACAGCGATACCCTCTGCTGAAATAATGTGACCCAGAAATGGTACTTGGCTGATCCAAAATTCACACTTGCTGAATTTTGCATAAAGCTTGTTATCTTGCAATCATTGGAGCATGATATGCAAGTGTTTGGCGTGTTCTTCCTCTAATTTTGAGTAAACCAGAATGTCGTCGATGAAGACCACGACAAACTTGTCCAACTCCGGCATGAACACTGAATTCATCAAATACATGAAGCGAGCCGGCACGTTGGTAAGTCCAAACGACATGACAAGATATTCATAGAGCCCATATCTCGTCAAGAATGTCGTCCTCGGTATATCCTCCGGTCGTATTTTGATTTGATGATATCCGGACCGAAGATCCATCTTCGAAAATACTTTAGCACCCACTAGTTTGTCAAATAAAATATCGATGCGCGGTAATGGATATTTGTTCTTGATCGTCATGGCATTGAGCGGACGATAGTCCACACATAGATGCAATGTCTTGTCTTTCTTCTTTACAAATAATGTGGAGCAGCCCCAAGGTGATGAACTTGGGCGTATGAGACCTTTGTCCAGCAGGTCCTTCAAATGCTCCTTCAATTCGGCCAACTCATTTGGTGCCATCTTATATGGCCTTCGAGAAATAGGCATGGTTCTCGGAATGAGTTCAATATTGAACACGATGTCCCTATCCGGTGGCATACTCGGAAGGTCGTCGGGAAACACGTCCGAATATTCACGGACCACACGAATGTCTTCAAGCTTTGTGGCTTCCGTGTTATATGTGGCTGTAATTTTTTGGATAAGGCGGTCTAGAATGAGAGTGTGTGGTTCATATAGTGGAGAGTTCAAATGGACCACACGTGGAACAATGTTGAGAATAGCACCATGATGGTGCAGCCACGACATTCCTAAGATGAAATCAAGCTTCTGACTCTCTAATATAATTAGAGAAGTCGGATATAGATTTCCACCAAACTAAAGTGGTGCTCTATAGACCATTCTATCAGTTGCTACTGTCCCATCCGCGGAGCAAATCAAATATGGACATTCTGTGGGAATGATTTGTAATTGGTATTTGATGGCATATGATTGGCTAATGAAATTATGGGTGGCACCGGAGTCAAATAATATGACGACGGAATTTTGGAGTCGAGAAAACGTACCCGCAAAGACGGGTTCGCCTTCCGGCACGTCTTCGATAGCTAGGTGGTGGACGTTGCCGGGTTTTGCTGCAGGTTTCTTAGGCTGGTTGCGGGGTTGAGCTGCACCATGATATGGTGCTTGCGTGCTGCTTTTTTGCTGTTCGGGGCAGTCCTTCGCAAAATGCCCGACACGGCCACACGTGTAGCACATGTATTGTGTCGGGTTCCCACCGATCTGCGGATGGAATCCCGGTGCACGTGGTGGAGGTAGATATGCACGCGGGACCATCCTTTGCTGCTTCTGCTGTGGAAATTCTGGTTGGAAATGTGGCACGTTGAAAGAACGACTGCAGAACTACTGCGGTCGCGCCGGTGGCTGCCATCGCTAACCGGATGGTGAGCGATACACCACGCGGTATTTCTACGGACCACCCCCGCTGCTGCTAGACAGCGTGCTCTGTTTCCTCTTATCAGAAACGAGCTTGCGCTGAGCATCTTCCTCTATAATCGCGGCATTGACGATGTCGTTGAAGGTGCCGTGGTTGCATTGCACGAGTTGGACCTTCATCTTCGGATTAAGGCCCCGGAAGAATATATCTCTCTTCCTATCTTCCGTCCCCACATGATCGGGCGCGTAATGCTCCAAGTGATTTAACACGCGGGAGTATTCATGGGCACTCCGCCCGCCTTGCTTCAGCTCTGAAAATTCCTGCAGCTTTCTCTTCATTATACCGGGAGGTATATGGTAGGCGCGGAACGCCTCCCGGAATTCGATCCAGGAGACCGCATGACCAGCCGGCAGTGACGTGATGCAGTTCGCCCACCGGCGGATCCTTGAAGCTGTTGCGCTGCAAATAGCGCCTTCTGCTGTTTGGTGCATCGTAGCAAACCTAACTTCGCCTTGGGGGTGCGGAGAAAGTTGTCCGCTTCCAGAGGCTCCTCGGCCTCCATGAAGACTGGTGGATGTGTTGCCAGGAAGTCCGAATATGAACTCTGTTGGGGCTGACATTGCCCATTGTCTTGTCGTCCCCCTTGACGGGACGAATTCTGCACCAACATACGCAGTAACTCGGTTTGCTCATCGCGTGAGCCGAGTACTGCAGCCAGAATCTCCGCGAGCGTCCTCAGAGGTTCAGGTGGTGGTGGTGGAGGGACTTGTTGCTGTGGTGTCGCGGTTTGCTCCCGGGTCGGAGATTCATCCTCACGACCCCGGCTCGAACCACCCATTTCGGGCATAGAACGCGTACGCACCATTCTGCATCCACATGAATTAAAATCAGCAACATGTTTGTTTGCTTCATCCATTCCATACTATAGTAGTGCGGTTATTGACAAGGTGATAATTGCATAACATTCACACATATTGATAAAGTACAAACTTTATACAAGATATATTATCTCATGACCAAGTTTACAATAGTCATTTCCAAAATGACGGACTCAAACTACGGAAGTGCATCTCAACTATACTTGGTCTCCATGAGATGTCATACACATCTTGTCATCTCATACACACCCAGTACTATTTATAATATGACACAAACATGGCTACAAAATAAACACGAGCAACCACTAACTATACGTTGTCCCGTGATGGCCGTAGTGCTGCCCCATCCTACTCCGATGCATCGTCATCGGCGTACTCGAGTATCTCAGGATCTTCTTGAAAGTGCATCTAGGACTCCCTTGTGGGTTTGGATGATTTATGACAAGCAATTGGGATCCTAACCTTTTTGTTGAGATGAATGCAGGCCAATAATGAAAAATGAGCAAAATACCAAAAAGAAGGGATAATGAGGAGCAAAGTGAACTTGAGCTCAAGGAAAAGAAATAGTAGATTATTGTGTATGGTGTGTGTTAAGAAAACACACCCAAGAGCTCAATCATATTTAAGCACACACACATATTGCACAAAGTTACACAGGACCGGACTAGTCCAATATCAACCGGACTAGTCCGATATCCTTTCTGCACCAGATCAGACAAGTCCGATATCTGTCGGACTAGTCCGATATCTTTCTGACTTGAGTCGGACTAGTCCTCCCCAGGGCGGACTAGTCCTCAACACACTTCACAAGTCACACAAAATCGGACAAGTCCGTTGTTAACCGGACTAGTCCGATATTCCTTCTGATCCACTTCGGACAAGTCCGATGTTTACACGGACTAGTCCGAAATATCCACTAATCTAAATCAGACAAGTCCTCCAAGTGCGGACTTGTCATCCAACACACTTAGGGTTTCACATGGCCGGACAAGTCCGATGGCTATCGGACTAGTCCGAAGATTTCCAGTAGTGAAATCGGACAAGTCCGTTTTCGACCGAACTAGTCCGATATTTTGGGACACTTAGGGTTTGCTACATACAGCACACCGGACTAGTCCGGTGACCACCACAGACTAGTCCAATCTTTCTGAACCCTAACGGTCACTTTTAGAAATCCCATATAAATAGAGGTGCACGACCCACTTTTATACTCTCTCGAACCCTAGCGCCGTCACACCTCCCAAGAGACTCAGAAACCACCTCTCTCCACGAAATTAAGTGCAAGATCGATCAATCCATTAAGGATTACTTCTAGATCATTGGAGAGACACTTGGCACACATCATTGAGCTCTTGGTTTGAATCTCTAACACACTCCTGCGTTTCAATTGTAATTTCTGAGTGTGTTTTTGGTGGCATTGTGATTTGTAATCTAAGGGAGCTCCCAACGTGTGAGAACGCCCCTTGAATTTGGTTATTCGCCCCTTTGTGATTAGTGGAAGAGGGTTGGCCTTCATGGCGATCCGACGAGGGTAGGGTTGGAGAAGACCCGATCCTTTTGTGGACTCCTCAACGTGGATGTAGGTTGCCTTCGTGGTAGCCGAACCACGGGATAAATCGTGTGTCTTGTCCTTTTTGTGTTCATCACTCAGATTGATCAACTTACTCTAGGATTTGATACACATTGTTCAATTTACAATAAATTGTAGAACACAAGCCTTAATTGTGATACAATCCAATATACAACTATTAAACTGTTGTTTGATTCTATATTTCCGCTGCACACATTGAAGAATCAACCTAATCGATTAATCTTGATCAACTTAGTCCGTGAACACCGGACTAGTCCGCACTTTACCGGACTAGTCTGATTTCTCTGGTATTGAACTTGTTGTTGAGTGTTACAGGATCCGACAAAAATTCAAAAGGCCTATTCACCCCCCTTTCTAGGCCTACATTCAATTGGTATCAGAGCTTGGTTCTTCAAGAAAGAGTTTAACCACTCGAAGAGATCATGTCGGACATGAAGGACATCCACAAAATCAACAACCAAGAGGAAGTCAATAACGACAAGACCCAAAAACTGGAGAAGTACCTTGAAGCCATTCAAGACTTCGAGGACGACGATGAGGAGACGCTGGAGCTAAATGCGCTCCTCAGAAAGAAGGCACTTTCAAAAGGGAAAGCGAAAGCTGAAGAGAAGAAGAAGGGGAGTAGTCACATCGACTACTCCCGATATCCTTTTAATTATGATCGTCTAAATTCCAATAACAATCACTACTTATCTATCCCACTTGGAAAAGCCCCACACTTCGATGGGAGTGATTACTCCATGTGGAGGCAGAATATGAAGATGCATTTGATTTCCCTCAACCCAAGTTTATGGTATGTTGTATGTACAGGGATAGATATTCCGGATGACGACGAAGAGCTCACCCCAAGTCAAGAGCAGGCCATCCATAGAAACGCTCAAGCCGCAACCGTAATCACCTCCTCTCTCAGTCGAGACGAGTTCACCAAGGTAGATGGACTCGAAATTGCTAAGGAGATATGGGATACACTACAAACAGCACATGAAGGTGACCGGCATGTGCGTGAGGCAAAAATTGAAATGATCGAAGGCGAACTAGGAAGATTCACAATTGAGGAAGACGAGTCACCCCAGGATATGTACAATCGATTGAAGACACTTGTCAACAAGGTTCGATCATATGGGAGCAAGAAGTGGAATGACCACGAGGTGGTAAAGCTCATCCTTAGAGCTTTTATGCCTCGCAATGTCACGCTATGCTCAATGATCAGAGAAAGCCCTGGTTACAAAAGGATGACTCTGGATGAATTTCTTGGTAAAATTATCAACTTTGAAATGATGGAGAAACAAGCCAAGCACGTCAAAGAAATTGCCGACCTCACCTCGGCCAAGAAGAAAGGAGTTGCCCTAAAATCTACTCTCAAGACTCTATCCAAAGAAGCAAGAGAAGCACAACTAGAGGAGGACAGTGATGACGAGAGTAGTGAGCTAGATGAAGAGGATATGATTTTGTTCATGAAAAAGTTCAAGAGAATAATGAAGAAGAGACAAGGAACAAAATCAAGTGAAGGAAAGTACAAGGAAAGGACAAAGCCAAAGATGAGGCGGGCGTGCTATAATTGTGGTGAGTATAACCACTTTATAGTCGATTGCCCGTATGAGGACAACAAGAAGAAAACTAAAGAAACCAAGCCTCAACCTAATAAATTCTTCAAGAAGAAGAAACAAGCCGAACAAGCACACATTGGGAAGGAGTGGGACTCAAACGATGAGTCCTCATCATCTGATGAAGAAGAGATGGCTAGCATAGCCATAGAAAGCACATCCAAGAAATCCACACTCTTCCCCACACTCGGTACAAAGAAGGGAAATGGCACTTGTCTCATGGCAAAGGAAGGTAAACGCAAGGTAAACATCAAAACCCCTTCCATGCATTCCTACTCTAGTGATGATGAACTAGACAGTGATGATGAGGATATGCTAAATGGACTAGATAGGAAAACTGCTACTAAAATGAAATTTTTACTTGACCAACTTGTTGAGAAGGAGAGGTTAATTGATCGTCAAGAGGACATGATTATCTCCCAAAAGGAGAAGTATGTCAAACTTGACAAACTCCTAGAGCTTGAAAAGGAGAAAAACAGTTCACTAGAGCTTGGGCTAGCTTCAAGCAAGAAAACTTGCTTGGAGTTAACCGACTCAAATGTTGCAATCAAGGACCAACTTGCTGACCTGATCAAGGTTAACAAAATCCTTGAAGTGCAAGTTGAGTCACTCAAGCTAAGTGAACCTTCCTCCTCTTCAAGTTCACCTTCTCAACCCACTAAAACTGATCTTGTTCATATGTGCACATGTAGTAAAGTCAACACCAGTTTGAAGGAGAAGTCAACCTCCACAAAGGGTAAAAATCCTACCCAGTATGGAATATTTGACAAGGAGAAGATCAACTATGCACGTAGTGCATACTTAGTCCAAAGACCTCCAAATGTCAAATATGGCATTGGTTACTCTTATGATGAAAAGCAACATGCTGGAAGTCATAAGAATAACAGGGGAAGGATCTCCTTTGTGAAGGGAAGATCCTCTCAAACTGATAAGTTGAAGAATAAGAAACTGAACTCGCATGAATACCGGACTAGTCCGGTCGGTGTCCGGACAAGTCCGGCCACCCAGACTAGTCCGATTCATAAACAACAGCAGCTTTTATTTAAAACTTTTGATGCCTCTTATGTATTAATGAGAAACAATCTTGGTAAGGTTTATGCTTATTATGTTGGGCCACGCCATGGGAACACAAAATCCCATGTGTGGGTGCCCAAATGTATTGTAACTAACCTCCAAGGACCCAAGCAAGCTTGGGTACCTAAAACCAAAGCATAATTTGTTTTTGCAGGCCTATTCCTCCGGTGGATCCAAATGGGTGCTAGACAGTGGATGCACTAACCACATGACCGGAGAAAGGAGGATGTTTGTGGAATATGAAGAAAACGAGGACCCAAACGAAGGCATCTACTTCGGAGATAATAGTCAAGGAAAGGTGCTCGGTACCGGTAAAATTGCAATATCCTCTGAACACACGCTTTCTCATGTTTTACATGTTGAATCTTTAGATTATAACCTGCTGTCCATATCTCAACTATGTGACAAAGGTTATAATTGCTTGTTCACTAACGAGGGTGTGACCGTCTCAAGGAGGAGTGATGGTTCCATTGCATTCAAGGGTATGTTGAAGGGAAAGCTTTACCTTGTTGACTTCAACAAGGATAAAGCCAAACTCGACACATGCTTGATTGCAAAATCCAACATGGGTTGGTTGTGGCATAGACGGCTAGCGCATGTTGGTATGAGGAATCTTCAAAAACTCCTCAAGGGCGATCACATCCGAGGTTTGAAAGACGTTGTTTTTGAGAAAGACAGGCCTTGTAGCGCGTGCCAAGTCGGGAAGCAAGTTGGAGCACATCATCCCGCAAAGAACATCATGACTACAACAAGACCGCTCGAACTACTTCACATGGACTTGTTTGGTCCAGTTGCTTACATAAGCATCGGCGGTAACAAATACAGTTTGGTTATCATTGATGTTTTTTCTCGCTTCACTTGGGTTTTCTTTTTGCATGATAAGTCAGAAACACAAGGAACACTCAAGAAATTCTTCAAGCGAGCTCAAAATGAGTTTTCATTGTCAATCAAGAGTATTCGAAGCGACAATGGCACAGAGTTCAAGAACATACAAGTGGAGGAGTACCTTGATGAAGAGGGCATCAAGCACGAATTTTCAGGGCCATACTCACCACAACAAAATGGAGTTGCCGAAAGGAAGAACCGAACACTCATAGAGATGACAAGAACAATGCTCGATGAATACAAGACTTCGAATCGATTTTGGGCGGAAGCGATTAACACCGCTTGCCACGCCACAAATTGGCTTTATCTTCATCTACTACCCAAGAAAACTCCCTATGAGCTACTCACCGGTAACAAACCAAACATTTCATACTTTCGAGTTTTTGGTTCTCCATGTTATATCCTGAACAAGAAGCCCAGGACTTCAAAGTTCGCTTCAAAGTCCGATGAAGGTTTCTTGCTCGGTTATGATTCGAACACCTACGCCTATCGTGTTTTCAACAGGGCCTCCGAACTTGTTGAAGTAGCACGTGACGTAGTGTTCGATGAGACTAACGGCTCCCAAAAGGAGCAAGTTGATCCATGTGAATTAGGTAAATAAGAAGCTCCTTGTCTAGCATTGAAAAGAATGGCTCTAGGTGAAGTTCGACCACAAGAGTCACCTTCACACATAAATGAGGAAAATGAACCACAAGAGGAGACCAACAATCAAGGGGGAGATTCAACACAAGCACGAGAGTATGAAGATGATCAACAAGTCAACGAGGGCAACCACTCAGGGGGAGAAGAAAACGATCATGAAGACACAACTCCCCAAGTGCCCCACCCAAGAGTACACCAATGCATTCAAAGGGATCACCCAATCGACAACATCATCGGTGACATCCAAAAGGGAGTAACCACTAGATCTCGCATAGCTAACTTTTGTGAGCATTACTCGTTTGTCTCCTTTTTGGAACCACGCAGGATTGAGGATGCATTGAAGGATCCGGACTGGGTGGTGGAAATGCAAGAAGAATTGAACAACTTCAAGAGGAACGAGGTGTGGGAACTTGTGGCAAGACCCAATGCAAACATAGTGGGCACCAAGTGGGTCTTCCGCAACAAATAAGACGAACACGGAGTGGTAACAAGAAACAAGGCGCAACTTGTGGCCAAAGGGTACTCACAAGTCGAAGGTTTGGATTTCGATGAGACTTTTGCTCCAGTAGCTAGGCTTGAATCTATTATAATATTACTTGCATATGCTACTCACCATGATTTCAAGCTGTATCAAATGGACGTGAAAAGCACCTTCCTCAACGGACCGATCAAGGAAGAAGTGTACGTGGAGCAACCACCCGGGTTTGAAGACGAAGAATTCCCCAACCACGTATATAAATTGCGTAAGGCTCTCTACAGCCTCAAACAAGCTCCTAGAGCTTGGTATGAGTGTCTTAGAGATTTCTTAATTGAAAATGGTTTTCAAATTGGCAAAGTAGACTATACATTATTCACAAAGAATTTAGATAATGATCTTTTTATCTGTCAAATCTATGTTGATGACATAATATTTGGGTCAACTAACCAATCCTTCTGTGAAGAATTTAGTAGAATCATGACAGACAGGTTTGAAATGTCAATGATGGGAGAATTGAAGTACTTCTTGGGATTCCAAGTGCGGCAACAAAGGGAAGGAACGTTCATAAGCCAAACCAAGTACACGCATGACATACTCAAGAAGTTTGGCATGGACAAGGCAAAGCCCATAAAGACCCCCATGGCAACAAATGGCCACTTGGATCTCAATGAAGATGGACCTAGCGTCGATCAAAAGGTATATCGCTCCATGATTGGATCTCTACTTTACTTATGTGCATCTAGGCCAGATATTATGTTGAGTGTATGTTTGTGTGCACGATTTCAAGCCAACCCTAAGGAATGTCACTTGACAGCCGTAAAAAGAATCTTGAGATATTTAGTTCATACACCCAACCTTGGTCTTTGGTACCCAAAAGGCTTAAAATTCAATCTTATTGGTTACTCTGATGCAGATTATGCCGGGTGCAAAGTAGATAGAAAAAGCACCTCCGGCACATGCCAATTCCTAGGGAGATCCTTAGTTTCTTGGTCATCCAAGAAACAAAATTCCATTGCTTTATCCACAGCCAAAGCGGAGTATGTTGCAGCCGGGAGTTGTTGTGCACAACTCCTTTGGATGCGACAAACTCTAAGAGATTACGGTTACAATATGAACCGTATTCCTCTCCTTTGTGACAATGAGAGTGCCATTAAAATAGTCCACAATCCAGTTGAGCACTCTAGAACTAAACACATAGACATAAGACATCATTTCTTGAGAGACCATTCCATGAAAGGAGACATTACCATCTCACATGTCAACACCCAAAAACAATTGGCCGACATATTCACCAAGCCACTTGATGAAAAGCGTTTTTGCGAACTCCGAAATGAACTAAATATCCTTGATTCTCGGAGTGTGGCTTGAAAAGTTGCATACCTGTATGACCTCTTCAAAATTTTGACTGAATTGTGAAAATCATCCCTCTTCATTTTTTTCTCGAAAAACTATGTCAATTATTAGATCTTGATGAATTATGATCATTGTGTGATTGTTGTATGCTTACTGGTCAAATTCATCAAGATTAATTGATTTGTTTTGTCCCACCTATTCTCTATTAATGAACCTTCAAATATATATGAATGGGCTATGCAATTTCTCCTGGTGACCATGGACTAGTCCGTGGTTACCCGGACTAGTCCGCTCTTGCAGACTAGTCCGCAGAGTGCCGGTTAGACCGGACTAGTCCGATAGACCACGAACTAGTCCGATATAGCTCTCTGGATGACTTCGGACTAGTCCGGTCATGTCCGGACTTGTCCGATATAGCTCTTTGGATGACTTCGGACTAGTCCGGTCATGTCCGGACTTGTCCGATTTTTCGTGTCCATAACCCTAGCCGCCACCAAACCCTAATCTTCTCATCCCCACATTTGCTCACGCCTTCCTCTCTCTTGCGCTCGAGCTACCAAGGCGATTCTCTGCTCCCTCCGTCGAAAAAGTCCACATTTGGGCGGAGATCAAGCTTGACCTCTTGGGGATTGAAGCTAGCGGACTTGTCCGGCCTCCAACCCCCAAACCTTCAAGCTTCAATCGATTTCTTTGGTAACTTTCTTCAAAACCCTAGAAATCTTGTTTTTCTCCATTGTTGATCGTATAGCCTAGAATCCTTCACTAGATACATGCTTATTTGATGTACTACGTGTATGCTAGACTAGATTTGCATTAGGAATCATTCGTTGACCAATCTGCTAGGTTTTTGTGGATGAACACCGAACTAGTCCAGTCCATGCACGGACAAGTCCGATCCTCCGGACTAGTCCGTGCCTGTGCACCGGACAAGTCCGATGTTTCTGAACTGAAAACCTAATTTTTCAATTCCTCAATGCAATTCATTGCTATCTTTTCATACCTATGCCTTGTATCACTTACCATCATTCTTGCAAAATCATTCTCAGATCATGTCGAGCTCAAACAACGAAATCTCCGACTTTGAGGCCGAGTTAGACCACGAAGTGGCACCTCGGTCCTCGACGGGTCTTGGCAAGAAACGCCAAGAAAGACCCTCGGAGCCAGCTCCTTCACCTCCTCAGGTTAGGAGGAAGGTGCTGGCAAAGAAGCCAGTGTCAAAGGCAGCAGCATCCTCAAGTGCCTCTCGCCAAGCCAAGGGCAAGGGCAAGGGGATAGCAACAGGGCCAGTCGGGCCCTTGAAGCTCCATGCTCCCAGGGAAGGGGTCCGGGACCCTACTGAGGAGAAGTTCAATGGCAAGGGCAGTGATTATGCAGCCAAGTTCAGAAGCATTGACTGGTATGGCAGGCCAAAGCAAGCTGTCGATGGAAGGTTTTGGTGCAACTTCCATGCAGACTTCTACAAATCGGTGTATCTACCGATGAAGACCCCTGTGGTGCGCAGTCAGTGGATTGACTGGGCACACTTTGAGAAGAAGGGCTGCTCACCGTTCACTGATGTAGTGAGAGCCATTGAAAAGCATGGACTGAGAGACCCGTTTGCTTTCAGACACAACTGGAATGATGAAGTGATTGCGCAGTTCTTTGCGACCTGTCACTTCTCTAGTGAGGATGAAGAGAGTGTCACTTGGATGACCCATGGATCCAAGTACAACATCACTCAAGAAGATTTCACTAGCTTGCTCCACCTTGACTCCACAAGGTCTGATTGCTTAGTGATACACAACATTGGGGTCATTGAGAAGGACAAGATGAAGTTTCTATATGAGCCAAACTGAAAGTTCAACCCTCCTTCCACCAAAAACATGAAGCCATTCTTTGTGGTGTTGAACAGAGTGCTAAGAAAGACCATTGCCCCTAAAGATGGGGATGCAAGGAGTGTGCAAGGATACCTCCGGACTCTGATGAGAGTCATAAGCAAGGACCGCCCATTTGATATGGCAGAATACATTTGGAATGATATGGTAAACATCTCCTGCACTCCCAACAGATCTTGCAGATATGCTCCTTACCTTATGTTTGTGATTGAAAAAATCACCGGCATTGAATTTGTGAAAGATGTGGAGCATCTCCCCTTGAGGCCTCAAATGCCTCAAAAGCGAAGGCTGCTCCTTCGACGGCCTCCAGTCCAGAGGCACCTGCAAGATCAAGTGAAGGTGCCAAAGCTGTCCCTACTTCAAGGGAAGCCCCTCAGAAAGGATCAGTTAGTGGGATCCTCAAGTATCTGGTTGCTATATTCTCCTCCTGCAAGAAGGCCGAAGTGAAGGCCCACAAGCTCAACCAGAAGAGAAGGGAGGACATGAAGTACATAAAGGCCAATGTAAAGCAAATTTGCCAGAAGCTGGAGATCGATCCCATTGGATCTCCAGTGATTTCTGAGGATTCTGACCCAGACTTCACTGAGCTCGCGCCCTTGAACCCCTCCGAGCTTGCCTACTTTGGCATTGGGGGCTCGAGTGGCTCCGTCCCTCCTCCTTCCCCTCCTCGTCAAGCTGATGATGATGAAGACGAAGACGATGACGAGAGGACCGACAGTGAAGAGTGAAGACCCTAGGACCCTCCTCTCCTTCTTTTTGGTGTCTTGATGCCAAAGGGGGAGAGATTGAGGGGGAGTCTTAGCTTTATCTGTGGTAGGGTGCGAGGAGAGAGTTCTCTTTATCTTTCTTTGTGATTGTAATGCTTTAACGCTGTTTTCATGTTAACTATGGTTCTGTGTTGAAATGCTTAATTAATTTGCAAGTATGTGTTGAAATATGAAACTTTGCTCCCGAAATGACATATGTACTTTGTATTGATTCATCAATGTAAAGTATGTAATTCTCAATGTTTCAATGCACTTAGTTATGCATCCCACCATAAAATATGCACATATGGATATTTCTCTTACTGCATGATGTATTTTTGAGTCATATGTGCATACTTTATGAAAATCTCATCTCTTTTTGTCATATTTTGTGAAATCTCAATTTGTTGTCATCAATCACCAAAAAGGGGGAGATTGAAAGTGCATCTAGGACTCCCTTGTGGGTTTTGGATGATTTATGACAAGCAATTGGGATCCTAACCTTTTTGTTGAGATGAATGCAGGCCAATAATGAAAAATGAGCAAAATACCAAAAAGAAGGGATAATGAGGAGCAAAGTGAACTTGAGCTCAAGGAAAAGAAATAGTAGATTATTGTGTATGGAGTGTGTTAAGGAAACACACCCAAGAGCCCAATCATATCTAAGTACACACACATATTGCACAAAGTTACACAGGACCGGACTAGTCCGATATCAACCGGACTAGTCCGATATCCTTTCTGCACCAGATCGGACAAGTCCGATATCTGTCGGACTAGTCCGATATCTTTCTGACTTGAGTCGGACTAGTCCTCCCCAGGGCGGACTAGCCCTCAACACACTTCACAAGTCACACAAAATCGGACAAGTCCGTTGTTAACCGGACTAGTCCGATATTCCTTCTGATCCACTTCGGACAAGTCCGATGTTTACACGGACTAGTCCGAAATACCCACTGATCTAAATCAGACAAGTCCTCCAAGTGCGGACTTGTCATCCAACACACTTAGGGTTTTACATGGCCAGACAAGTCCGATGGCTATCGGACTAGTCTGAAGATTTCCAGTAGTGAAATCGGACAAGTCCGTTTTCGACCGGACTAGTCCGATATTTCGGGACACTTAGGGTTTGCTACACACAGCACACCAGACTAGTACGGTGACCACCATGGACTAGTCCGATCTTTCTGAACCCTAACGGTCACTTTTATAAATCCCATATAAATAGAGGTGCACGGACCACTTTTATACTCTCTCGAACCCTAGCGCTGTCACACCTCCCAAGAGACTCAGAAACCACCTCTCTCCACAAAATTAAGTGCAAGATCGATCAATCCATTAAGGATTACTTCTAGATCATTGGAGAGACACTTGGCACACATCATTGAGCTCTTGGTTTGAATCTCTAACCCACTCCTGCGTTTCAGTTGTAATTTCTAAGTGTGTTTTTGGTGGCATTGTGATTTGTAATCTAAGGGAGCTCTCAACGTGTGAGAACGCCCCTTGAATTTGGTTATTCACCCCTTTGTGATTAGTGGACGAGGGTTGGCCTTCGTGGCGATCCGACGAGGGTAGGGTTGGAGAAGACCCGGTCCTTTTGTGGACTCCTCAATGTGGACGTAGGTTGCCTTCGTGGTAGCCGAACCACGTGATAAATCATGTGTCTTGTCCTTTTTGTGTTCATCACTCAAATTGATCAACTTACTCTAGGATTTGATACACATTGTTCAATTTACAATAAATTGTAGAACACAAGCCTTAATTGTGATACAATCCAATATACAACTGTTAAACTGTTGTTTGATTCTATATTTCCGCTGCACACATTGAAGAATCAACCTAATCGATTAACCTTGATCAACTTAGTCCGTGAACACCGGACTAGTCCGCACTTTACCGGACTAGTCCGATTTCTCTGGTATTGAACTTCTTGTTGAGTGTTGCAGGATCCGACAAAAATTCAAAAGGCCTATTCACCCCCCTCTAGGCCTACATTCACTTCTTCCTCCTCAAAACCTGAGAGCACCTGCTCGCCCATATTCAGCGGCATGTTATGAGCCGGTGGGTAGACAACTGGTTGCAATTGTGCTTCAGCCTCAATCAAGTCATCACGAAGTTGGTATGCCTCGTACTCCCAATTCTGAGCTTCCTCGATGGCTTCGTCTCGTGCCTCGGTGAATACCAACAGCTGCTCTTGCTGTTGTTGCACCTCCAACTGATTCGCCTGCAGTCCATCACGAGCTTGCTGCAGTTCCATGCGAGTTTGCCTCAGTTCGGCGCGAGCTTTTCGCAATCTAGTGCGAGTGTGATTCAACTGATCCTCGCATTGATTAAGTCAGTGATTTGTCAAAGCCAGGAACGAACGTAGGTTCTCATTGATATAATCAAGAGTGTCACCCCGTTCCATCGTTTGCCTCAAGGCTTCGATCTGCTCCCGAAGAATTGCACCCTGTGCGAGAACCACCAAGCTGGATGCAGCGGCATACATCCCAAGTGTTGTCGAGGTTGTGTCGCCATATGGTTGATAGGTCGCAACCATACGACGTTGCCACTCAAAACCAGCAGCACCACGAAACGGGAGAAGAGCAAATTGCATCCCAGCCATGGCATCTGGATGAAGCTTACAAAGCTTCATAAGCGCTTCGCCCGCTGCAATGGACCACGTGTCCTCCAACCGAGCTCCCTGGACAGTGACCGAAAAAGGAGCCCATCCATAAAAACGCGGACTAGCCGGGATGTTGACCAGGATGGTACTTGACAGTACGCCTCTGTCAACCGCCTCTTGACCCCAATAGCATGCCATCTCAATGAAGCCAAACTGTTGGAGCACCTCCCGCAGCATGATCGGGAAGCCCGGACGGCTAGCGCACGTGGAAAATACCCATCCGTCTGGCAATAGCATCACATCCATCATCTATAAAAAGAACTACTTGAATGAGTCAAATACTCAAATTCAACAAACCTTTTTGGTAAACCTATCATGGATTTGAAAATTGAATTATGAAAGTGAATATAAATTCAAATGCCAAATGAAACATAACACTGGAATTCTGTCACAGTTTCTGTTCCTTTTGACCAGTCTGGAGAAACTTGAAATTTCCATCCAGTTAGAGGCACATTAAGAACTTGAGGTAAACTACAAAATTGTAGTAAACTCAAAGAGATTTCCAGAATGTATTTATTTGCTTCAAGATCATTTATGTATAAGGACATATGATTTTATCAATTTGACAGTGTTTCTGGAAAATTTTTGACAGCACCTCCTCTGTTTAAGGCTGATTTTGTCCACATTTTTCCAGATACAAAACCTCAAGATATGCAAAAATCATAAATTACCACATTGTTTTATAGATCCTAAGGATTACATAAATGCATTATATGAAGTCATTCGTTGATTCTACAAAGAGATATGACCAAGACAGTGACAGGGTATAGAAACTGTCCAGTCTCTGTCCAGATTTAACAGAGTTTGGAAATTTAAATTTTTCAATAGTTTACAGGGGGATTCTGATCTGAAGTTGAACATAAGAGTTTTAGAGGACTCTATAAAGTTTCCAACCATGTATGGTATACCTTCAGGGGTGAAATATACTGGAAGCTATGCTGTTCCAAACTTAGTCAATTTTCTGTCCAGTTCACAGTTCGAACCAGGAACTGGGCAATTTAAGTTCAAACGAAGTTTTCAAGTTTTAAATCTTGAAATCTGTCTTGGAGCTGAAAATGAAACTTGTGGATGACTTCCTCAAGTTTCCAAAACATATGTCCGCTTATCCATGCGACCACACGATCAATTGTAAATCTGACCAGCACGCTCCAAAACAGAGATTACAAATTCAAACTTAGTCCTAAGTTGGAAATTTTTTACTTGTTATCGAGTCACAACACCAGCACGGATATAATCATCGACGTGTCTGATGAAAATCAAATGCAATGACGGTACTACACCCTCACAAAGAAAATCCTAAGCCGGTATTCCGACATACGTCTCAACGGTGGCGGTAATGGCGTTCACTCGCAAATATTTTCTACTCGAGCTACTTAAACGTGGTTAGTGTACTGCATCTACACACAAATGATAGATCAATCATATGGTGTCGTATGGCACAGCCCGCATGGGTGAACAGTTCACAATAATATATATGAAAGTAAAAACATTTGTCCCGTATCTTTCCATACGGGCCGCTCCGAGCTAAGCCACGTCTCGAGGTACATGACCGGGTTTTCTACCACCCGACGGGGTCCCACGACTTTGCATAGTGCTGCACCAGTAGGGGGCGCATCGGGTTATGTCCCACCCGACGGGGGCTCCCATTAACTTTGAGGCATGCTGGGATACCGCGTGTCATATGTTCTCAGAAACATGGAATGTTTCAGAGACTCATATTAACATTTCCGTGCCAATCCACAGAAACAATCACATGATACCTCTCGCATGGTGGGCTTACCGCAATTGATCCGCTTGCGGTGGCGTACCTTACCTCTTACCTGACGTCGGAGCGTCATTACAGAATATAATAACACATAAGTTAGCTTGCCACCTTAAGTAACTAATACTATAATAGATCTGATGTGGGCATAGTAACTAGTCCTCACTCGACTACTCTTAAGTTTTCAAAAAAGGCTCTTTTCGAGTGTGCTATTCCCAATGCGACTCTGATACCAGGTTGTGGGGACCGGGTCCCCACCTTCCAGGAATCGCAGAGGGTGGTGCCGTGCGATGCGGCACCCAACAACACACACGAAAAGAATATGACAAAATACAAAATTTTATTTATATAGACAGTGGAAGTCTTTTACAATACTTAATGAGCAGAATATAATACTCATAGCTAAACTCTCAGCCTAGCTATGCAAAAGTACAACCGTCCAGCCTGCGGACGCTGCACACTAGCAACACACAAATTACGGCGGCGTGCAGGGCTCCCACTCGACGGTATACCCCGACGGGGGCATCGCCTCATCCTCGGGCCCTTCCTCATACGTCTCACCTGCAAACAACTTAATATAGAAACCGTGAGCACGAAGGCTCAACAAGACTTAACCGTCTCACCTAAACATGGAGCTCCATATGCAGGAATACTTAAAATAGGTGCAAATATTGCAGTAAATGACTCGCCTACATGTTGATTCTTAATTTTCAACTTATTAACAGCAGCTTACAAGTTTAATAAAATTAACTTTAGTGATCATATTTGACAGCAATCAAAGTTTCAAAACAATTATAGTTCAATACATCGTATTCTCCTGGCTCCTTCAGTATTTACAACGTCACATCACAGTGAACAAGCGTTACTCAAATAACTGCTAGGGATGGCGATCGCAATCAGTAGTCACCTTGATAACACGTCACATACACCCATTTTGGAAGTGGAGCGAATCACACATCAATACTATGTTGTATGCAGCAACCTTTCAAAGGAAACCTAAATGCCGAACCGGTCCTTCCGTAACGGGCAGGAAGTCCCCGCGCGCAGCATCTTCTATGCCCGGCGGCAGATTTACACCTTGCTACCCTCAACCTACTCCTATAAAATAGTAGGGTAAGCTTTGACACCCAGGTTAACCAATTACATCGGTTTCCTGGTTTCCATATCGCCAGTATGCACCCGGTACATTTCAAACTTGTCCAGCAGGGCCGCACACAGATCGGTCCTCAATCCACACAAGCAGGTCTATGCACGTGAGACCACGTCTCGCTGCATCCTACCAGCTGCTCGGTCTCAATTTCATATGCATAAATCATTCCTTGATCCAATTCATCCCGTGTGATAAAATCCTATCTCACGAGTAGATTCCAACTACTCGACTTCTACCGGATTCCTAAAACTTAAGCATAGCATTTTCTACTCGTTGGGCTGCAGACCTACCCAATACTCCATGGGATTTGTGGGTCATGTAAGTGGAGTAACAAGCACCTTAGCCCTAATGCACAAAAATCATCCTTGACTTAAGTGATACAAATAGAAACTTTAAAATAGCACTTAAATACAAACCGGGGCTTGCCTGGTTGTGAGTGAGAGGTAAAGTTAGATTATTGGAGGATGCTGTCCAAGGCCTCCGGGTCCTCCTCGATCTCGGTCACTATATGATATGCAATATATAAAGTACATGAGTGATATTGAAACTATATACAAGATCTTATAAATAGTGATCAGTATAGAAATTATTCTAATTGGCTTTGGGATTTTTACAGTGGATACTAGGTTCTATGAGGAAGATCTGAACCAAAATTTGGAGATGTTAAAGGAAGCTTGTTGTCTCTAAGAGTCCAACAAATAAAAGTGTTCTCTGAAATTTGGTTTTAATTCTGAAGCTTTGTTATGGCTAAAAGTGGATGATCAAGGTATAGGGGGTTCTTATGGTTCTGTGAAAATTTGTTTCACATTTTTCTGAGCTTTCTACAAGGAGAAACTGATTTTACAAGTTTGGGGAAAATTCTAGAAATGTTTCTGTACATTTCACAATTTTCCAACTACATAGACTTTTGAAACACTGATCCACCCAGTAAATGAAGTCCAATGAACTTTAAATTTTTACTGGAGATCAACTGTATTTTTAAGAGTGTTCTGACCAAAATTTAGAATTTTCCAATTAACATAACAGGAGTAATTAATTTCCCAAGCAGTTATCTCAAAGGAATTAATGATGAAAATTATGGGACTTTAATGTCAAACAAATTGCACAACTGAAAATTTGGGATCAAGAGGAGTCTACCAGAATTTATTTGGATTTTTTTGAGCAAATCTACTTGGAGTAATGGATTTTAGAAGTTTGATTGAAATTTGGAATTATTTTCCAAGGGAGAAGTTTAAATAATCCCGGCTGGGCCCACTGGTTTAAAATCAACCAATCACATCTGGGCCACACAGGGTCCAAAGGGTTTACCCCGCGCAGCCGCATACGATTCGGAACCATAACTGATCCCGCGCGATGGAATCAGCCGCTGACATGCGGGACCCGCCACCCTTCGTCTACCTCGCGCCAGGGGCAGCGCTCCTCGCCAGAGCAGTGGTGGCGCGCGCTGGACTCACTGTGTCGATCTTCTCTCGGCTTGGCCATGACCGCCTAGCCCTAAAATCGCGCGTGTTACACGCTGGTGAGGTCCAATCGCGATAGCGACGACTGGTGGTGAGCGTACGACGGCGGCGGCGGAGCTAGGGTTTCAACGATGGACGGAATCGCTCGGAAATGGCACAAGAAACTCGGGAAAAGTCTGGGAATGTTCTTGGGAGCATGAGGAAGATGATTTGGAGGTTAGAGGGGAGCTTGGTGCACCTTTTTGTTGTTGCACTCGGGCGCCAACTCGGCCTAGAAGCGGAGCTACACGGGGAGGCAGCAAGGGCGACCAGGAGAGCTCGGGAGAGAACAGAGGAAGAATGGCGCTGCTTTTCCACTCGGTCGATGGAGCAGAGATAGAGAGGGAGAGGTGTAGGGAGCATGCCATGATGTAGGCAAGCAGGCAACTCGCTGGCATGGTGCATGCCGTGCGGTGTCGAGCAGGGCAGCTCCGGAAAAACGGCTTGCAGAGCACTACCATAGAAGTCCCACTGACCAGTGGGTCCCCTCAAGTCCCTGGACTTGTCCGGACTTGTCCGGTATTCTAGTGGACTTGTCCGTTTTCTCTCTGACTAAAATTGGACTTGTCCGGTTTTGGTCAGACTTGTCTGATTTCTCTCTGACCAAGTTCGGACTTGTCCGATATAGTACGGACTTATCCGATATCTCTCTATCTAACTTCAGACTAGTCCAGCCATTTTTGGACTTGTCCGGTAAATCGCGATTCCGAGTTGATCTTTTGTTTCACGATGTGTTTTTGGGTTTTACCTTAAGTGGGCCTAAGGGCGTCGTGTCTAACTCTTTTTGGAGCCCACGTGGGACCCTAAATCGGCCTGTACCCATCTCAAACTCGAATTCATTGAAACCCTAGCCTCCACCCTTATATAAACAACCCCACCCCTTGACTTAACATCCTTTTGCCTCAATTGAAGTCCACCCAAACCCTAGTTCGTGGAGAGCCACCACCAAGGAGGGAGAAGGAGATCCCAAGCAAGAAGAAGAAGAGGAGGAAACGAAAGAGGATCAAGACCTCCATCAAGTTTCATTCTTCATCAACAATCCACCTCCAAGATCTTCATCAACCCTCGATCTTCAAGATCCAAGTGTTGTCTCCAAAACTCTTGATTCATTGGAGCTCTAAACACCTGGTATACCTTCTACTCTCTATTCCTCACGTGAATTAAACCCCATTTCTCCAAATTCATGTCGATCTAGAAAACCCTAAACCGTTGTTTCTGCGACGGGCGGACTAGTCCGACCCACTGCGAACTTGTCTGATTTTGCGATTTGTTTCTTGTTGAATTAGATCTAAATTTTGAATCAATTCCGAACCAGTACAAACTTGTTAATAGCCATTATAACTAGTTAATAACATTAAAAGTAACTCATTAACTAGTTTTTCCTTGCATTTGTATTAATCATGCATATCATGACATATTGAGTAATATATGTTCACTTATTGATTGTGATTCTTGTCTTGTATGTTTATTGTGCATATTAGATGGATTTGCGCTAGAGAGTGCCGCGGAGGATCTCCAACACCAAGAATTTGAAGTCTTTGATCCCAATCAAGCCCAAGAGCAAGGCAGGTGTCCTTGAACATATTGATCCTGTTTTGACAATAAATGTTTTGTTTACAAAACTGCATGCTTGTGTCAATTTTATGGGAATCCTATGATAGGAAGTTTACTAGCTTTATTTAACCACCCTTGTCACCTGGAATTCATGGTAGAGAGTCGAGAAGGGCTTTTTACCTTTGCTTCGCTTAATTAATTGGGATGGGAAAACAACTATACCATTTAATTTTGCATTAATGAGATTATGGTTAATATGAACTGGTTAATATGACATGGTAATGGGTGATCTAAGCAAGCCTGGTATGTGGATTGGGTTGGATTTTATGGTGGTTTGGCTTGCTTTAGATCTAAGGACCGGTTCGTGGAGCGACCATCCAGGATTTACAGTGCCACCACAAGGCCAAGTATGGGTGTGGCGTATCTGATTAATTAGGGTATTGCTAGTATTGAGCGGATCATTTGGCGCACCGGGTAAGGGGAGTCGGATTGGGTTTCAATATGGTTGGCGGGACTCCTTGGGATTCGAATGGCACAAGAGGGGGCCCTTGGTTGAAGATGTGCTCAGTTGGAGGCATTGCCACCAGTGAAACCTCAGTGGGTCCGTACATGCTAGTACTCCCTTTATAAAGGCTATTTTGTGATCTCTTGGCCACACACCTAAGGAAGTGTGAGACGGCATAATTGAGATTCTATAGTCACCACAAGGTGATGAAATCACAAACACGTGGGTAAAGTGGTACAACCTCTGTAGAGTGTGTCTTAAAACTATCATGATAGCCGTGCTCCCGGTTATGAGCAACCTGGACCTGCACATGATTAGGGAAAACAGGGATTTGGAATGGTTTGGTTATGGTTTGGTATTGGTTATGGGTGATAATATGGTTATGGCTGGTTATGGATTGAATTATGGCAATAGAATATGGACTAGTATTATGGTAATTATTGTGGTTTATGATGGATTTACTTCACATACATATAATATACTGCTTTTCAAATATCTTATCGTACTTTTCAGCACTTAGCCATTATTATATTCGTCATTTGAATCAGCTACATGTCATACTTTCCACACTTCTTGAGTATGACATGTACTCATCCTTGCAATTCCCCCACTAACAGTTGCAGGTCAGGATTGGGAGTATAACGATGATAATGCGGTGTTCTAGGCCGTGCCCGCCATCAGCTTTGCATGTGGTGTTGATTGGAGTTGCGCTACCCTATTTTCTTAGTTTTCTTAGTTGCTTAATTAGCAATTTCCGCTGCATTAGTTCAAACTTGTCAAAAATAATTATTAGAGCTTGTATTCGATGATATTATGAATTTTGTAGTAAAAGTGGTTAATTAATCTTGTTCTGTGGTAATTTTATGTATATCCTTTTGTGATTGCACTCGTGTATGTGTGTTGAACGTCCTGGGCATACATATGCGTTCACTTGGTCCATTTTCGGAACCAGGTGTCACAGGAAAGGACCTCACCTAATAATGATATAATGGAATTTTCCACTATTTTAAATGTACTTTTATGCAAATAGCCCATTTTATTATCATGCCTTGTTTAAGCTACATGTCATACTTTCCCACACTTGCTGAGTATGACATGTGCTCACCCTTGCTATTCCCCCACCAAATCCAGATGCAGGTAACCAAGTGGAGTACCAGGAGGATTTTGAGTTCTAGGCGTGTGTTATGCCTTCAAACTTGCCTGTGGAGTTGAAGTCTTTAGTGTTTAGATTTTTCGCTGTAGTTTCATTAGAGTTGTAATCAAGATTATTTGGTTTGTAATAAGGTACTATTAATAGTATTATTATTCGAGACATGGTTATGATCTGTTTATCATTTGTGAATCACTTGTGTATGTGTGTTAAACATCCTGGGCACACATATGCAATAAGCTTGGTTCTTTTTCGGAACCGGGTGTCACAGCCTGGGGGAAGACTAGTCCGGTCAGGAAGTTGAACTTGACAAAAGGTAATATTTTTATTCGTTGCTGTAATGTGTACTTCATGAAATGTGAAGAATATTGTCGAAGTGTTTGAAATGGCACTTCCCCCGGACCTGCTAAGAAGCAGCCTGCGGAGGTTCTTGTTATGGTTGGGGTACACAGAGATCAAGATCAAGATGATGACACTAGAGATTTACATGGTTCGGGCCGCCTGAACGTAACACCCTACTCCACGGGGTTTGTGTTGTTGTATTGTGTGAGTCTGTTGCTTAGTATGCCCGTTTGCTTGGATCCGCTCAGATCAGGTGATCTTGGATACGTGCGGCACAACCCTTTTATAGTTCTAAGGACTGACCGTTACAAAGCTTGCCTGGCTTGACATGTGGCGCTAGCGTATTTAATTGTCTAATACACTGTCTAAAGGGTATTAAGCGTGATTAATAGTGTGATAACGTGACTTAATGGCTGCATTGCCCTATTAATAGTGCACTGGTCGCGTGTCATTTATACAACATTAACGACACATAATTAAATCTTGTAACCGCCGCTTTAATTACCCTTGATTGTTCGTGCTGAAGGAGATCTGCCAGTGTATACGTCGATGAAGGTCCGGAGGCTCCACACGTGGAAGCTCCAGAACTTTCCCTTACGGGAGGTTAGGTCCGGGGCTGCTGTACACATGTCGGCACCGGAGCTCCTCTCTGCTGGGGGTTAGGTCCGGGGTCGTTGTACACATGTTGTCACTGAAGCTCTCCTTCATTGGGAGCTTAGTTTCGGTTTTCCTTTACACGTGTTGACCCAGGAGCTACCCATATGAGGGGAGCGGGTCCGATGCAATGTGACATGTGGGGCCTGAGGAGACCTTCAACTCTGACAGGTAGAACTCCCTTGTACTCTTCGCAGTACTAAGGGGTACCCAGTACGCAGGGTACCGATAGTGGCCCCCAGGCCCACCTCTGGGAGAAATCCTTTGAGTTAAGTTATTCTAGCGGAGGTGGGGCCATTCTCGATTCCCGCGCTTCAATTTCAAGAGTATTCTAATATGCCGTTGGAGCGATGGTCCGAGAGTGAACCATTGACGCGTGTCTTGTTATGAATGCGGCAGATAAGATCTTTGAGTGAGGATCTCACGCAATTGAAGGTTGCCGGTTCCCAATAAGAAAACCGTATCGGTTCTGCGTGCCCTGTCAGGGTGCCGCCATCGAGTTTCCTGCCGCTCATCATGACAACAGTTCGCCTTGGGTAAGAACCTCGATCTCTTCATCGGGGTGGTCCCAGGCCCACTCGTCATTGATGGGGTAGAGTTTTGAAAAGTGCCTTCGTTCTCACTGTGGTTTCCATCCAAGCATCGCGGAGGCCTACTTAAGAGGGAAAGTGCACACGGTTTGAGGACTCTTTATGCCTTCAATCAAATTTGCGCTCAGAGCCTCCCAAACTCTGCCTAACTTCCCTTCCTTTGCTCCACTTTGCCGCGATGGAGTTGGGTCTTCCCAAGAGTTGCCTCAAGAGTGACGATGATATGAAGAAGGTCCATACCTATATGGGGTGGTCCAGCGACTCCTTCAACCACTTGGTTCGTGCCGGCAAGCTCCCGTTCAAGAAGGAGCGCAGTGGCGACATGGTGTACTTCTCGGCGTACGCCATGGTGGGATTCATTCCACCTTTCTCTACTTTTCTTTTAATGCAGCTAGACTTTTATGGTCTGCAGCTGTATCACCTTGGCCCCCATTCTCTTCTTCTCGTGGTGTTGTTCGTCCACTTTTGCGAGATGTGGGTGGGTACCCCCCTGCGTCGAGCTATTTGTTGATGGCTCCTAAGATATACTAACAAATCAACCCTGGCAATGGCGCCAGAAATGCTTGTTGGTATTTCTTATGCACCATTAACTAAACATCTCCAATTGATGTGTCAGAAATGCTTGTTAATGGTTCTATTGGATCATAGAGTGAATTCCGCAAGCACACGGAAATATCATTGTAGCATTTCCCCTGAAGAGTATTCCCAAGGGTGTCATTTATTTGATCCCAAAGGAAGGCATGGAAGAGATATAACAATGATCAAGTGGAAAGGGTAGAAAGGTCTAGGTAAGAATCTAGTAAGGATGGATAAAATAATAGTGTAGGTAGTGTGACACACACAAAAGCTTTCAAGTCTAAGGGGGGTAAGAGGATCCTAGAGGTTAGTTAAGGTTGAGAGTTATGGAGGTACTCCTACTATGCTCTATTGTACATATACATAGCCTAAACTAATTATCCATAAGCTAGATCAATAGTGAATACTTATGCTATGTGTTTCAACACATCGGGCACGGGCTTACCCCTAGCAATACTAGGGCGACTCCCGCCAAGAGCCTGTGGCATAGCCGAATGTGGAGGATTATAAAGAATAGATTGGGCTGTCACCACCTACTGGCTACCTCTTCAATCCGTTGGTCTATGAGACATCCAATGCTACTTAGCTATCCTAACACCATTCTAGCATATTAAGTAATTAACTTAAGAGCCTAGGCACAAGCCACCCTAAGGCAATGAATTGAATCATCATTGAACCAATGTTGATACACAACATAATCATCCATACTAACCTAGTTATGTTATAATTAACTAGACTATAGTGGGGGTCTATAGGTTCTATGATAATGAGATATGTTCATGATGAAATAGTCATAGAAGCTATACCTTCCACATACATGGACTCCACAATCAAACAAGAAATGCTTTGCCCAAGTATATGTATAAGTAGAGACTAAAGATACTATCTTTATTATGCATAAAGTGACAAATACAAGAAAGAATACATGAGCCATACCTTTCCCAATGTAGGATTGGGAAGAGAGAGACTCCTTACTCCTTTCCCAATTTGGACTTGGGACTAGAGACTCTCCTCTCTACAACCTAACTCCTCTAAGACTATGGATGATAGTGTATACAATAGAGATGAAGCTCAAGTGGTGTGTGTTGAAGTGAGGGGTAGGGGGTCCTATTTATACTAATGTTGAGGTTGGTTCCCGCCACCAAAAGCACGCGAATCAGTCACCATTGACTCCTTCAAGCCAGGAGGAGCCAACACACGTCGTTTGACCGCGTTTGGCACCAGGAAGGGGTCAGCCGAACCCCTGGTTCGGCCGACCTGGTCAGCACTCCAAACGTGGAGTGCTTCCTCCAGGTGGCTGCCAGGTGGGCCCCCTTGATGTATCTGGGTGATACACCATTGGATCTCCTCAGATACTTCTGTTTGTGGGCCATTTGATCCATGGGATGCCACGTGTCGTCGCCTGATTTGCTGGGATGATATTTTATAGGATTGGTCCCTCTACATTTCCTCATTTCCTTCATAAAATGCTGCATACACATATTTCTCAAAGTCCAAGTGGAATTGGGTTAGATAGATAGGTGATGTGTGCAGAAAATGACAAATCCTTCACATAATTGAGTTGAATTGACGGATGAAATTGGTATATAACAGCCGTCAACAAACTCCTCCAAGCTTATCCTTTGCTCGTCCCGAGCAAAGTCAAGACTTTAGGTTGATGATCTGGAGTTGCTACAATGTCTTATTTTCAAAAGTATCTAATGCACAACAAGATACTCTACCTAGTATTGCAGAAATTGGCTATGATACTCTACCTTTCTTAAGTTATCATGGGGCTTATGCTTTTTCATATTCTTGAGTAGTTGAAAGGTAGAATAGCAAATGGAGCAAACATAGCCTAGAAATCAAGTTCCACTTAAATCCTGGAGAATTCAATTTAGATATTAAGTACCTCAATTTGATTCTCTCAATCACTCCTTTGTGGATAGTGGAAATATTTCCTCACCAAAGCATTGTGCCTCTACTATTCCTACTCATTGAATATGGCTTGTATGTGGAGCTTGGTAAGGAAAGTAAGTAGGCATATTTGCATCACATATATTGCTAAGTCAAAAGAGTAAGCCTTAGGGGAATTCAAATCAAAACTTTTTGATTCAAGACTAGTGCATGTGTGATGGAGTGGAAGTGGATGTGGATACTTAAGATAACCCCTTTCTAGTATAATCTCTCTTTCTTTTGCAGGGATGAAACATGGCTACTTTTCTTTTCTCTCTCTTTTTCTTTCTCATGCTTATGATGTAAGCATGCTTTTTTTTCATTTTCTTTTTGTAGCCATGTCTTCTACTCCCATTCTTTGCAATAAATTTTGAAGAGAGTGCTAAACATGAATAACATGGAGTCTCTCTTTTTGTTGTGGTATGGTGGATATGATGGACGTTTTGCTTACTTCTAGTGTAGAAGTATGGCATGTGCAAGTGAAGTCTTGAATTCAGAAAGAGTTGAATGATTTCTCGCATAGGTCTATGCTAGTTTGACTAGGCTCAATGTGAAAGCAAATAGCATATGCATAAGGTTTTGTCTATGTATGGACATCATATGGCTTTGGTAGGTATTTCCAATCAATTAAGGGAAACTTAAATCTTTTTAGAATTTCTCCGGAAATCTAAGTTTTACTTTCAAACTAGGACTAGCAGCCCTATTACTAATTCCAATCTTGCAACAACCTAGAATTAGATTAATATTTTGCTACCCACAACTTCCAAATTAAGGTAAAAGTATTTCAAACCAATGAAAGCGATATTCGGAGAGTAGCAAGTTGTAAACTAGAGACTTAGGAAAATAAAACAGAGCAACTATTCATCATTTCATCTATGTGAATTCTAAATCATTCTTACCGCACATCTTTATTTGATGAAAGCAAATCTAACCTATTTTTATATATTTTTTTAAATGCAAGGTGGATGATGGATGGATGGAAAATAACTATGCAAGGAATGTGATACATGTTACCTCAAGTGGGGGTCCTCCCCCAAGCTTGTTCTTCAACTACCTCCCTGATAAGGGTTGAACCCTTCATGATGGAAGTACGCTTGAACATGCTCCTAGAGTGTGCTATAGATGTAACCCATTCTCACTTCAAGTTCTCCCATACGTCTAGTTAGGTCCGTCATTCGTTGGCTATAGTCATGATGACTTCTAGCCGAAAAGGAACGACGTCCTCTCATGGACGTTGGGGCAAGCTGCTAGAGCTTGAAGTGGATAAGGGTGGATACCTTTGCCATTCTTGCCAAAATTATCCCCCCGTCTCATATGTTGGAGGTTCAGTCCATCCGGGCGCATAACCTGTTGGGTTCTCTTCCTCTTGGTATTCATGGACTGGAGAGATTATCGGTGGCATGCCTGTGGCTGCAGCCCTCGCACGATTCCTTGTTACCCTGCAAGAGACATTACTTCTTCTTGCTTCCTCAAGGGGAAGAAGATTAATGGTTAGCCTCCGGCATTTGTACAAATGAAAATCCAGGTTAGGTAACTGAATTTCATTGACAAAGCCTAGATAGAAAAATATCAAGGAGCCATCATGATCATGCTTAAGGGTATGTTCTTGCACTAAATAGTCTTCATCAATTAATTCTCTTTCAGTTTCAATATATTCAAATGAAGAGTATTTAAGTGCTCCTACCCTATCAACAATATGAGTAATCAATGAAGTGCATTCAATTGGTCCTAATTTTGAAATGTAATCTAACCATTGTGTCATCATGGCTTTGACTGGAGCAACTTTTATCTTTTTAGTCATGGCAAACAAAATTTTCAATTCATCATCTCGCACAACCCTAACATCTCCCCTAGGGAATGTGGGGACCAGAATCCCGACCTCCAAGGATCTCATTGGGTGGTGTCGTGCGATGCAACACCCAACAATACACAAGAAAAGGACGAGAACAATTTACAATACCAAGTCTTTATTGAAAAGCACAGCGGAAGTTTTAAAATACTAACGAAAGGAAAGAGAACTACACATCATAGCTACGCTCTCAGCACTAGCTATGCAAAAGCAAAGTCATCCATGTCCTGGATACTTCGCACTAGCAACACACAACTTACGGCGGCGTGCATGGTTCCCACTCGGCTGTAAACCCTATAAGGGGTGCAACCTCATCATCAAACCCATCATCAGTCATATAATCTGCAAAAACTTATTAACTGCAAACGTGAGCATAAGGCTCAGCAAGACTAACCCGTCTCACTAAACATATGCAAGAGTGAATACTAAGCATAGGTAAGGTAAAGCATAAAAGGACTCGCCTACAAGTGGATCCTTATAGTCATGTTTTTAAGTAGCACATGACATTTTTCAGGCACGGCATATCATAGGCTCCACAATCAAACAAGAAACATTTTGCCGATGATATGACGTGCACAAAGCACATAATGCTATTACAGGTAAAGTATGGGGAAATTGTAAACTTTTAATTGTACTACCTTTAAGCCAAACCAGGCTGTCACAACAAATTGTTATCCAATATATCATATTCTCCTATCTTCTTCAGTTATTTACTACGTCACAACGCAGTGAACAAGTGGTACTCTATTACCGCGAGGGACGGTGATTGCAATCAGGATACACCCGGAACAACATGACACATAGGCACTTTCAGAAATGTTAGCGAGTACTTACAACAGTACCTACATAATATTTCAGTACTAGTCGTATATGGCCACCTTTCACTAGACACTCGAATGTCGAACCGGTTGATCTGTCACAAACAGGAGGTCACTGCGTGGGGCGTACTCTGACGTGCCCACCAGCTGATTTACACCTTGCTGCCCTCAACCCACGCCTATGAAACGGAACGAAATGCCTCAACAAACTAGTATCAAACTACGTCAGTTTACTGGAGCCCATGTCTCCAATATGTCGCCAGTACAATTCAAGCTTGTCCAGCAGGGCCGCACATGAAACGGTCCTCAATCCACACAAGCAGGGCTACGCACGTGAGACCACGTCTTGCTTCATCCTACCCACTGCTCGGTCTCAATTTCATATTCATAAACCATTTTCTAATTCCAGATCCTCCCGTGTGATAAAATTCCTATCTCGCGAATAGATTCCAACTACTTGACTTCTACCGAATTCCTATGAGTATAAGCATAGCAGTTTCTACTCAACGGGTCGTAGACCTACCCAAGACTTCATGGGATGTGTGGGTCATGCAAGTGGATACCAAACACCTTAAAAGTAATGCACAATCATCTGAAGACGTAAGGTGAATTAAAACTGCAAAAACACTTTAAGGAACTTAAATGCAAACTGGGGCTGGCCTGAATGCGAGTCTGAGCCTATGTTAGTTTCTGGCAACTGGACTTCCAAAGCTTCTGGCTGCTCCTCGATTTCAGCTACTACAAGATATGCATATACTAGGTATGAATGACTTTGAAAATAATTAATAGGCTTGAGGTGATGTGAATATCCTAGGATGAAAATAAGATGATTATCTTAATTGGCTTTGGGACTTTTATGGTAGATACTAGAGACTATAGAGAAGACTCTTGCGAAGAACAGGAGATGATCAAGGAAGTTTGTTGTTCTGCCAAATTATGGTAAGCAATAACCTTCTCTAAATTTTGGTTGAAATTTTTTGAGACCTATCATGCCTACCAGGGGTTGTATCATGTAGAGAGGGTCTCACTGGTTCTAGGAAAATTTGTTTCACTATTTTCCAAGCTTCCTACAGGGAGAAACCGATTTTGCAAGTTTGGGGAAATTTCTGGAAATTGATTTTTTTTTCCATTTTTCTCAATTTATAACTACATAGAGATTTGGAATATTGATCAACCCAGTAATTGAAGTCCAATGAACCTGAAATTTTTACTGGACATCAAATGTATTAATAATAGGGTTCTGACCAAAATTGGGAATTTTCCAATTAGTAGAACTGTAGGAATGAATTCTTTAAGCATTTTTATTATCTGAATTATAGAGAAATTTCTATGGCTTTTCATACAAATTCAAGTGCGCCACTCGAAAGTATTCTTCATGCTGGTTCTAACAAAATTTATTTGGGAATTTTTGGATAATTCTACTGAAAATTATGGATTTTTCAAGTTTGGATTGAATCTAGATTTATTTTTCCTATTGGAAATTTCAAATAAAGCAGTCGGTCCTACTTCATTTGAATCGGGCCAATCAGTGCTGAGCCACAACAGGAGCCACGGGGTTAACCCGCGCAGCCACACCGGATCCGTGTTTACAGCCGATCTCGGGCGAGAGGGTGTCGTTGACTGGTAGGACCCGCACCCTTCGTCTACCTCCCGACGCGGCGGCGTCTCTCGCCGGAACTGCGGTGGCGCTTTGCCGGACCTGGTTGCGTCAACCTCCTTCTGGCCTCGCCTTGACTGCTTAACCATAAAATCGACCGCGCAAACCGATGGTGGGGTCCAATCGAGTCGGCGATGGCCGGAGACGGCGGTGCAACGGTGACGGCGGAGCTAGTGTTTCGGCGTTCGTCGGAAACGGTCAGAAATGGCGTAATAGGATCGGGAAAAAGTCGGAAATGTTCCAGGGAGCACTAGGATTATGATTTGGGGGTTAGAACGGAGTGACATCATCGGCAAAACTGAGTTCGACAGTGTGCCGATGGGTTTTCGTTGGCGGCCATGAAAACTGAAAATCTAACCCCGTCTCTCGATGTCTTCCCCTTCGTTTTTGGTGAGGTGATGCACCGGGAGATCTAGGAGATAATACTTATTGGATTGACAAATCATCGCACATAGAAACGGAATTTAACCGGTGATCTAGTGATCTCGGTATGAACTGTTTTTAGGGAAACTTGATATAAGGAAGCTAGGAAGCACGATAGTGGTTGAAACTTCACAAGAAGCATATAGGTACCTTTGTGCGTCTTATTGCTTCAAGGAAGGAGATGGAAACGTGCTTGTAGTAGCCTGTCCTCGTGGAACAGAGGGTTCCCTAGCAGCTTCACCCGCGAGCTCCGAGGAAACATCAAAATACCACACATATAAGCAGGGAATCAAGCAAAGGACTGGATGAGAAGGAAGATCAACTAGTTAAGACACCTTTTGCTGTTGGAGCACAGCGAATCCTTGCGTTGTTTGGCCGGCGCGTCAAGAACTGTGGCGGCGATGCGGTGCAGTGGCGGAAGGGGAAAAACAGAGGGGAGCGCGTGGGTGTGTGTCCACTTCGACCGGGGGAGTGTATATATGGCTCGGGGAGGAGTGGGAGGCACGCCATGAAGCAGGCAGACAAGCAGCTCGGTGGTGGTTTGCATGCAGCGCGGTATCGAGCAGGGCAGCGCCGGAAAAACGTTGTGCAGAGCAGCACCGAGATTGTCTCACTGAGTGGTGGGTCCCACTACTCTTATCCCTGCTCTTCTATGCAATATCAATTCGCCTACCAAACTTGATCCAAAAATTCTAGATTTTTGTGGGGAGGATCAAATAAATATCTGGAATTTGATTCTGCAATTGGACTTCGAATTGGAGCAAGTTACATTTGAATTTCAAATTTGAATTTGAAATTGGATGAAATTCAATGGTGTCACTGAATTAAATAGCAATTGAGTTCCAAAAATTGTGAAACTTTGAGGGTAAGTCAAGCAAGTCATGCTGACCATGATGGTATGTTCAAATCTTGATGTTCAATAAGGTTGAACGTAATTCAAAATTTGAATTCATAATATTGTCTGAATTTGATAAGCGTCTTAAATAAAATAGCAAATGGAGTTCAAAATTTATGAAACTTTGCAGGAAGTCTATTTGGAATTTTAGGAAGCCATAGAAAAATTCATGGCCTCAGACTTGAATATTTGTAACAGGGCCAAATGTACAGTAGCATATTCAATTTGTAATTAATTTGAATATATATTTGGTACTGCATATTAATTTGACCGAGCATTCTCCATTCAAATAATTCCAAAATTTGAGGAGAGGTCAAAAGAATTTATCTAAGATTATTGGTGAAGTCTATTCCTCATGTTAGTAAAATTTAAGCTTGAGTGGAAGAAAATATTTGATGAGATCAAGTTCATAAGCATAGCTATAATTGGTCTCCATTAGGGTTGATAACCAACTTACAACTGAACCTCATATGAAGGAAAATGTGGGATTTTACATTCCTCCCCCCTTAAAAGAATCTTGTCCCGAGATTACAAAAGGAAGGATAAAAGGAAAAGATCTAATGAACCTATGACGTTAACAAGTCCGGATAGTAGGTTCTAAGATATTGCTCGCTTTCCCACGTTGCCTCATCACCGGTGTGGTTTCCCCACAAGACCTTGTAGAAACGCAAGGTGCGGTTTCTTGTGGTACGAGTCTTCTCATCGACTATCTGGGTTGGATGTTTGGAGTAAGTAAGATCTGGTTGGAGAGCTTCCAAATCCTCCATACTGACTTCCGCTGGGGCCTGAGACATTTTCTCAACTGTGAAATGTGAAACACATTGTGGACCTCTGAAAGCGACGCTGGCAGCTCTAGTTGATAGGCTCTAGGTCCGCATTGCTCACTTATTGCGAATGGTCTGATGAAACATGGAGCTAGCTCCCATTTTACTCCGAAGCGATGAATCCCTTTCATTGGGGATACACGAAGGTAAACGTGATCCCCGGTCTCAAACTGAAGGGGTCGACGTCGTTTGTCCGCATAGCTTTTCTGGCGAGACTGAGCAGCCTTGAGGTTGGCTTGAATAACTCTTACTCGTTCTTCGGCTTCCTTTACCAAGTCTATACCATATGTTACTCGTTCACCGGATTCACACCAGTTCAAAGGTGTGCGGCACTTCCGGCCATAAAGAGCTTTATATGGTGCCATTTGGATGCTAGTCTGATAACCATTGTTGTATGAAAACTCTGCCAATGGTAGATGATCATCCCAGTTCTTACCATGGTGAATGGCACAGGCGCGGAGCATATCCTCTAGCACTTGGTTTACTCGTTCTGTTTGACCATCAGTTTGTGGATGGTAAGCTGAGCTTCGAATCAACTTGGTACCCAAAGATGCGTGGAGCTGCTCCCAAAATCGAGCAACAAACAAGGTTCCACGATCTGATACGACAGTTTGGGGTACTCCGTGTAGGCATAGGATCCTAGCAATATACAATTCTGCATATTGACGTGCCACATATTTGACATTGAATGGAATAAAGTGGGCCGACTTGGTGAGTCGGTCGACTGTCACCCAAATCGAGTCATGTTTGTGAACGGTGAGAGGTAATCCAACAATGAAATCCATGCTGATGTCCTCCCATTTCCAGGCCGGTATGCTTAAAGGTTGTAGTTGTCCGGCTGCCTTTAGATGGTCGACTTTCACTCGTCGACACGTATCACATTCGGATACATACTTCGCTACTTCCCTCTTCATCCGAGTCCACTGTTGACGGCTCCTAAGATATACTAACAAATCATCCCCGACAACGGCGCTAGAAATGCTTGTTGGTATTTCTTATGCACCATTAACTAAACATCTCCACATGATGTGTCAGAAATGCTTGTTAATGGTTCTATTGGATCACAGAGTGAATTCCGCAAGCGCACGGAGGTATCATTGTAGCATTTCCCCTTAAGAGTATTCCCAAGGGTGTCATTTATTTGATCCCAAAGGAAGGCATGGAAGAGATATAACAATCATCACATGGAAAGGGTAGAAAGATCTAGGTAAGAATCGAGTAAGGATGGATAAAATAATAGTGGAGGTAGTGTGACGCACACAAAAGCTTTCAAGTCTAAGGGGGGTAAGAGGATCCTAGAGGTTAGATAAGGTTGAGAGTTATGGAGGTACTCCTACTATGCTCTATTGTACATATACATAGTCTAAACTAATTATTCATAAGCAAGATTAATAGTGAATACTTATGTTATGTGGTTCAACAAATCGGGCACGGGCTTACCCCTAGCAATACTAGGGCGACTCCCGCCAAGAGCCTGTGGCATAGCCGAACGTGGAGGATTACAAAGGACAGATAGGGTTGTCACCACGTACTGCCTACCTCTTCAATCCGTGGGTCTACGAGACATCCAATGCTACTTAGCTATCCTAGCACGATGCTAACATATTAAGTAATTACCTTAAGAGCCTAGGCACAATCCATCCTAAGGGATTGAATTGAATCATCATTGAACCAAAGTTGATACACACCATAATTATCCATACTAACCTAGTTATGTTATAATTAACTAGACTATAGTGGGGGTCTATAGGTTCTATGATAATGAGATATGTTCATGATGAAACAGTCATAGAAGCTATACCTTTCACATACATGGACTCCACAATCAAACAAGAAACGCTTTGCCCAAGTATATGTATAAGTAGAGACTAAAGATACTATCTTTATTATGCATAAAGTCACAAATACAAGAAAGAAGACATGAGCCATACCTTTTCCAATGTAGGATTTGGAAGAGAGAGACTCCTTACTCCTTTCCCGATTTGGACTTGGGACTAGAGACTCTCCTCTCTACAACCTAACTCCTCTAAGACTATGGATGATAGTGTATACAATAGAGATGAAGCTCAAGTGGTGTGTGTTGAAGTGAGGGGTAGGGGGTCCTATTTATACTAGTGTTGAGGTCGGTTCCCGCCACCAAAAGCACGCGAATCAGTCACCATTGACTCCTTCAAGCCAGGAGTGCCAACACGCGTCGTTTGACCGCGTTTGGCGCCAAGAAGGGGTCGGCCGAACCCCTGGTTCGGCTGACCAGGTCAGCACTCCAAACGTTGAGTGCTTCCTCCAGGTGGTTGCCAGGTGGGCCCCCTTGATGTATCTGGGTGATACACCGTTGGATCTCCTCGGATACTTCTGTTTGTGGGCCATTTGATCCATGGGGTGCCACATGTCATTGCCTGATTGGCTGGGATGATATTTTATAGGATTGGTCTCTCTACATTTCCTCATTTCCTGCATAAAATGCTGCATACACATATTTCTCCAAGTCCAAGTGGAATTGGGTTAGGTAGAAAGGTGATGTGTGCAAGAAATGACAAATCCTTCACATAATTGAGTTAAATTGATGGATGAAATATGTATATAACAGCCGTCAACATCCACCAATATTTCTTCTTCAAGTCTTGGTACAATTTATTACTCCCTGGATGAATAGAATATTTGGACAAATGAGCTTCGTCCAAAATTTTCTTCCGATGTGCCACATTGCGGGGTACCACGATGCGGTCTTTGAACCAGATGGTACCGTCATCGTCACGTCGGAAACACTTCATTTCCCCCTTTTTCATTCTTTGGCGAATATGCGATATGCCCTTGTCCTCCTTCTGAGCCTCCACAATTTCCTCCCTTATGGTAGGAATGAGGGCTAGATTGTAGAGCGCCCCATATGGAACCAAGTAGAGACTCAGTTCTTGTTCCTCTATCAAGGTGATAGAAAGGTTATTGATATGGGACTTGCGACTTAGCGCATCTGCGACTACATTTGCCTTTTCGGGATGGTAGTGGATCTCAATTTCATAGTCTTTGATTAATTCCAACTATCTTCGCTATCGCATATTGAAATCCTTCTGGGTGAAGATGTACTTCAAGCTTTTGTGATCGATGTAGAGATGTACTAGGTTGCCCCATAGATAGTGTTTCCACATCCTTAATGCTAGTACCACGGCAGCGAGCTCAAGATCATGAGTCAGATAATGCTGCTCATGGTTCCGAAGCTGCCATGATCCATAAGCGGTCACCCTTCTGTCTTGCATTAATACGCAACCCAAACCAATGCCATATGCATCACAATAAACATCAAAAGATTTAGTTGTGTCCGATTGGGCTAATACTGGCGTTGTGGTGAGGTGTTTTACTAATGCCTGAAAACCTTCCTCACATTCCGTTGTCCATGCATATTTCTTTCCTTTCTTTAGAAGTTCCATCATTGGTTTAGCTATCTTGGAAAAGCTTGGGATGAACCTCTGGTAATATCCTGCTAAACCTAGGAAACTTTGAACTCATGCACAGACTTAGGAGACTCACATTTGGGTACTTGCTTAATCTTGCTTGGATCAACTGCAATCCCTTCACAAGAGATGATGTGCCCTATAAATGGCACTTGGTTGATCCAGAACTCACATTTGTTGAACTTAGCGTACAACTTGTGGTCTTGCAATCGCTGAAGCACGATGTTCAAGTGTTGTGCATGTTCTTCTTCGGATTTTGAGTACACCGAGATGTCGTCGATGAAGACCACGACAAACTTGTCCAAATCCGGCATGAACACTGAATTCATGAGATACATGAAATGGGCCGATGCGTTGGTTAATACGAAGGACATTACAAGGTACTCATATAATCCATACCTCGTCGAGAATGCTGTCTTAGGTATATCCTCTTGTCCAATCCTGATCTGATGATATCCAGAGCGAAGATCCATCTTTGAAAATACCCGAGCACCCACCAACTGATCGAATAGATTATCGATACGGGGTAGTGGATACTTGTTCTTGACCGTGACAGCATTGAGTGGACGATAGTCCACACATAGTCTCAACGTTTTATCCTTCTTTTCCACGAACAATGCAGAACAGCCCCAAGGTGACGAACTTGGACGAATGAAACCCTTGTCCAAAAGTTCCTTCAGTTGCTCTTTCAGTTCTGCAAGTTCCTTAGGTGAACATCTTATACGGCTTTCTCGAGATTGGCACTGTTCCCGGTACAAGTTCAATCTTAAACTCGACATCTCTTTCTGGTGGCATGCCAGGAAGATCTTCGGGAAAAATGTTCGGATACTCACATACTACTGGAATGTCTTCGAGTTTACAGGCCTCGGTGTTATAAGTAGTTGGAGTCACGTGGATATTATGCTCAAGAGTGAGAGTTTGGGGAGAGTGGACCAGAGAATTTAGATATATTCTCCGAGGAACGATGTCAATAATAGCGCCGTTGTATTGCAACCATTCCATTCCTAAGATGACATCTAATTTCTGATGCTCCAATATAATGAGAGAGATAGGGTATATGTTCCCACCCAGATTAAGAGGTACCCTATGGACCATCTTATCTGCTACTACTTTTCCTCCTGGAGAACAAATCATATATTGGGTTTTGGTGGAAATGATAGACAACTGGTATTGATTGACATAAGACTTGCTAATAAAGTTGTGGGAAGCACCGGAGTAAAAAAGTATGACTACGGGATGACCAATGAGAGAGTACCCGTGAGTACAGGTGCGCCATCCGGAACATCCTCGATGGCGAGGTGGTGGATGTTGCCGGTTCTGGTGGATGGCTTCTTGGGCTGGTTGCGAGGCTAGTTTGCCCCTGGTACGATGACTGTTCTCCGCTCTGTGGGCAGTCCTTGGCGAAGTGCCCCGTATGTCCACACATATAACACGTGTACGGGTTCTGACTGGCACGGAATGGAGGACAGAATCCCGATGCACGTGATGGAGGTAGAGGTGCACGTGGAATCATCCCTTGTTGCTGTTGTGGGCAAAAGCCGACATTGTTGAATGGGCGACCACGAAACATCGGTGGTCGCGATGGCGGCTGCCACCTCTGGCTGGATGGTGATCGATACACCATGCGGTACTTCTGAGGAGTACCTCCTCCGCTGCCCTGCGGAGCACTCCTTTTCTTCTTGTCGTAGAATAGCTCCCTAGTAGCGTCCTCCTGCACGATCACGGCATTGACCATGCTGTTGAAACTGCCGCTGTTGAACAAGGCAAGCTTGTCCTTCATCTTGGGGTTCAAACCCCGATAGAAGCATTTCCACTTCCGATCTTCAGTACTCACTTGGTCCTGAGCATATTGGGCCAAGTGGTTGAATATCTTGGAGTACTCGTAAGCACTCCTTCCTCCTTGCTTCAGCTCCAAGAACTCTTGAAGCTTCCTCCTCATAACACCGAGAGGTATGTGATAGGCGCAAAACGCCACCCGGAATTCCTCCCAGCTCGCGGCATAGCTGGCTGATCGTGCGGCAAGGTGATTTGCCCACCACGCACCAGCATACCCTTGTAATTGTTGGGCCGCGAACAGGGTCTTCTGATGTTCGGTCACTCGTAGCAAACCAAACTTCCATTCGATGGAGCAGAGCCAGTTGTCCGCCTCCAACGGTTCATCTGCCTCCATGAAGACCGGCGGGTGCGTTGACATGAAGTCCGATTATGAACTCGGAGAAAGATGTCGTGGACCCGCATCTGGTCGCCCTCCTTGACGAGACGAATGCTGGACTAAAGTCCGCAGTAACTCTGTTTGCTCATCGCGCGAGCCAAGAACTGCGTCAAGAACCTCCGCTAGACTCCTTGGAAGTTCAGGAGGTGGTGGTGGAGGAACTCGTTGCTGCGGTGTTGCAGCTGTCTCGTGGGTCGAAGATCCGTTGTCACGACCATGACTTGATCCTCCCATTTCAGGCGTCGAGCGCGTACGCACCATTCTGCATCCAAATGACTTAGAATGAGCACATGTTTTCTTTTCTTTATCCATTTCATTATTCAGTAGCACGACTATTGACAAGGAAATAAGTGCATAACATTCACACATATTGATAAAGTACAAACTTTATACAAGATATATTATCTCATGACCAAGTTTACAGTAGTGTACTCCAAAATGATGGACTCCCACTATGGAAGTGCATCTCTACCATACTTGGTACCAATGAGATGTCATACACATCTTGCCCTCTTAGACATACCCACTGCTATTCTTAATATGATACAAACATGGCCACAAAATAAACACGAGCAACTATTAAACTATATGTTGCCCCGTGATGGCAGAAGTGCTGCCACATCCCACTCCAATACATCCTACTCGACGTACTTGAGTTCCTTGGGATGTTCTTCTTCCTCTTCATCATTCGAAGTTGGTGCCACAGGTGCGGTTGCAAGAGCAAGAGTTGCTACGTCACCCATCATTGATGATGTCGCGGCAACTAAATATTTCACATCAGCCTGCAGAAGAAACATCTCCAAGTCTTCCAGTTCTTTCTGTTTATTTTTGTAACTGGCCTTCCAATCCTGAGTTTCCCCTCTGGATTGATCCCTTTCTTGAGTCACCTCATTCAGCTGTTCATCCAACAGTTTCACCTCGAGTTGACTCGCTTCCAACGCGCTCTCCGCGTGTTGCGTTTATATGCGAGCCTCCGATCGAGCTTTAACAGCCCAGTGCCACTGATTCTCCCTTAAGTTTAGACGGCGATTTAGGGGAGCAACTGTGGCCCTAAGTGAGTCATTGGCTCTTTCAAAATGATCCCCTCGAATCAGAGCCTGCTTCAGGTCACTCATCATTTTTCCAAGGCTAGCATGCTGATCAAGGCTCTCTTGACAAGCTGATGCTGCATATGACGCTAAAATCATCTTGGGTACTTCTTCAGTATGCCCATATGCTGCAACCATCTGACTTGCCCACTCATCACCGGCTCTACCGTCGACCGGAAAGAGCGCGAATGGAGTGCTCGCCATAGCACGGTAATGAAGCTTGCAAAACCTCATTATGGCAACACTTGCGGCATAACACCACGTGTCTTCCAATTGAACCCCTTGCACTTGGATGGAGAAAGGAGCCCATCCAATATTCAATGGAGCAGCAGGCACATCGACATAAATGGTGCATCTTGTCACACCTCCGTCATCGATCTCCTTGCCCCAATAGTCCGGTATTTCACAATACCCGAACCGTTGAAGCATTGCTATCAACAAATTCGGAAAAACCCTTCAGAAGAGTACACATCGTGAACACCCATACGTTTGGTAAGTATACTATAGAATCAGCCATCTGTGAAAAAGATACTGGAACAATGAGAAGGTTTCCAACTCCCAATAGTTCAAGAAAATTTCAAAACTGGAGTTGTAATCACAGTCTGTTCCAGCTGACCTTCCTGTATAAATTCAAAATTTTCATACAGGAAACATCAGAACCAGATGTGGGGTTGAATACAAAAGTTGTAGTACAATTTACAACCTTTCCATATTGTACTCATACAGCTCCAGGTGAGCTATGAAACAGAATCTATACAGATTTAAATTTGACCCAAATTTTCTTGAAATTTTGACAGAACCTCCCCTGTATATGTGGTGATTGTCCACAATTTATACAGGTATATCATGACAATATATTGAGATAATGACAAAATAAACATTGTATAACATCAAGTTAACAATCCAGAGGTAAAATATTTCGGCCACGAAACATTTGTTACATAGGTATAGTGCGCTAATTCGAAACTATGTGCCAACTGTTTCAAGTTCTGATCTGCCAGAACCGAGTTTGCAACCATAGGAATTAAACACAGCTACACCAATATTCAGGGCATGAGTGCAACATAAAGTTGATAGAGGACTTGCTTCATAAATATATATATATGACCATGTCAGTATTATTGATCAAAAGCTAGAGCTATCTAAACTTGACCGATGAACTGACTGTTGTTCAACAGCAGCCCTGCAGTTCACTATTTTGAGCTCGAAATTTGAATTGCCTCAATTTCGAATCAAGAGAAACTTTAAATAACAAAACTGTAGATATGCTTCTAAACTTTTCAGATATATATCACAAAAAGGCAGAAGATTGTTCTAAAGTGAGTTATTGCAAAAATACCGAGACTGATACAATGGTAGGGTTATCTGGAGCAGTTTAAGCATACCCCAAATTTCAACAGATTATAAAGCTTTTATGCCTTGATGGTCAACAGAAAACTTGTAGAGGCCTTCGAGAGCTTTCCATCAATATAGCATACCCCTATGTTTATTCCTAACTAACCAAGATTACAACCTGGCAAAGTTGAGCAAACTTTAACCAGAAATCAAGAATCTTGGTGGTAACCCAATGTTGAATCAAAACTCATTTTGCGGAGTCCAAACCTACCAGCACCTGATAGTCAGACTTTCCAAAATATAATGCATCCATTATTTTTTATGTCATTTGGGGATGGTCAAGTATCGAAGTTGATACCGACGGTACTACGTGCCTCACCAAAGAAAATTCTAACTGGTATTTCGGGATACGTTTATAGGTGGCCTTAGTATCGTTCACTCGCAAACGTGTTCTACACGGGTCGCTACCGTAGTCAATGCTGCAGAAGACAAACAATCCCCTTTCACACCTTCACACCTCAAGGGCGGCACGAGGAAACACGATAGGTAGTCACAATAATATATATGGAAGTAAATGCATACGACTCTGGTGTGAGTTGCCCTCGAGCGATGTCATGTCTCGAGGTTCATGGCTGTAATACGTCTGTACAGAAAAGACTCCCGCACAAACCGGCCTATACACGCTCGGGCATACGTGTTTTGCATGCTCCCATAGAACATGAATGGTTCTAGAGATGCATACTATCGGGTTATACACCACCCGACGGGGCTCCCACTAACTTTGAAGCACGTTGGGGTACCGCGTGTCATAGGTTCTCAGAAACATGGAAAATTTCAGAGACTCCTATTAACATTTCCGTGCCAAGCCACTGAAAGACTTCCATGCTACTTCTGGCATGGTGAGCTTACCGCAATTGATCCGCTTATGGTGGCGTACCTTACCTCTTACCTGACGTCGGAGCGTCGTTACAGAATTAATAACATATAAGTTAGTTTACCACCTTTATATCTTATACTAATAATACTCCTTATAAGGGCATATAACTAGTTCCTCACTCAAATCCTAATTTTTGAAAATATGCTCTTTTCAAGTACACTGTTCCCAATGATGCTCTGATACCATGTCTGTGGGGACCAGAATCCTGACCTCCAAGGGTCTCATTGGGTGGTGTCGTGCAATGCAACACCCAACAGTATACAAGAAAAGGATGAGAAAAATTTACAATACCAAATCTTTATTGAAAAGCACAGCGGAAGTTTTAAAATACTAACGAAAGGAAAGAGAACTATACATCATAGCTACGCTCTCAACACTAGCTATGCAAAAGCAAAGTCATCCATGTCCTGGATACTTCGCACTAGCAACACACAACTTACGGCGGCGTGCAGGGTTCCCACTCGGCTGTAAACTCAATAGGGGGTGCAGCCTCGTCATCAAACCCGTCATCAGTCGTATAATCTGCGAAAACTTGATAACTGCAAACGTGAGAATAAGGCTCAGCAAGACTAACCCGTCTCACTAGACATATGCAAGGGTGAATACTAAGCATAGGTAAGGTAAAGCATAAAGGACTCGCCTACAAGTGGATCCTTATAGTCATGTTTTTAAGTCGCACATGACATTCTTCAGGCATGGCACATCATAGGCTTCACAATCAAACAAGAAACGTTTTGCCGATGATATGACGTGCACAAAGCACATAATGCTATTATCGGTAAAGTATGGGGAAACTGTAAACTTTTAATTGTACTATCTCTAAGCCAAACAAGGTTTTCACAACACATTGTAATCCAATATATCATATTCTCCTGACTTCTTCAGTTATTTACTATGTCACAGCGCAGTAAACAAGTGGTACTCTATTACCATGAGGGACGGTGATTGCAATCAGGATACACCCAGAACAACATGACATATACACACTTTCGGAAATGTCAACGAGTACTTACAGCAGTACCTACATAATATTTCAGTACTAGTCGTATATGGCCACCTTTCACTAGACACTCGAATGTCGAACCGGTCGATCCATCACGAGCAGGAGGTCACTGCGTGGGGCATACTCTAACGTGCCCACCAGCTGATTTACACCTTGCTGCCCTCAACCCACGCCTATAAAACGGAACGGAATGCCTCAAGAAACTAGTATCAAGCTACGCCAATTTACTGAAGCCCATTTCTCCAGTATGTCACCGGTACAATTCAAGCTTGTCCAGAAGGGCCGCACACGAAACAGTCCTCAATCGACACAAGCAGGGCTATGCACGTGAGACCACATCTCGCTGCATCCTACCCACTGCTCGGTCTCAATTTCATATTCATAAACCATTTTCTGATTCCAGATCCTCCCGTGTGATAAAATTCCTATCCCGCGAGTAGATTCCAACTACTCGACTTCTACCGAATTCCTATGAGTATAAGCATAGCAGTTTCTAATCAACGGGCCGTAAACCTACCCAAGACTTCATGGGATTTGTGGGTCATGCAAGTGGATATCAAACATCTTAAACATAATGCACAATCATCTGAAGACGTAAGGTGAATGAAAACTGCAAAAACACTGTAAGGAACCTAAATGCAAATCAGGGCTTGCCTGAATGCGAGTCTGAGCCTATGTTAGTTTCTGGCAGCTGAACTTCCAAAGCTTCCGGCTGCTCCTCGATTTCAGCTACTACACGATATGCATATACTAGGTATGAATGACTTTGAAAATAATTAATAGGCTTGAGGTGATGTGAATATCCTAGGATGAAAATAAGATGATTAACTTAATTGGCTTTGGGACTTTTATGGTAGATACTAGAGACTATAGAGAAGACTCTTGCAAAGAACAGGAGATGATCAAGGAAGTTTGTTGTTCTTCAAAATTATGGTAAGCAATAAACTTCTGTAAATTTTGGTTGAAGTTTTTGGATACCTATCATGGTTACCAGGGGTTGTATCATGTAGAGGGGTCTCACTGGTTCGAGGAAAATTTGTTTCACTAATTTCCAAGCTTCCTGCAGGGAGAAACTGATTTTGCAAGTTTGGGGAAATTTCTGGTAATTGATTTTTTTTCATTTTTCTTAATTTAAAACTACATAGAGATTCGGAATATTGATCAACCCAGTAATTGAATTCCAATGAACTTGAAATTTTTACTAGAGATCAAATGTATTAAGAATAGGGTTCTGACCAAAACTGGGAATTTTCCAATTAGTAGAACTGTAGGAATGAATTCTTTAAGAATTTTTTTTATGAATTATAGAGAAATTTCTATGGCTTTTCATACAAATTCAAGTGAACCACTGGAAATTATTCTTCATGCTGGTTCCAACAAAATTTATTTGGGAATTTTTGGATAATTCTATTGGAAATTATGGATTTTCCAAGTTTGGATTGAATCTGGATTTATTTTTCCTATTGGAAATTTCAAATAAAGTAGCCGGTCCCACTTCATTTGAATCTGGCCAATCAGCGCTGAGCCACACCGGGAGCCACGGGGTTAACCCGCGCAGCCACACCAGATCTGTGTTTAGAGCCAATCCCGCGCGAGAGGGCGTCATTGACAGGTGATCTAGTGATCTCGGTATGAACTGTTTTCGGGAAAACTTGATATAAGGAAGCTAGGAAGCACGATAGTGGCTGAAACTTCACAAGAAGCATCTAGGTACCTTTGCGCGCCTTATTGCTTCAAGGAAGGAGATGGAAACGTGCTTGTAGTGGCCTGTCCTCATGGAACAAAGGGTTCCCTAGCGGCTTCACCCGCGAACTCCGAGGAAACATCAAAATACCACACATATAAGCAGGGAATCAAGCAAAGGACTGGATGAGAAGGAAGAGCAACTAGTTAAGCCGCCTTTTGCTGTTGGGAGCACTGGGAATCCTTGCGTCGTTTGTCCGGCGTGTCAAGAACTGCGGCGGCGATGCGGTGCAGTGGCGGAAGGGGAAAACAGAGGAGAGCGCTTGGGTGTGTGTCCACTTCGACCGGGGGAGTGTATATATGGCTCGGGGAGGAGTGGGAGGCACTCCATGAAGCTGGCAGACAAGCAGCTCGGTGGTGGTTTGCATGCGGCGTGGTGTCGAGCAGGGCAGCGCCGGAAAAACGGTGTTCAGAGCAGCACCGAGATTGTCTCATTGACTGGTGGGTCCCACTACTCTTATCTCTGCTCTTCTCTACAACATCAATCGCCTACCAAACTTGATCCAAAAATTCTAGATTTTTGAGGGGAGGCTCAAATAAATATCTGGAATTTGATTTTGCAATTGGATTTCGAATTGGAGCAAGTTCCATTTGAATTTCAAATTTGAATTTGAAATTGGATGAAATTCAATGGTGTCACTGAATTAAATAGCAATTGAGTTCCAAAAATTGTGAAACTTTGAGGGTAAGTCAAGCAAATCATGGTGACCATGATGGTATGTTCAAATCTTGATGTTCAATAAGGTTGAACAGAATTCAAAATTTGAATTCATAATATGGTCTGAATTTGCTAAGCGTCTTAAATAAAATAGCAAATGGAGTTCAAAATTTACGAAACTTCGCAGGAAGTCTATTTGGAATTTTAGGAAGCCATAGAAAAATTCATGGCCTCAGATTTGAATATTTTTGACAGGTCCAAATGTACAGTAGCATATTCAATTTGAGATTAATTTGAATATATATTTGGTACTGCATATTAATTTGACCTAGCATTCTCCATTCAAATAATTCCAAAATTTGAAGAGAGGTCAAAAGAATTTATCTAAGATTATTGGTGAAGTCCATTCCTCATGTTAATAAAATTTAAGCATGAGTAGAAGAAAATATTTGATGAGATCAAGTTCATAAGCATAGCTATAATTGGTCTCCATTAGGGTTGATAACCAACTTACAACTGAACCTCATATGAAGGAAAATGTGGGATTTTACAGGGAACTTAGTCATAGCCACCCATCTATGCATGAAGCGTAAGGTAGGGTTTTGGATGTTGCTATTCCTAGGAGCCCTACATGTGACCTCACTAGTAAGCTCATGCCAAAAACTTTGTTTGTTAAACTTAGGCGAATTGTCTAAATTAGCAAACACCGTTTATGGAAGCCTAGGATGCTAACTAATTCTTTCCATAGGATGTTGTATTCTTTTTGAAATAATCTAAAAGTAATACCATCAAATCCTATTCTTAGCGTGCAAAGGAATTGGATAGTGAGAAGGCGTGAACCTTTCTCCTCTATGTGAGCAAAGTCATCAAATCCAATTGCATGCCAAATGGAAAGAAATTCGGAGTCCATACCTATTTTGGAGGTCAAATGTGGATCGTAAGCCTTGGTGTGGCGGAACTCACGATCTTGGAGAAGCCTGCGTGTTTGATCTTCAACTTCGCTTCGTATGTCGAGGTCGTTTTCATGAAGAAGTTGGTGTGTGTTGCTTTTCTCTTCCATGGGAGTGTCCTCACACACATTTCTCCTTCTTGGGCTTGTACCCATGGAAGAGATGCGTGCACTAGAACCTTCACCATGGCTTGAGCTTGCAGCCCCCTTCCTCTTTCGGAACAACCTCTTCATGTCTTTTTGAGTTCAACAAGCAAGAACAAAACAAGGCGAGAAAAATACGAAAAGAAGCAATGTTTGGAAAACAAAACTCTCAACGAATTTTCTCCTCTTGAAAGCTTGAGTGTAAAATGCAAATGCAAACAAAAGAAAATCTTTTTGGGGATGGATTTGAGCAAGAGTGTTGCAATGAAGAGCAAGAAAAACAAGGTGAGCTAGAGAGTGACTTGGGGAGGTGTAAAATGATGTGGTGTGTGAAGAGAAGTGCTCCTCACGACCACAATTTATAGGGTGCACCCTCCAACGGTCACTTGGGGTTCAAAATATAGCCGTTGGAGGAAGGGGAGCCAATTTGGCTCCACTCCCCGTTCGGCCGACCAAAGGATTCGGCTGACCTGACAGGTGCCCCCCTGGTTCCTATTTTGGCAAGTGGCTCCCCAACGGCTATAAAGTTAGCACGTTGGTGAAATGCCACATGTGCAGCTGAGAAAAAATTGTTTTTCAAATAAAAATATTTTTTCAAATCCAATAAAAAATTTTCTTTTGAAAAAAAATGATAGTTGAGAATATAAGATTCTCAACTTGCTACGAAAAAACAAATATGCAATGGGAAAAATCCAAATGGGGTAGAAAAAAAGAAAGAAAGAAAAACAAATTGGGATAATTACCAATTTAACCTATTGGCGTAGGTCTCACCACCATCCGATGAGATGGACATTCCTCTGTCTTCATTTCACATCCGAGCCCGAAGGGATGGGCTCAGACGACTTGTCTTTCTTCTTCCGCCATTCCTTCTTTGGCAGCTTGGTGGACTTGGGCCTTCGGGAAGGTACAGACGATTTCGTCGCCTTTGGATATCAGTGTGGTCGAAATGACGAATTCTATTCGTAGATTAATCTTCTCATGAATGCAATGAGTGAGTCCACCTTTGGAGGTGTGACTTTGACCTCTCTGATGTGTTTATCATTCGGCCCATACTTGATTCGAATCATGGAGCATTGCTCTGATCTTGGCCGAAAGTTAAACTTTTCCTCCTTGCCATTGATATGGAAGTGGATTTCTCCAGCTCCCACATCTATGCGATCTTTTGCAGTGCTGAGGAATGGGCGCCCAAGAATGAGTGGTGTATATTTCTCAGTGTCCATGTCTAGCACCACAAAATCCACGAGTATGAAGCAGTTCCGGATCTTCACCGGGACGTCTTCAACAATACCCGCTGGATAACGGACTGAAGAGTCAGCCAGTTGTAGCTGCATTTGTGTTGGAGTCAGCTCTGTGAAGTTTAGCTGGTCAAACACAACCTTGGGCATCACACTGACACTTGCTCCCAGATCACAAAGTGCCTTGTCAAAGTGGTGAGCCCCAATTGAGCATGAAATGGTAGGACATCCGGGGTCCTTTTTCTTTTCAGGAAACCTATTGAGGATGGCTGCACTGCAATCTTCTGTAAGCTTCACGACCTCAGTGGTGGGTAATGGCTGTTTGTTGTTCAATATGTCCTTGAGATAGTGAGCATAAGTGGCTACTTGCATCGCATCAATCAAGGGCACATTGATGTAGATCTTTTGGATGATCTCAACAGAACAGTTGAATTGCTCATCCACTATTGGCTTCCTTTGTCTGTGAGGGAATGGCAATAAGTTGGTGTCTTCAAAGTGTTTGGCCATTCTCTCACCAAGTAATTCACTCGGGACATCCTCCTTCTCAGGCTCAGTTGTCCTCTTTTCTTGTGTGGGATATGGTGGGTCACGAGTGGTCTTTCCTCCTCTCGTAACCACTACATTGACGTTATCCACTGGGGCTTCTGGCTGCCCTGAAATTCTGTTGTTTTCCAATGGAGGGACAACTGCAGCAAGTTGTGCCAGCTGAGTCTCCAACATCTTATTGAAGCTTAGTTGATTCTTGAATGCTGAGGATAGTCATTCAATCTTGGCATTGATGTTTTCCAGGGTCTTGTCATTAGCTGACAGCTTCTTGGATAGGGTATCGTTGATCTTGAGCTGGCTAATGGCAAGTTCTCCCAAGTTGGGCTGATTTCCAGGGTTGCCATGGTTGTTGTACCCTCCTTGAAAGAATGGGCGTTGTTGACCCCACCCTTGACCTTTTGGACGATAGCCATTGTTGTTGTTGAAACTTCTGTTGTTGGCGAGGTATAGGGCATCCTCACGAGTTTTTGGGCAATCATTGCCCATATGATCCGTGTTGCCACATACTTCACACGTGATGTGAGAGTCTAGGGCATAGGCATTGCCAAATACTTCACCACTGGCTTGTCCATCAATTTTCTTAATTAGTAGGTCTAATTTTGCAGCGATCATGTCCATCTCCCTCAAGGTGTGCATGCCTTGCTGTCGTGTATGGAGACGCTCATCGTTCCATCCCATGTTGGACACCATCTTCTCAATAAGATCTTTAGCTTTTGGCACCGTCAGTGAGAAGAAGGCTCCTCCAGCAGCATCACCCAAATGGTCACGAGCTGATGGGATCAACCCGTTATAGAAATTCTGAATAAGGAGCCAGTCATCCATCCCATGGTGGGGACAGGCTAGGATGTACTCCTGAAGCCTTTCCCATGTAGATTCCTTGAGCTCTTGCTGAAAGGTGGAAATCCTTCCACGTAGGGCATTGGTTTTGCCCAACGGGAAGAATTTGGCGAGGAATGCCGTAGAACACTTCTCCCAAGTGTCTACAACACTTCGGTTCACGTAGAACCACTGTTTCGCTCTCCCAAGGAGAGAGAACGAGAACAGTCTCAGACGGGTCGCATCTGGAGACACATCCTTGATCTTAAAAGTGCTGCAGATCTCGAGGAATTGTTGCAGGTGAGCACTTGCATCCTCGTTAGCCTTGCCACATAATGGGTTGGCTTGCACCATAGTGATAAGGCCAGTTTTGATCTCGAAGTTCACATCTCCCGTGTTAACAGTGGGCCCTATAGGCACATTGTTAGCAGAGGGAGCTGAGAACTCACGAAGGGTTTTCTGAGCCATTGGCGTTTGAATTGTTGGTGCAGAAATGCTGGCTTGCTTTTCCGCTCGAATCTTCTGAGGAGTAACGACACGGGGTCGGTGTCTCAGAAGAGATTCGGGATCTTCAACGAAGTTTTCCGGCAGGCGGAAACCATACATACACTACCTTGTTTTCACATTTAAAATAGATGCGAAAACAAATAATGGTTATCCTACTAAAATCCTACCCAGGGTTCTATCATATTCACTTAGTCATGTTATATCTATTTGCCTTCCCCGGCAACGGCGCCAGAAATGCTTGTTGACGGCTCCGAAGATATACTAACAAATCATCCCGGCAACAATGCTAGAAATGCTTGTTGGTATTTCTTATGCACCATTAACTAAACATCTCCAACTGATGGGTCAGAAATGCTTGTTAATGGTTCTATTGGATCATAGAGTGAATTCCGCAAGCGCACAGAAATATCATTGTAGCATTTCCCCATAAGAGTATTCCCAAGGGTGTCATTTATTTGATCCCAAAGGAAGGCAGGGAAGAGATATAACAATGATCAAGCGGAAAGGGTAGAATGGTCTAGGTAAGAATCTAGTAAGGATGGATAAAATAATAGTGGAGGTATTGTGACACACACAAAAGCTTTCAAGTCTAAGGGGGGTAAGAGGATCCTAGAGGTTAGTTAAGATTGAAAGTTATGGAGGTACTCCTACTATGCTCTATTGTACATATACATAGACTAAACTAATTATCCATAAGCTAGATCAATAGTGAATACTTATGCTATGTGGTTCAACACATCGGGCACGGGCTTATCCCTAGCAATACTAGGGCGACTCCCGCCAAGAGCCTGTGGCTTAGCCAAATGTAAATGATTACAAAGGACAGATAGGGCTGTCACCACCTACTGCCTACCTCTTCAATTCGTGGGTCTACGAGACATCCAATGCTACTTAGCTATCCTAGCACCATGCTAGCATATTAAGTAATTACCTTAAGAACCTAGGCACAAGCCATCCTAAGGCAATTAATTGAATCATCATTGAACCAATGTTGATAATTATCCATACTAACCTAGTTATGTTATAATTAACTACTAGACTATAGTGGGGGTCTATAGGTTCTATGATAATGAGATATGTTCATAATGAAACAGTCATAGAAGCCATACCTTCCACATACATGGACTCCACAATCAAACAAGAAACGCTTTGCCCAAGTATATGTATAAATAGAGACTAAAGATACTATCTTTATTATGCATAAAGTCACAAATACAAGAAAGAATACATTAGCTATACCTTTCCCAATGTAGGATTGGGAAGAGAGAGACTCCTTACTCCTTTCCCAATTTGAACTTGGGACTAGAGACTCTCCTCTCTACAACCTAACTCCTCTATGACTATGGATGATAGTGTATACAATAGAGATGAAGCTCAAGTGGTGTGTGTTGAAGTGAGGGGTAGAGGGTCCTATTTATACTAGTGTTGAGGTAGGTTCCCGCCACCAAAAGCGCGTGAATCAGTCACCATTGACTCCTTCGAGCCAGGAGGAGCCAACACACATCGTTTGACCGTGTTTGGCGCCAGGAAGGGGTCGGCCGAACCCCTAGTTCGGCCGACCTGGTCAGCACTCCAAACGTGGAGTGCTTCCTCCAGGTGGCTGCCAGGTGGGCCCCCTTGATGTATCTGGGTGATACACCGTTGGATCTCCTCGGGTACTTCTGTTTGTGGGCCATTTGATCCATGGGATGCCACATGTCGTCGCCTGATTGGCTGGGATGATATTTTATAGGATTGGTCCCTCTACATTTCCTCATTTCCCGCATAAAATTCTGCATGCACATATTTCTCCAAGTCCAAGTGGAATTGGGTTAGATAGAAATGTGATGTGTGCAAGAAATGACAAATCCTTCACATAATTGAGTTAAATTGACGGATGAAATTGGTATATAACAGCCGTCAACACTATTCCGCACCTTCTTCACCATCCACACCATCGGCAAGGGGACTGAGCTTCTTGGCTTCTACTATTTTGTGAAGCGCAAGAACTGACTCTTCAAATACTTGAAGTCATTTCCTTCTGGTAAATGGTACGACTGGAAGAAAGATTGGATCATTATTGCAGCGGAGGAGCACGAGAAGTTGGAGCTGCCCAAAGGTCTCCCCAACGTTGACACAGACGCCTGGAGTGTAGTTTCAGTGTCATCAGATGTCTTCAACCCCGTATGAGGCTCCCACAAGATTACATCTCAAAAAGTTCAGAGATCAACACCCACACGAACTCAAATCAACGAATAAAATAGAGAGAATCAATCAAGAGCACAAAGACAAGCAAACCCTTCTTTCTTCTCTTCCAAGACTCACAAATCCTCAAGAATCGCTCTTAGAACTCGAAGAATGGTTTAGAGAGGGCTAGGAAATCTCTAGGAAGGCTTTGGCGGTGCTAGGGTTCAATAGTTGCCCTTTGAGGGCTGGGGGATCCCTTTTTATAGGGGTGTCGACAAATAGCCATTGCCACCAGAAAAGTGCGGACTAGTCCGACCTTTGACCCTGGACTAGTCCAGTCTGTGGAGACCAGTGATGTCACCCTTGACCAACTACAAAGTCCCCTTCCACCTTTTGAATTCAAATAGTCACAAAACCACAGACTAGTCCGTCCAAGAACGGAGTAGTGTGATCTCACACGGAACCATTTGTTCTGATTGAGAACAGACAAGTCTGGTTCACCAGACTTGTCCGGCCCCTGAGGGCAGACAAGTCCGTCTATCCAGGAATTAGTCCTAGCAGCCACCTCCAAGTCCATAGTGGACTAGTATGACACAGAATGGACTAGTCCGATCTCACACAGAAACTACTTTTCCAGTCAGAAATGGACTAGTCTGACAGAGCAAACTAGTCCGGCCCCCAAGGGCGTACTAGTCCGATGCTTCAGGACTTAGTTCTAGAAGGACTCAGACACACTCACCACAGACTAGTCCGTCCCCAAATGGACAAGTCCGAACTCACAAAGATGCTCTTGGTCCGCCTAATATTGGATCAGTCCGATGTGGTCGAACTAGTCTGACCTTCCAGCCCGGACAAGTCCGACCCTGTCCTTAGGGCTGCCTCAACTCATCTCTCAATCTAATCTAACTTTGACTATGAGCTCTTAGGAGATTCTCAACACTTTGATACATCGAACACACTTAATCTATGTGGCTGAACTCGACACAAAGAATTTAAAAACCTAAATTCTACTCTTCAAGTTTTTTGCTTTTTTCTCCCCTTTTTCCTTTTGAGTGTATCCAACGTCGTCCATCTTTCAATCATCTATACTTACACATGTAATGCTCATTAGTCCCTTAAGTGTTGTAATTAATCATCAAAACCCATGGGGATTAGCCTAGATGCACTTTCAATCTCCCCCTTTTTGGTGATTTGATGACAACCCATTGAGGTTTTTGATAAAAATGTAATTGAGTTTATTTTCATAATGGACAAGTATATAAGGAGCTCCCCCTAAATGTGTACATGGTAGATTTGCAATAAGTTTAATGCACAGGAATGAAGTCTATGGGAGACTTATACATTTTTGTGTTATGGTTGGGTGCCTACGTGTGATGCAAGTGTTGAGATGTGAAGAATGGAATGAAGTATGCATCTAAACTTGAATTAAGCATCATCACACATATTGGACTAAAATGATATTCAATAGGATCAACATGACAAATAGAGTGATATTCAATATGATTAACATAACATAGGATAAGATAACATAGAATTAATGTCATTACAACCCAAATAAGAAAGAGTAGTGATAATTAACATTACAATCCGAATTTTCAAAATTAAGCATAGTGTGACACCCGGTTCCGAAAAATGAACCAAGTGCACTATATGTGTGCCCAGAACGTTCAACACACATATACAAGTGATTCACAAATGATAAACAAATAATTACCACAGATCAAATTATTAAATAAGTACTTTAATTACACAATTCAAAATATCCTCGAATACAAGCTCTAGTGAATATTAATGACAAGTTCAACTAATGCAATGGAAATAAACTAATTAATCAACTAAGCAACTAAGCGTAAGGGATAGCGCAGCTCCAATAACACCACAGGCAAAAGCTGACGGCAGACACGGCCTAGATCTCCGCATTATCGACATTATAATCCCAATCCTGACCTGCAACTATTGGGGGGTATTGCAAGAGTGATTACATGTCGTACTCAGCAAGTGTGGGAAAAGTATGACATGTGGCTGATTCAAATGACGACAATAATAATGGCTAAGTGCTGAAAAGTACATTAAAGTATTTGAAAAGCAATATATTATATGTAAGTGAAATAAACCCATCATAAACCGTGTAACCATCATAATACCAGTCCATAATTCACCATTGCCAATATCCATAATCAATGTCATAAACCATGATACCATCCCATAACCATAACCATAACCATCCCAATACCAAAACCCTTCTAATCATGTAGGTCATCCAGGCGCTCATAACCAGGAGCACGTCTATCATGATAGTTTTAATACTCTATAGAGTTTGTACCACTTTACCCACGTGTTTGTGATTTCATCACCCGTCGGCGACTAAAGAACCTCCCTTTTGCCAGTTACACTTCCTTTGGTGTATGGCCAAGAGATCACAAAATAGCCTTTACAAAGGGACTACTAGCATGTACGGATCCACTGAGGTTTCACCAGTGGCGATGTCTCCTACAGAGCACATCTTCAACCAAGGGCCCCCTCTTGTGCCATTCGGATCCCAGGGAGTCCCTGCCACAAATCCAAACCCAATCTGACTCCCCTTCCACGGTGCGCCAAATGATCCGCGCAATACCAGCAATACCCTAATTAATTAGCTACGCCGCACCCATACTTGGCCTCGTGGTGGCACTGTAGTCCTGGCCTATTCTTGCATGAACCGGTCCTTAGATCTAAAGCAAGCAAACCACCATAACATCCAACCCATCCACATACATAGATCACCCATCATTTCAACCAGTTCATGTTAATCAATATATCATTAATGCATAATTAAATAATATAGTGGTTTCCCATCCCAAATAATTAAGCGATGCAAAAGGTAAAAACCCTTCCCAACTCTCTAAAGGGTATTTCAGGTGACACGGGTGGTTAAACAAAGCTAGTCAACTTCCTATCATAGGATTCCAATCAAATTGACACAAGCATGCAATTTTGCAAACAAAACATTTATTTTAAAACAGGATCAATATGCTTCAAGGACACATGCTTTGCTCCGACAGATAGGGTTGCTCAAGCGCTTCAAAGTCTTGGTTCTGGAAATCCTCGTACACGACCTCTTGAGCACTTCCCTCTACTCGTGGTCACACATACAAGAAAATACATACAAATCAACATGATGCACACATACTAATCAACATGCGATGACATGCATGCATGCAAAGTTCAATTATTAATTAACTATGGTTGTTTATTGATTAGATGCAACTAGTTCATACGTGTTCATACGAGTTTACAGGGGTTTTAGCGAGAATTAATGCTGCTGAAAATAAATTTATGGTCCAACTACGATTAAATTACGTCTATTAGATTTAATACGTGGCTAAAATTTGCATCGGAAAAACAAATCCTACCGTAGACGCGACGGCTTCGAAGATTGCGGGACGATGGCGAAGCGTAGACGAAGTAGATGGTGCAACGGTCCTCCGGCGGCACGATGATGGCGACGCGACGACGACGACGATCTCCGGTGGACGACGGCACCCTCCTATTTTTCTTCCTCTTCCTTCCTTTTTTTTCCTCTTTTTTCTCTCTGGCGGCGCAGCTCTGGTCTTCTCTCCTTTTTTCTTTACGACAGCTAGGGTTTTCTGGGCGGCGTTGCGGTTTCTGGTGTCGGGGGAAAAATAAAGCCTGGGGTCGTATTTATAGCTGGCAATATCGGTTACGGCGTACGGCCGAATCGGCCAGGGGCGCGGGGCGCGGGACCTGGGCGTGGGCGAGCGGGGCGCGGGTGTGGTCACGCAGGCCGGCGAGCGGGGCACGTTGGGCTGGCGCGCTGGCGGGGCGCGAGAGCGGCGCGCTGGTGGGCCGGCCGCTCGGCCTGGCCGGCGGTTGCCCACCCCCTTTTTTTCTTTTTCCTTTCTCTTTTTTTCTTCTTTTCTTTTTTTTTCTTTTTTTACATATATAAATATTATTATTATATATATTATTATTATCTATTTTTTACATATTATTATTATATATATTATTTATTTATATATATATTTTTTGTTTCTTTAGGTTTCACAAATATATATATTATATATATATATATATATTATTAGTATTTTTATATTTGTTCCCTAATACATGTTTTATGCTATTATTTTCTTTTCCTTCTTTTGCTACACATATTTGTATATGTATGTTTTATGTTTTATTATCTTTCTTTTATTCTATTAATGTTTATAATGCACGAACATGTCTGCTATGCATGATGAAAAAAAATTGAGGGTGTTACACATAGTCCACGGATCTAATATTCCCCCTCAATCTCTCCCCCTTTGGCATCAAGACACCAAAAAGGAAAAAGATTAAGAGAGAAGAGAGAGCCTATGTCTACTCGTCGTCGCTCTCGCTCTCCTCTCCATGGCCTGGATCACTTTCCGTCTCCTCCTCATCATCATCTTGAGCAATGTCTTCTTCTTCATTAGCACCAACTTCCTCAATAGCAGGAGCGACACTAGAAGGACCACCCTCACAACTAAAGAGTGCAACCTCCACTGCAGAGAGCTCCAAAAAAGGTGTGATGTCTTCATCCTCGGAGGTCCCCGGTGACATAGGGATGTCCTCCTTCTCACAAAGTCTTCGAAGGTACTTGTCTTGTTTCTTTGCCATCTTTTGAGCTTCCACTTCAGCTTTGCGGCAGGAGGTGAAGATTGACTTCAGAAACTTGAGAGTGGCACTAGCAAGTTCGCCGGTGGAGGAAGAGGCAGGAGTCGGAGGAGGAGAAGGCACTAAAGAGGTACCTCTCCTCAAGGCTCCACCAACCTTCGACACAGGAGGAGGAATCTGAGGATGAAGTTCTCTGTGCTTGATATCCTTCACAAATTCCAAGCCTGAGACTTTCTCAATCAAGCACATGATGATAGGAGCATATCCACACGAGCGGTTGGGAGTGTGGGATATGTTGAAGATGTTGTTGAAATGCAGTCGAAGACATTGAATCTCTCACCTTCAACAGTTAGCCTCAACAAGTACCTTAGATTCCCTTGGATCATCCCGACATCCCCATCTTTAGGTGCTAAAGTATTCCTCAATATCCGATTGAGCACGCTAAAGAAGGAACAAAGAATCTTTGTGGTGAGGGGATTATAAAAGCCAAACTCTTACATGAATTCCATCTCCCCCGAGTCCATAGCCTTCAAATTGTGAATGATCAAGTCAAAGCTTAAGAACTCCTCAAGTCCAATGATTCATGCAAACTCATCATAGTGGATGGAGTAGCGCACTTCATCGGTCATCCAAGTGATCTTGCGGTCTCCATAGGTGGAGAAATAGCAAGTGGTGTAGAATTGTTCTATTACCTCTGGGTTCAAGTTATACTTGAAACCGATCAAGCCTTTTAATCCGTGGAACTCAACAACATGAATAAATGCATTAAATGTCTTGTGGTTCTTCTTCTCCACATAGGCCCAGTCTACCCATTGAGCGTCTGCCATTGGTGTCTTCTAGGTTAGATAGACCAACCGATAATAGTTGCAGTGAAAATCACACCAGAACCTGTGACTACCTGTGGCCTTCTCATACTTGTAAGGATCCTTTAATCTCAGCCTCTTTGCTTTCTCAACCCCTTTCCCTTGTAAAATGTTGCTTCCTAGCTCTGGTTGCCGGTTTGGATCATGCAAGGGAGGATTCATGACCAACGGACCAATGGGGCCTTGTGGAGGTCCACGAGGCTCCGCGGGTTGGTCACGAATGACCAAGCCTCTTCCAGCAAGGGCCTTCTTCCTCGGAAGAGCATTCCTTAGTGGAATCTTCTTTGTAGGTTCCTTTCCCTTGCCCTCGGCTGTGCTGCTCTCTACCATAGGTGTTTTCCCTTATTGCCCACTTGGGCCCTTTAGTTTTCACCTACAGTGACTATCCTCTTACTTTTGCTTGCTTGCTCTTCAATGGATTTAGCTTGGTCTGCATCTCAATCATGTTTCTTCTTTGTTCTCGCCTCACTCATGCGAGCGAGCTCTGCTTCGAGTGCTGCTTGCTCCGCATCTCTTCGATGATAGCATTCTTGACGGGTCGCCTCCTTTTTTGGATCGGAGAGGGGAGAGTCGTTGCGCCGAGGCATGCTAAAACAATGATAACAAGAGAATATGAGATGAGAAAAAATAGGATATTGTGATAGAAGTGTAGAAAATGTGCTAAGTTAGGAGTTAAACTTAGGTTAGGATGGACTAATCTGATCACTGGCCGGACTAGTCTGGTCAGGAACAGACATGTCCGTCCGAGGTCCGGACTAGTTTGAACCACCCAGTGTTAAACCCTAACTAATTGATTTTTCTACAAATCTTGATAATAGGGTGCAATATCGCAAGGAAAGGATCACTAATTATGTATGAACCAATAGGGATCCTAGGTTATGGAATAAACAACCTAGAATTGAAGGATTCAAGGGGATTAGGTTTTGCTCAAAATCTCATCTTGAGGGTTCAAATCCGAGCAAAACACCGGATTAGAGAGCAAAGAGTCCGAGGATTGACTTCACGAGGCTTCGAAGATTTGATTTCATGGATCCTTCGAAGATTTTCGCGGAGAATGTAAAATTCCACATTTTCCTTCATATGAGGTTCAGTTGTAAGTTGGTTATCAACCCTAATGGAGACCAATTATAGCTAGGCTTATGAACTTGATCTCATCAAATATTTTCTTACACTCATGCTTAAATTTTATTAACATGAGGAATGGACTTCACCAATAATCTTAGATAATTCTTTTGACCTCCCATCAATGTTTGGAATTATTTGAATGGAGGATCCTAGGTCAAATTAATATGCAGTACCCAATATATATTCAAATTAATTACAAATTGAATATGCTACTGTACATTTCGCCCTGTCAAAATTATTCAAATCTGAGGCCATCATATTTTCTTTGGTTTCCTCATATTCCAAATAGACTTCCTGCAGAGTTTCATAAATTTTGAACTCCATTTGCTATTTTATTTGAGACGCTTAGCAAATTTAGACCATATTTGAATTCAAATATTGAATCTGTTCAACCTTATTGAACATCAAGATTTGAACACACCATCATGGTCAGCATGACTTGCTTGAGTTATCCTCATAGTTTCACAATTTTTGTAACTCAGTTGCTATTTAATTCAGTGATACTATTGAATTTCACCCAATTTCAAATTCAAATTTGAAATTCAAATGAAACTCGCTCCAATTCGAAATCCAATTGCAGAATCAAATTCCAGATATTTATTTGAGCCCCCCCCCCCCAACAAAAATCTAGAATTTGTTGATCAAGTTTGGTAGGGGAATTGATGTTGCAGAGAAGAGCAGGGATAAGAGTAATGGGACCCACCAGTCAGTGAGACAATCTCGGTGCTGCTCTGCACGCCGTTTTTCCGGCGCTGCCCTGCTCGACACCGCGCTGCATGCAAACCACCACCGAGCTGCTTGTCTGCCTGCTTCATGTCGTGCCTTCCACTCCTCCCCGAGCCATATATACACTCCCCGGTCGAAGTGGACACACACCCACGTGCTCTCCTCTGTTTTTCCTTTCTGCCACTGCACCGCATCGCCACCACCGTTCTTGACGCACCGGCCGAACAACAAAAGGATTCGTGGTGCTTCCAACAGCAAAAGGTGGCTTAACTAGTTGCGTTTCCTTCTCATCCAGTCCTTTGTTTGATTCCCTGCTTATATGTGCGGTATTTCGAAGTTTCCTCGGAGCTCGAGGGTGAAGCCGCCAGGGAACCTTCTGTTCCACGAGGACAGGCCACTACAAGCACGTTTCCATCTCCTTCCTTGAATCAATAAGGCGCGCAAAGGTACCTAGATGCTTCTTGTGAAGTTTCAGCCACTATCGTGCTTCCTAGCTTCCTTATATCGAGTTTCCCCGAAACCAGTTCATACCGAGGTCACTAGATCACCGGTTCAATTCCGTTTCTACCTGCGATGATTTGTCAATCCAATAAGGTATTATATCCTAGATCTCCCGGCGCATCACCTCACAAAAAATGAAGGGAAGACATCGAGAGACGGGGTCGGATTTTGAGTTTTGATGGCCGCCAACAAAAACCCATCGGCACACCGTCGAACTCAGCTTTGCCGGTGATGTCACTCCATTCTAACCCCCAAATCATCATCCTAGTGCTTCCAGGAACATTCCCGACCTTTTCCCGAGTCTATTGTGCCATTTTGAGAGTTTGCAATGAACGCCGAAACCCTAGCTCCGCCGTCACCGTCGCACCCGCCGTCTCCGGCCATCGCCGACTCGATTGGACCCCACCATCGGCTTGCGCGGTCAATTTTATGGTTGGGGCGGTCAAGGCGAGGACGGAAGGAGGTCGATACAACTAGGTCCGTCGAAGCGCCGCCGCGGTTCCGGCGAGAGACGCCGCCGCGTCGGGAGATAGACAAAGGGTGCGGGCCCCACCTGTCAACGACGCCCTCTCGCGTGGGATCAGCTGTGAACGCAGATCTGGTGTGGCTGCACGGGTTAACCCCGTGGCTCCCGGTGTGGCTCAGTTCTGATTGGCCCGATTCAAATGAAGTGGGACCGGCCCCTTTATTTGAAATTTCCAATAGGAAAATAAATCCAGATTCAATCCAAACATGGAAAATCAATAACATCCAGTAGAGTTATCCAAAAATTCCCAAATAAGTTTTGTTAGAACCAGCATGAAGAATACTGTCCAGTGGTGCACTTGGATTTTTATGAAAATCCATAGAAATTTCTCTATAATTCAGATAAGCAAAATTCTTAAAGAATTCATTCCTACAGTTCTATTAATTGGAAAATTCCCAATTTTGCTCAGAACACTATTTTTAATACACTTGACCTCCAGTAAAAATTTCAAGTTCTTTGGACTTAAAATACTGGGTTGATCAATATTCCAAATCTCTATGTAGTTGTAAATTGAGAAAAATGAAAAAAAATCAATTTCCAGAAATTTCCCCAAACTTGAAAAATCAGTTTCTCCCTGTAGGAAGATTAGAAAATAGTGAAACAAATTTTATTAGAACCACTGAGACCCTCTCTACATGATACAACCCCTGGTAGCTATGATAGGTCTCCGAACGTTCAACCAAAATTTAGAGAAGGTTATTGCTTACCATAATTTTTAAGAACAACAAACTTCTTTGATCATCCCCTGTTCTTTGCAAGAATCTTCTCTATAGTCACTAGTATCTACCATAAAAGTCCCAAAGCCAATTAAGATAATTATCTTATTTTCATCCTAGGATATTCACACCACCTCAAGCATATTAATTATTTTGAAAGTCATTCATACCTAGTTTATGCATATCGTGTAGTAGTTGAAATCGAGGAGCAGCCAGAAGCTTTGGAGATCCAACTGCCAGAAACTAACATAAGTTCAGACTCGCATTCAGGCAAGCCCCGGTTTGCATTTAAGTTCCTTACAGTGTTTTGCAGTTTTCATTTCACCTTACGTCTTTAGATGATTGTGCATTACATTTAAGGTGTTTGACATCCACTTGCATGGACCACAAATCCTATGGAGTGTTGGTTAGGTCTACGGCCCGTTGAGTAGACACTGTTATGCTTATGCTCATAGGAAATTCAGTAGAAGTCTAGTAGTTGGAATCTACTCACGAGATAGGAATTTTATCACACGAGAGGATCTGGAATCAGAAAATGATTTATTAATATGAAATTGAGACTGAGCAGTGGGTAGGATGCAGCGAGACGTGGTCTCACGTGCGTAGCCCTGCTCGTGTCGATTGAGGACCGTTTCGTGTGCGGCCCTGCTGGACAAGCTTGAATTGTACAGGCAACATACTGGAGGAATGGGCTCCAGTAAACTGACGTAGCTTGATACTAGTTTGTTGAGGCATTCCGTTCCATTTTATAGGCGTGGGTTGAGGGAGCAAGGTGTAAATCAGCTGGTGGGCACGTCAGAGTACGCCCCACGCAGTGACTTCCTGCTCGTGACGGATCGACCAGTTCAACATTCGAGTGTTTAGTTAAAGGTGGCCATATACGACTAGTACTAAAATGTTATGCAGGTACTGCTGAAAGTACTCGCTGACATTTTTGAAAGTGCATATGTGTCGTGTTGTTCCGGGTGTGTCCTTATTGCAATCACCGTCCCTCGCGGTAATAGAGTACCACTTGATCACTGCGCTGTGACGTAGTAAATACTGAAGAAGCCAGGAGAATATGATATATGGGATTACAAATTGCTTGGACAACCTTGTTTGGCTTAGAAATAGTACAATTAAAAGCTTACAGTTTCCCCATACTTTACCTGTCAAAGCATTATGTGCTTTGTGCATGTCATATCATCGGCAAAATGTTTCTTGTTTGATTGTCGAGTCTATGATGTGCCGTGCCTGAAGAATGTCATGTGCAAGTTAAAACATGACTATAAGGATCCACTTGTAGGTAAGTCCTTTATGCTTACCTTACCTATGCTTAGTATTCACCCTTGCATATGTCTAGTGAGACAGGTTAGTCTTGCTGAGCCTTATGCTCACGTTTGCAGCTCACAAGTTTTTGTAGATTATACGACTGTTGACAGGTTTGATGACGAGGTTGCACCCCCTCCAGGGTTTATAGCCGAGTGGGAACCCTGCACGCCGCCGTGAGTTGTGTGTTGCTAGTGCGAAGTATCCAGGGCATGGATGACTTTGCTTTTGCGTAGCTAGTGCTGAGAGCGTAGCTATGATGTATAGTTCTCTTTCCTTTCGTTAGTATTTTAAAACTTCCGTTTTTCTTTTCAATAAAGACTTGGTATTGTAAATTGTTCTCGTCCTTTTCTTGTATACTGTTGGGTGTCGCATCGCACGACACCACCCAATGAGATCCTTGGAGGTCGGGATTCCGGTCCACACAGACATGGTATCAGAGCATCATTTGGGAACAGTGTACTTGAAAAGTGCATATTTTTCAAAAATTAGGATTTGAGTGAGGAATTAGTTGTATGCCTTTATAAGGAATATTATTAGTATAAGATATAAAGGTGGTAAACTAACTTATATGTTATAAATTCTATAACGACGCTCCGATGTCTGGTAAGAGGTAAGGTACGCCACCGTAAGCGGATCAATTGCGGTAAGCTCACCATGCGAGAGGTAGCATGGAAGTCTTTCCGTGGCTTGGCACAGAAATGTTAATAGGAGTCTCTGAAGCTTTCTATATTTCTGAGAACCTATGACACGCGGTACCCCAGCGTGCTTCAAAGTTAGTGGGAGCCCCCGTCGGGTGGTGTATAACCTGATAGTATGCATCTCTAGAACCATTCATGTTCTATGGGAGCATGCGAAACACGTATGCCCGAGCGTTTATAAGCCGGTTCGTGCGGGAGTCTTTGTTGTACAGACTTATTACAGCCATGTACCTCGAGACATGACATCGCTCGATGGCGACTCACACCAGAGTCACATGCATTTACTTTCATATATATTAATGTGACTGCCTGTCATGTTTCCCCCTGCCGCCCTTGAGGTGTGATGGTGTGAAAGGGAATTGTTTGTCTTCTGCAGCATTGACTACGGTAGCGACCCGTATAGCACACGGTTGCGAGTGAACGATACTAGGGTCACCTATAGACGTATCCGGAAATACCGGTTAGAATTTTCGTTGGTGAGGCACGTAGTACCGTCGGTATCAACTTTGATACTTGACCATCCCTAAATGACAAAAAATGGATGCATTGTATTTTGGAAAGTCTGACTATCAGGTGCTGGTAGGTTTGGACTCCGCAAAATGAGTTTTGATTCGACATTGGGTTAGCACCAAGATTCTTGATTTCTGGCTAAAGTTTGCTCAACTTCGCCAGGTTGTAATCTTGGTTAGTTAGGAATAAACATAGGGGTATTCTATATGGATAAAAAGTTCTTGAAGGCCTCTACAATTTTTCTGTTGACCATTAAGGCAGAAAAGCTAGATAATCTGTTGAAATTTGGGGTATGCTTAAACTACTCCAGATAACCCTACCATTGTACCATTCTTTGTATTTTTGCAATAACTCACTGTATAGAAATCTTCTGCATTATTGTGATATATATCTGAAAAGGGTAGAAGCATATCTACAGTTTTTTTATTTAAAGTTTCTCTTGATTCGAATTGGAGGCAATTCAAATTTCGAGCTCAAAACAGTGAACTGCAGGGCTGCTGTTGAACAACAGTCAGTTCATCTGTTAAGTTTAAATAGATTTAGCTTTTGATCCAGAATAGTGACATGGTCATATATATACATTTCTGGAAATCCTAGCAAGTCCTCTATCAACTTTGTGTTGCACTCATGGCCTAAATCTTGGTGTAGCTGTGTTAAATTCCTATGGTTGCAAACTTGGTTCTGACAGATCAGAACATGAAACAGTTGGCACATAGTTTAGAATTAGCGCACTATACCTATGTAACAAATGTTTCATGGCCAAAATCTTTTACCTGTGGATTGTTAACTTGATGTTATACAATGTTTATTTTGTCATTACCTAATATATTGTCATGATATAACAGTATAAATTGTGGAAATCACCACATATACAGGAGAGGTTCTGTCAAAATTTCTAGAAAATTTGGGTCAACTTTAAACCTGTATAGATTCTATTTCCTAGATCACCTGGAGATGTTTGAGTACAATCTGGAAAGTTTGTAAAGTTTACTACAACTTTTGTATTCAACCCCATATATGATTTGTTCTCCGGGAGGAAAAGTAGTCGCAGATAAGATGGTCCATAGGGTACCTCTTAATCTGGGTGGGAACATATACCCTATCTCTCTCATTATACTAGAGCATCAGAAGTTAGATGTCATCTTAGGGATGGCATGGTTGCAATACAACTGTGCTATTATTGACATCGTTCCTCGGAGGATATATCTTAATTCTCCGCTCCACTCTCCCCAAACTCTCACTCTTGAGAGTAATATCCACGTGACTCCAACTGCTTATAACACCGAAGCCTGTAAACTTGAAGACATTCCAATAGTATGTGAGTATCCGAACGTTTTTCCCGAAGATCTTCCTGGCATTCCACCAGAAAGAGATGTCGAGTTTAAGATTGAACTTGTACCGGGAACAGTGCCAATCTCGAGAAAGCCGTATAAGATGGAACCTAAGGAACTTGCAGAACTGAAAGAGCAGCTGATGGAACTTTTGGACAAGGGTTTCATTCATCCAAGTTCGTCACCTTGGGGCTGTTCTGCATTGTTCGTGGAAAAGAAGGATAAAACGTTGAGACCATGTGTGGACTATCATCCACTCAATGCTGTCACGATCAAGAACAAGTATCCACTACCCCATATCGATATTTTGTTCGATCAATTTGTGGGTGCTCAGGTATTTTCAAAAATGGATCTTCGCTCTGGGTATCATCAAATCAGGATTCAACCTGAGGATATACCTAAGACAACATTCTCGACGAGGTATGTATTATATGAGTACCTTGTCATGTCCTTCGTATTGACCAACGCACCGGCCTATTTCATGTATCTCATGAATTCGGTGTTCATGCCGGATTTGGACAAGTTTGTCGTGGTCTTCATCGACGACATCCTTGTGTACTCAAAATCTAAAGAAGAACATGCACAACATTTGCACATCATGCTTCAGTGATTGCGGGACCACAAGTTGTATGGTAAGTTCAGCAAATGTGAGTTCTGGATCAACCAAGTGCCATTTCTAGGGCACATCATCACTGCCGAAGGGATTGCAGTTGATCCAAGCAAGATTAAGCAAGTATTCAAATGGGAGTCTCCTAAGTCTGTGCATGAAGTTCGAAGTTTCCTGGGTTTAGCAGAATATACCGGAGGTTCATCCCAAGCTTTTCCTAGATAGCTAAACCAATGACAGAACTTCTGAAGAAAGGAAAGAAATATGCATGGACAGAGGAATGTGAGGAAGGATTTCAAGCATTAGTAAAACACCTCACAACAGCGCCAGTATTAGCCCAACCAGACACAACTAGATCATTTGATGTTTATTGTGATGCATCTGGGATTGGTTTGGGTTGCGTATTAATGCAAGATAGAAGGGTGATCGCCTATGGATCACGGCAGCTTCAGAACCATGAGCAGCATTATCCGACTCATGATCTTGAGCTTGCTGCCGTGGTACTAGCATTAAAGATGTGGATACACTATCTATGGGGCAACCTAGTACACCTCTACACCGATCACAAAAGCTTGAAGTACATATTCACCCTGAAGGAATTGAATATGCGATAGCGAAGATGGTTAGAATTAATCAAAGACTATGAAATTGAGATCCACTACCATCCCGGAAAGGCAAATGTAGTCACAGATGCGCTAAGTCGCATGTCCCATATCAATAACCTTTCTATCACCTGGATAGAGGAAGAAGAACCGAGTCTCTACTTGGTTCCATATGGGGTGCTCTACAATCTAGCCATCATTCCTACCATAAGGGAGGAAATTGTGGATGCTCAGAAGGAGGACAAGGGCATATCACATATTCGCCAACGAATGAAAAAGGGGGAAATGAAGTGTTTCCGAGGTGACGATGACGGTACCATCTGGTTCAAAGACCGCATCATGGTACCCCGCAATGTGTGACTTCGGAAGAAAATTCTTGATGAAGCTCATTTGTCCAAATATTCTATTCACCCGAGGAGTAACAAATTGTACCAAGACTTGAAGAAGAAATTTTGGTGGACTCGGACGGAGAGGGAAATAGCGAAGTATGTATCCGAATGTGATACGTGTCGACGGGTGAAAGCCGACCATCTAAAGGCAGCCGGACAACTACAACCTTTAAGCATACCGGCCTAGAAATGGGAGGACATCAGCATGGATTTCATTGTTGGATTACCTCTCACCTTTCGCAAGCATGACTCGATTTGGGATAGTCGATCGACTCACCAAGTCGGCTCACTTTATTCCAGTCAATGCCAAGTATGTGGCACGACAATATGCAGAGCTGTATATTGCCAGGATCTTATGCTTACATGGAGTACCACGCACTATCATATAAAATCATGGAACCTTGTTTGTTGCTCGATTTTGGGAGCAACTCCATGCATCTCTGGGTACCAAATTGATTCGAAGCTCAGCTTACCATCCACAGACTGATGGTCAAACGGAACGAGTAAACCAAGTGCTAGAGCATATGCTCCGCGCCTGTGCCATCCACCATGGTAAGAATTGAGATGATCATCTACCATTGGCGGAGTTTTCATACAACAATGGTTATCAGACTAGCATCCAAATGTCACCATATGAAGCTCTTTATGGCCGGAAGTGCCGCACACCTTTGAACTGGTGTGAATCTGGTGAACGAGTAACATATGGTATAGACTTGGTAAAGGAAGCCGAAGATCGAGTACGAGTTATTCAAGCCAACCTCAAGGCTGCTCAGTCTCGCTAGAAAATCTATGCGGACAAACGACGTCGACCGCTTCTGTCGACTGTTGGAGTCGGCAGATCCCCTAACACTATGAAAAGTGTTTGAAGGAGTTTGTGGTTCGGTCTGGGCGCGCGGAGATCTAAGAAAGTGAAATGCGATTTGGACACGAGTGACACGGTGGTTTACGTGGTTCGGGTCGCCTGAGCGTAATACCCTACTCCACGGGTGTGTGTTTGTTGTATTAACTTGTGAGCATCAGAGTGTTCGCCCCCTCTGTGTATCGTCGGTTTGTCCTTTTATAGTACAAGGACCAACCGTTACAAGTCAGCCTGGCCCGACATGTGGCCCTGGCGGTTATTAGTATTGATACACGAGATTAATTGTTGTTAATAACCCTGTAACGGCTCCGACAGTGTCGTTACAGGTGTTAAGGCTGTCCGATTAATTATCATTAACGTGGAATTAATGGTAATTAATCGGATCTTGAAGTCTACGGCTGTCCTTTGGAGATCCGGAGCCGTTACAACGTCTCCCGGGGGCTTTAAGCATCTAGCTCCGTCGTGTGGACACGTGGCAGCTCCGGAGCTTGCTTGGGAGAAGCGGGAAGCTCCGGGGTGACCTGGCACGTGTCATGTCCGGAGCTTCTCTCGGTCGGGGGCTACCTCCAGAGGTGCCGTTTCAGTACTTGGCCCGGAGCTTCACCCTTGCGGGTAATAGCTCTGGGCTGACAGTACACGTGGCAACCTAGAGGTTAACCATGTTGGAGAAGCGGGTCCGGTCACGTCTGGCTAGTGGGCCCCCAAGGGTCTTCAATTTGAGTTGATGTCCTTCCCTTGAGATCTTTGTAACCTCAGGGGGTGTATGGTTTTTAGGGTACCGACAGTGGCCCCCTGGACCTACCTCCGGGGAAGGCCAACGGGATGAAGTCGTTCCGCCGGAGGTGGGTCCATACTTGTGACTCTTGAACTGGGTCTTCAAGAGTCTTCGGAGGTGCCTTTGGCGGGGCTTTATGGTTGAGTCCCGACGCGTGGCGCACCTCAGGCGGCAGATAAGATCTTTGACGTGCGGATCTCTCGCAATTGAAGGTCGTCGGTTCCCGATACGAAAACCGTATCGGTTCCGCGCGCCTTGTCAGTCCGCCGCCTTTGGGTTTCCCGCCTCGTGATGACAACTGTTTGCCTGGGTAAGAGCCTCGACTTGGTCGTCGGGGTGGTCCCGGGCCCTCTTGTCATCGGCTGGGTTGAATTCTTGAGTAGTATGCTTGATTCCCCTGCAGTTTCCATCCAAGCGTTGTGAGGGCTTACTTAAGAAGGAAAGCGCACCGTCGGGAGTTCTTTACGCTTTCCATCTGTTCTTGCGCTCAAACTCCCAACTCGTGCTTTGCTTTTCTTCTCTCGCCTAGCTGTGCTGCGATGGAGTTGGGTCTGCGTGAGAGTCGTTTGAAGACGGAGAGCGATCTGAAGAAGGTCCGAACCCTCATGGGGTGGTCGTCGGACTTCTTCAACCGTTCAATCCGCACCGGAGGAGAGCTTCCCTTTAAAAAGGAGCACTCCGGCGAAATGGTATACTTTTCATCGTATGCCATGGTGGGGCTGATCCCACCATTTTCTTCCTTCTTTTTGATGCTGCTGGACTTCTATGGTCTGCAGCTATACCACCTTGGCCCTCACTCCCTTCTCCTTGTGTCCATCTTTGTCCACTTCTGCGAGATGTGGGTGGGCATTCCTCCCTGCATCGAGCTCTTCCGCACTTTCTTCACCGTCCAAACCACCGGCCGAAGTGACGAGTACCTTGGCTTCTACTACTTTGTGAAGCGCAAGAAGTGCCCGTTCAAGTACCTCCGGTCGTTCCCTTCCGGGAAGTGGGATGACTGGAAGAAAGATTGGGTAGTTGTCCGGGTGGAGGAGCATGAGCGGTTGGAGCTGCCAGAAGGTCTGCCTGGCATTGACACGTCGGTGTGGAGCGAAGTTCCGGTGCTGGCGGCAGCCTTTGATCCCGCCCTATCAAGGATCCGCCAATGTGTGGAGGGAGGATTGACTCCCCAGGCGGTGTTCTGCAACTTCCTGTTCAACAGGTGGGCACCGCTGAAGAGGAGGGAGAAGCTCGCCTGGGCCCTCAACAGCGTGATGGACGAAGACCGGGTTGAAACCGGGTTGAAGTCCAGCATGGTGGAGAAGTCCTTGGAGTTTCACCTCAAGAAATTCCAGCACGGCATCGATGTAGACGGAGCGTACTTGACTCCGCCACCGGCTTTCCTCCCCCTGAACGAGGAAGTTGAGTTCAGCAGGGAGCTCCGGCGGAAGATGCCCGCGCTTGACGACCTTGGCGTCGTCGAGAGAAGATCGACCGCCCCGTTGGCGATCCCCGGGTTGTCGGAAGGCGGCTCCGCCCCTGTCTCTCAGCCAAGAGCTGAGGTCACCGGCAAGGGCAAGGAGCTGGCGGAGGAGCCGGAGAACCGGAAGAGGAAACTGCGACATGCTGACGGAAGGTCCGTCGGGCTTGCTACTTCACCGCCAGTTCCCCGTCCTCAGGAAGGAAGATCCTCCGCCGCTGTAGCATCTGTCCCCGTGGTGGGGTCTTTTCGAAGCGCTACTGTTCCGGCGGTGGGATCCTCCCGGAGTGCAGCTGTTCCTGTGACGGGTCCCTCCGGTGGTGCCAGTTCCGGACGGGCGACTCCGGTTCGAGAAGCGGTGAGGGCCTCCAGGTCTAGGAGTTCCTCTCGGTCAAGGAGAACTCCGACCCGGGAAACGCCCGTGGCTACGGCAAGTCCTGGGAGTCCTCCCGGAGCTCCTACGCCGACCGTGGCCAGCCCAGAACGTCCGGGAAAGAGGTTCCGCGCAAGCTGGTGCGTGAGCCTCCCAAGGTAATTTTTCTTGCTTACCTCAATTAACTTTTAATTATAGCATCTGTTTGCTCAATTTCTTCATTCTTCATCCGCAGCGTTCCTAAAAAGGGGAGTGAAGCTCCGCCCTCAGCCACAGTGTCTGAGGCTAAGAGGGCTTCTGCTCCAGCTCCGGTGCTGCCCCAGGCAGAGGCTGCGACAGCTCCGGCGCCGGCTGTCGTGGTCATGGACCTCGACTCGTCTCCAGAAGTTCCCGTGGTAGCGCCGGACCACGGGATTGAAGATGCGCCAGCGGCACCCGCTCCGGAGGTTGAAGCTCCGGGCCCTGGTGCTGCAGAGGTAGATGCTCCGGCTGTCGAGCCGGAGGATGTAGCGGTCCCGGCTTCAGAGCCGGAAAATGCTGGAGCTTCGGCGGTCGAGCCGGAGGCAGCTGAAGCCCCGGCGTGCGAGCCGGAAGTTGAAGTGGTTCCGGCAATTGAGCCGGTTACTTCTGAAGCTCCGGTCGCAAGGCCGGTAGTTATTGGAGCGCCGGCTGCAGAGCCGGTGGTGGTGGAGGCGGGGGAGCTTGAGCTCCCCTCAGAAGAAGCGTCCCGGCCGGAGTCATTGGAGGCGACGACGTCGATGGTACCCGTGGCGGAGCCAGAGTGCCTGAACGAAGTCGCCGGCCCCCAGCCTGAGGGGGCGAATGAAGATTTGGTGGCGGGACCTTCTTCAGTGGCGACTGAGGCCATCCCGGAGGAGGGCCCTAGTGCCTTGGAAGCTCGGGGTTCCGCTCTCGCAGAGTGGGACCCAATTTTTGTAAATGAAGACCCGCTGGAACCAGCGGAGGAGACCCCAGAAGGTCCGGAGCCCATCTCGCTGTCGATGTCCATCGACAACGCTTGCTCCAGTCTGCGCCAAGTCCAACTAGCCTTCTTCCACGACAGCAAGGTTCTTGAAGAGGAGCGCCAAACCCTTAGGAGGTGGCGTAATAGACTCCAATTCGAAACCAAGCTGGCGCAGTCGAGGATCGCTGCGGACAAGGAATGGATCAAGCGGGAGAAGGTCCGCTTGGAGCTCTGGGGTGAGATGCTGGACGAGAGGGAGAGCATGACTCACAACCTCGACGCCCAATCCCGGGAGTACCACGACCGAGCTAAAGCTGCCAATGATGCGGCCAACGCCCGGTTCGATCAACTCGAAGCCATCAGTACCGCACTCATCAAGCGCCGAGAGGCGCTTGAGGGAAGGGAAAAGCGGCTCGAGGATGAGGAGCAAAAACTCCTGGAGCTACGGGATGACGTCTTGCGACGTGAAGAAGAGCTCGCCGAGAAGACAGCTCTGGCGGACAAGGGCCTCGAGGAGCGCGCTAAAAAATTGGAAGAGCGCTGCCTCGAAGAGGAGGAGAAGACCTGGGTGCGAGGGCAGGAACTCTACGAGTATGAGTGTGCCCTCATCGCCCGAGAGAAGAAAATAGAGGCTAGGGAGAAAGACCTGGTCGACCGTCGGAACAAGATCCACCTCCGGGAGGAGGAGCTCGGGAGACTCGAAAAGCGGGTTGCTGCGAAAATTCAGCAAAACGCCAAAGAAGTTGAGCGCCTCTCCCGCGAGAACTCAGAACTGGCGGCGACCCGGAGGTCCCTGGAAGAAATGAAGGGCCTGAGGAAGACGGACTCCCTGCAAATTTGGGAGTTCCTGAGCAAGGCCGACGATGCGCTGACGCCTATGGGTTTCAGCCCCGTGCTTCCGGATGATCCGGAGCCGGAGCCGGACCTTGCATTGCAGGCGTTGAGCGCTGCGGGTGGCAAGCTCTCCAAGGTGGGCGACGTCATCGCGGACCAGCTTGAGGTCGAGGGGCAATCCCTGGCTAGAAACGTCACAGAGTATGTATTGACGTGTTACACTAGCCGGAACCCTCGATTCTCTCTGGACCCGGTGCTTGAAGGTCCCGTCGAAGGAGAGGGCGAAGCTACCCGAGGCAGCGTGTCGGAGGTCGCCCAGAAGGTCGCCGAGTTCTTCCATAGGGTCTAGGACTATCTTTCTTAGCCTTTATTTGTATCTTCTCTTCTTCCTCAATTTTGTAATCCTTTGTCCCCAGATGTAATCTCTGGTCTTCAAATGAAATGAAATCCCCAATTTTTCGTGAATTTCATTTTTTGTCTTCAACATCTTTGTCTTCACTTGGCCCCCTGGTAGATGTGCACAATGTGATTGTGGACATGTACCAAAAGGATGTTGAGTTTTGTTGAAGACAAATTTGCTTCGAACTCGTGTAGTTTAGGTCCGAAGTCTTCGATAGTGAAGGTCCCTTGAAGTCGTCGGAGCTTAGAAGCTCCGGCATTGCCCATCGTCGGAGCTTAGTAGCTCCGGCAATAGCCTCTACCAACACGTTGAGTGTCGATAGTTAATACTTCAAGGTGTCGGAGCTTAGTAGCTCCGGCAATGACCCTTGCCACGCCTGGCTTGCTGGCAACAGACTCTAGTGATAGAGTCTTCTCACCATCTTCAAGTTAACGCCGGTGGGAGTCGGAGCTTGGTTAACTCCGATTTTTCTCCATCAATGTTGGGTTTATTCTTCCTGCACACTTAGGCCAAGAAAAAACAGTAAAATTCGTTCCTTATCTATAACTTCGTTGCGGCTTACGGTTCTCAAGAGAATTTCAAGTTGAACACGATTTTTAGTATGATTGGATGAATTGTCTTTTCTTTTAGATCTAATTGTCCATGGACCCACCTTACTTTGGCCTGCCGGGGTGTAGGTAGAGTGGCGTACTTAGGGTGCTTGACCAGGCTAAGTCGATAGCGCACTCCAGCCCTAGAATGGCTTGGCGGCTTTCAGGCGAGTTGGCCACAGACGATATTTAAATCTAAAAAATCTGACAATTCAACCCAAATCGTACATAAACCGGTTAAACTAGAACTTCTTAAGAATTGCACATTTCTGTTATAGACAAGAAAGAGAAAAATAAAAATGTCGAGCCTTATGCAAAAATGAATGCACGTGGAGTCTATTTCACATGAAGATGTCTTTCATTATAGGTCCGGGGTACAGGGGAAACAAGTACACTCTTAGGGTACGCAACCAGGCTAAGTGTGTTTGGTTTCTCGTTTAACCCAGGGTAATTAGCTACACTTCTAGTCCGGAGACTGTATCAAGTGTTGCATGAGCTTTTCAAACCTTTCGGGAAAGGTCCGGCTGCTCTCCCGGAGGAACTACCCGACTCTGTACAATGACTCTATAACATACACTTCAAGTTACTTAAGACTCACCTCCGTGGAATTAAGTGTAGAACTTACGGAGGTGCTCGATGTTCCAAGGATTTGGGAGAGGTGTCCCATCCTCGGTAGCCAAGCGAACGCTTCCGGGACGGGATACTTTGATCACTCGGAAGGGTCCTTCCCAGCCGGGGGAGAGTTTGTTTTGCCCTTCTCTGGATAGTATTCTCCGTAGCACCAGATCGCCTTCCTCGAGCTGTCGGTTGTGTACATGCCGCTGATGATAGCGCCGTAGAGCTTGGCGGTATCGGGCATTCCGAACAGCTGCTTGGCACCTTCCCTCCTCGAGGAGGTCTAGGTCTTCACGCCGGAGCTGGTCCTGCGCGGCTTCGTCGAAGGTCCGGACTCGGAGGGAACCCAGGGTGATCTCCGGAGGAAGGATCGCTTCTGCTCCGTACACCAGGAAGAAGGGTGTTTCTCCGGTTGCCCGACTTGGAGAAGTCCTGTTAGCCCATAGAGTGGGCGGAAGCTCCTCGATCCAATTAGCTCCGTGCTTTTTCAAACGCTCATAAGTGCGCGTTTTTAGTCCTTTAAGGATTTCTGCGTTTGCTCTCTCGGCTTGCCCATTGCTGGCAGGATGAGCTACGGAGGCGTAGCAAACTTGTATGCCGAGGTCTTCGCAATATCCTTGAAATGCGGAGCTTGTGAATTGAGTCCCATTATCAGTGATGATCTTGTTTGGGACTCCGAATCTGCTCACGATAGACTGTAGAAAATTGATTGCAGATTGTTTGTTGATCGTCACAACAGGAGTAGCTTCCGGCCACTTGGTGAACTTGTCGATGGCGACATACAGGAACTTGTAACCTCCGACGGCTCTTGGGAAGGGTCCCAAGATGTCTATCCCCCACACGGCGAAAGGCCACGTAGGAGGTATCATTTGTAAGGGCTGAGCAGGTGTATGAATTTGCTTTGCATGAAATTGGCATGCTTTGCATTTCTTCACTAGCTCAGTAGCATCCTGGAGCGCTGTTGGCCAGTAGAAGCCGTGCCGAAAGGCTTTTCCGACCAGCGTGCGGGAAGACGCGTGGTTCCCACACTCGCCTCCATGGATTTCTGCGAGGAGCTCGCAGCCTTCTTCCCTTGTGATGCACCGCATTAGGATGCCGTTGGCACCGCGCCGGTAGAGATCCCCTTCTACCAACGTGTATCTTTTAGCCAATCTGACTACCCGGTCAGCGGATACATCATCGTCAGGAAGGATGTTGTCTTTCAAGTAGTTCCGGATCTCCGAGATCCATGCATCGGAACTGACTTGAGCATTTGAGTCTTGCGTGCTGGGTTGCTCGGAGCTTCCGGCAGCACCTACGACCCTTGATGGCTGCCATGGTAACAGGGCCATCGGGACCGTCAGCTTCGGGATGCTGATCTCGCCCCCTTCGTTCAGCTCGGCAGGCTGAACTGTGGGTTTTGACATCCTCCGGACAAAGGTTCCGTCTGGAGCCGGAGCTCCGGTTGACGCCTTGGTCGAGAGTTCGTCAGCTTCAACGTTGTGAGCACGCTGAACATGGTGAAGGTCTAGGACTTCGAAGTCCTTCTGAAGCCTCTGGACTTCAAGGAGATAAGCAGCCAGCTGGAGATTATTGCAGGAGCATTCACCCTTCACCTGTTTGATAACAAGTTGTGAATCTCCTTTGACCAGCAACTGCTTGACACCAAAGGATAGTGCCACCTTTAATCCATATATGAGTGCTTCGTACTCCGCCATGTTGTTGGTTGCCTTGAAATCAAGGTGCACCATGTATCTTACCTTCTCCCCGGTTGGTGTGAGGAGAAGGACTCCAGCTCCGGCTCCCTGCTTCTGCATGGAGCCGTCGAAGTAAAGGGTCCAGTGAGGCTTAGTGAAGGCCGGAACTTGCGGTTCCTTCTTCTGCTCGCTGGGGCCCCCAGGGTTTAATGGAGAGGGAGTCCATTCTGCCACGAAATCTGCCAACGCTTGACTCTTGATTGCTTGTCTTGGAATGAATTCGAGGTCGAATTCAGCCAGTTCCGCTGCCCACTTCGCTATATTCCCAGTTGAATTGGGATTATGCAGAATCGCTCGAAGTGGATATGAGGTTACCACCGAGACTTTGTGAGCTTGGAAATAGTGTCGAAGCTTCCTTGAGGCAATAAGAACTGCGTAGAGCATCTTATGTACCTCTAGGTATCGAGTCTTGGCATCATGTAACACTTCACTGATGAAGTATACTGGGCGTTGAACGGTCCGGACCCTCCCGGAGGGGTCCGGAGCTTCCTCTCCATTGATCCGGACCCTGTCGGAGGGGTCCAAACTATATTCGAGGACCTCCGGGTTCTGGGTGGAGGAACCCGGAGCTTCTTCAGGAATGACCTGGATCCTATCAGAAGGATCCGTGTCCTCTGAAGTGGCTTCTTGAGGATTCAAATCTGGGAGCTGGGACCCAGACCTGCTTTCGGGAACCTCCGGATCCTCCCGAAGGGATCTGGATTCCTGAGTATTGGGTAGTTCCGGTCTCTCCGCAACCAGAACCATACTGACGACTTCGTCAGCTGCTGAAATATAAAGCAATAAAGGCTCACCAGGGTTCGGAGCTACCAAGACTGGTAGAGTGGTGAGGAAATGTTTCAGCTCCTGGAATGCCTTCTCTGCCTCTTCAGACCATTGGAATGGTCCGGACTTCCTCAGTAACTTGAAGAAGGGAAGTGCCTTTTCCGCCAGTCTTGAAATGAATCGACTGAGGGCTGCTAGACATCCAGTTAATTTTTGGACGTCTTTGATGCGGGTTGGTGGCCGCATGTCTTCGATGGCTTTTATCTTCGCCGGATTAACCTCTATACCCCGGTGACTTACCAGGAAACCAAGAAGCTTTCCGGAACTAACCCCGAAGACGCACTTGTCTGGGTTTAGCTTCGTGCGGGTGGCCCGCAGCTTGTCGAAGACAGCCTGCAAGGTATCCAAGAGGGACTCCTTGTTTTTGACTTTGACCACAATGTCATCAACGTACACCTCCACTATGTCTCTGATGAGTTCTTCGAAAGTTTTGTACATTGCTCGTACAAAAGTTGAAGCTGCATTCTTGAGACCAAAAGGCATGGCTGTGTAACAATACAATCCATCCACTGTGATGAATGAAGTATGTTCTTCATCTTCCCTAGACATCCGGATTTGATGATATCCTGAATATGCGTCTAGAAAACACAGCAACTCACACCCAGAGGTGGAATCCACTATCTGGTCTATTCTAGGTAGTGGGAATGGATCTTTTGGACATGCCTTATTCAGTGTGGTGTAGTCGATGCACATCCGAAGTTTCCCGCCGGCCTTAGGCACAACGACTGGGTTTGCCAGCCATTTTGGATGGTAGACTTCTCGGATGAATCCGGCTTCGAGCAACTTCTTCACTTCTTGTCGGATGAAGTTCTGCCGCTCTACAGATTGCTTCCGAGGTTTCTGGTGTACAGGTCGAGCGTTGGGGTAAATCTTCAGATTGTGCTCAATCACTTCCCTGGGGATCCCAGGCATTTGTGACGGTTGCCAGGCAAACACGTCAACATTAGCCCGGAGGAAAGTGATGAGCGCGAGTTCCTATTTGTCGTTCAAGCCACCCGATATGCGGGTAGTTTGAGTGACATCGGAACCAATTTGGACGACTTTGACGGGAATGTCGGTGTCGCCGCTTGGCTGCACACGGGGTGCAGAGGTCGAGCCTCGTTGACGAATGCTCGGAGGTTGTGGAGCTTGCTTCTGTCTGGAATCCTCCTCTTGCGCTGTGGTGAGTGCATGGAGTTCTTCCAGAGCAGTTACTCCGGCAGTGCGATCTCCACGGATCCGGAGAACGCCTACTGGTGTCGGCATCTTCAACACCAGGTATCCATAATGAGCAGCTGCCATGAATTTGTACAGGGCAGGTCTACCCAAAATGGCGTTGAATGGTAAGTTGATCTGAGCGACGTCGAAGACCAACTTTTCGGTGCGATACTTCTCCCGGGTCCCGAAGGTAACAGGGAGAGTGATAGCTCCGAGTGGGGTTATGGCCCCCGGACCTACTCCGGAGAAAGGTCGAGAGGGCTGGAGGTCTGAAGGTCGAAGCTGAAGCTTAGTGAAAGCTTCGAAGCTGATGAGATTAAGCCCCGAACCTCCATCTACCAGGACATGATGGAGCTGGATGTTGTTGATGGTGGGGGATACCATCAAGGGCAGCTGGCCAGCTCCGACCATGCTTTGAGGACAATCCGAAGCATCGAAAGTGATGGGTGTGTCCATCCACTTTCGATGTGGCTCCGGTCTAGCTGTAGGAGCTACAGCAGCCATATCCCGTCGCATGGTCTTAATGACGCGACGAGAGGTGATGTCCCATGATCCACCAAAGATGGTGTTCATGGTTTTTCGACGTTCGTTGTCGGAGACGTCGGAATCATCGTCGACGGAGGTGTAGACGGCTTTCAAGACCTTTTTGGGGTCTTGAAACCCTAACTCCTCTTCAGCCGGAGCTTCATCGACCTTTTGTTTTCCCTCCCTCTGGCGGAAGGGAGACCCTTCCCGGCGCTTGTGGTAGCGCTCGGCAAGGTTTTGGACCTCCCGGCAATCCTCCAGCTTGTGGCTGCCCGTTTTGTGAATGGGGCACCACATCTTGGATTTGCCACCGTCTTCGGAAGACGGTCGAGGTCGCTTCTCGGGGCGTGGCCCCCGGCCACCAGGAGTTGCAGTGGCTGCAACGTTGGATGTGCCGGCCGACGGCTTCTTCTTGCCGTTGGTCTTCTTTTTCTTCTTGCCACTCCCGGAGGTAGCGACTTCTTCTTTGGAGGATTTTTTATGATCCTCCAAGGCTGGTTTGGAGTGCATTTCACGGCCCTCCGCAGCTCTGGCACATTTGTCAGCCAGGCTGAAGAGCTCCGTGACACTGGTGATCTCTTTGATCGCCAGTTTCTCCAACATCTTCTTGTCTCGTACACCCTGTCTGAATGCTACAATGACAGAAGCGCTTGAGATAGAAGGGATTGTGTTACGTACCTGAGAGAATCTCTGGATGAATGACCGCAAAGATTCTCCTCCTTTTTGCACGACCGCAAAAAGGTCCAGTTCGGTGCCCGGACGGGTGTATGAACTCCCGAAATTGGCGGTGAACTGGCGGCATAGCTCCTCCCAACTGTCGATAGAGTTGGGCGGAAGGCTCATAAACCAGGACCTAGCAGTCCCAGTTAAGGCCACTGGAAAGTAATTGGCCATTACAGCCTCATTTCCTCCAGCTGCTAGGATCGCAGTGGAGTATATCTGTAGAAATTCTACGGGATTGACAGTCCCGTCGAATTTTTCCGGCAAGTGTGGCCGGAACTTCTGTGGCCATCTAACCATACGCAGGTGCATGGCTAGGGCGGAACAGCCTCCTCCTACTCCTTCCAGAGTAGAAAGATCTTGAGCATCTCGTCTTTCTCGAGCTCGCTCGATGTGGACACGGCCATCCTGTTGGCGGTATCGGCGATCAAGCTCCGCTCGGAGGTCGTGTGTCGAAAGCCGAGATGCAGTATGGGCACGTCGTGCCCCAGAGGGCAACGACGTCACTTGCTGTGACGCAGCTCTTCTCCGGTTGTTGGAGACATGTGGACCAAGTCTTCCAGACAACGTTCGTTGCTGCGACGGGGCCCGCCCTGAAGGAGGTGGACCCTGTTTGTTGAGGCGTTCGGCCGCTGCTGCGACCAAATGCTCAATATCAGCTCTCCATTGCTCCATGGCACCTTGAGATGCATCCGGAGGTGGTGGTCGCTGAAGGAGAGCACGCGCTGCATGGAGCGCGTGTTCTGGGTTGTCACGACTTGCCGGCGCAGAATGTGACGCCGGTGCACCATCATGTCGTTCGGCATGTCTTGCCGGAGAAGATGGTGGTGGTGGGAGTGTGACTCCCGCTGGAACTGAGGCTCCTGCCGGTGGTTGCATGTTGGAGGGATTGCCTCCGACAGTCTGAGCAGCAGGTTGCCCGTTGGATGATCCAGCTGCAGAATTCACCATTCTTGAAGATCTCAGGCGCCCCTACCTGGCGCGCCAACTGTCGACTGTTGGAGTCGGCAGATCCCCTAACACTATGAAAAGTGTTTGAAGGAGTTTGTGGTTCGGTCTGGGCGCGCGGAGATCTAAGAAAGTGAAATGCGATTTGGACACGAGTGACACGGTGGTTTACGTGGTTCGGGTCGCCTGAGCGTAATACCCTACTCCACGGGTGTGTGTTTGTTGTATTAACTTGTGAGCATCAGAGTGTTCGCCCCCTCTGTGTATCGTCGGTTTGTCCTTTTATAGTACAAGGACCAACCGTTACAAGTCAGCCTGGCCCGACATGTGGCCCTGGCGGTTATTAGTATTGATACACGAGATTAATTGTTGTTAATAACCCTGTAACGGCTCCGACAGTGTCGTTACAGGTGTTAAGGCTGTCCGATTAATTATCATTAACGTGGAATTAATGGTAATTAATCGGATCTTGAAGTCTACGGCTGTCCTTTGGAGATCCGGAGCCGTTACAACGTCTCCCGGGGGCTTTAAGCATCTAGCTCCGTCGTGTGGACACGTGGCAGCTCCGGAGCTTGCTTGGGAGAAGCGGGAAGCTCCGGGGTGACCTGGCACGTGTCATGTCCGGAGCTTCTCTCGGTCGGGGGCTACCTCCAGAGGTGCCGTTTCAGTACTTGGCCCGGAGCTTCACCCTTGCGGGTAATAGCTCTGGGCTGACAGTACACGTGGCAACCTAGAGGTTAACCATGTTGGAGAAGCGGGTCCGGTCACGTCTGGCTAGTGGGCCCCCAAGGGTCTTCAATTTGAGTTGATGTCCTTCCCTTGAGATCTTTGTAACCTCAGGGGGTGTATGGTTTTTAGGGTACCGACAGCTTCACTTTGATATCGGGGATCACGTTTACCTTCGTGTATCCCCAATGAAAGTGATTATCGCTTCAGAGTAAAAGGGAAGCTAGCTTCGTGTTTCATCGAACCATTTGCAATAAATGAGCAATGCAGACCTGTATCCTATCGGCTAGAGCTGCCAGCATCGCTTCCAGGGGTCCACAATGTGTTTCACATTTCACAATTGAGAAAATGTCTCAAGGCCCCAACGGAAGTCCGTATGGAGGATTTGGAAGCTCTCCAACCAGATCTTACTTACTCTGAGCATCCAACTCAGATAGTCGATGAGAAGACTCGTACCACAAGAAACCGCACCTTGCATTTCTACAAGGTCTTGTGGGGAAACCACACCGCTGATGAAGCAACGTGGGAAAGCGAGGAATATCTTAGAACCAACTATCCAGACTTGTTAACGTCATATGTTCATTAGATCTTTTCCTTTTATCCTTCCTTTTGTATTCTCGGGACGCGATTCATTTAAGGGTGGAGGAATGTAAAATCCCACATTTTCCTTCATATGAGGTTCAGTTGTAAGTTGGTTGTCAACCCTAATGGAGACCAATTATAGCTAGGCTTATGAACTTGATCTCATCGAATATTTTCTTCCACTCATGCTTAAATTTTATTAACTTGAGGAATGGACTTCACCAATGATCTTAGATAAATTCTTTTGTCCTCTCTTCAAAGTTTGGAATTATTTGAATGGAGGATCCTAGGTCAAATTAATATGCAGTACCTAATATATATTCAAATTAATTACAAATTGAATATGCTACTGTACATTTGGCCCTGTCAAAATTATTCAAATTTGAGGCCATAAATTTTTCTATGGTTTCCTCATATTCCAAATAGACTTCCTGCAGAGTTTCATAAATTTTGAACTCCATTTGCTATTTTATTTGAGACGCTTAGCAAATTCAGACCGTATTATGAATTCAAATTTTGAATTCTGTTCAACCTTATTGAACATCAAGATTTGAACACACCATCATGGTTAGCATGACGTGCTTGACTTATCCTCAATGCTTCACAATTTTTGGAATTCAGTTGCTATTTAATTCAGTGACACCATTGAATTTCACCCAATTTCAAATTCAAATTCGAAATTCAAATGAAACTTGCTCCAATTCGAAATCCAATTGCAGAATCAAATTCCAGATATTTATTTGAGCCTCCCCACAAAAATCTAGAATTTTTGGATCAAGTTTGGTAGGGGAATTGATGTTGCAGGGAAGAGCAGGGATAAGAGTAGTGGGACCCACCAGTCAGTGAGACAATCTCGGTGCTGCTCTGCACGCCGTTTTTCCGGCGCTGCCCTGCTCGACATCTTGCTGCATGCAAACCACCACCGAGCTGCTTGTCTGTCTGCTTCATGGCGTGCCTTCCACTCCTCCCCGAGCCATATATACACTCCCCCGGTCGAAGTGGACACACACCCACGCGCTCTCCTCTGTTTTTCCCTTTCCGCCACTGCACCACATCGCCACCGACGTTCTTGATGCACCGGCCGAACAACGCAAGGATTCGAGGTGCTTCCAATAGCAAAAGGTGGCTTAACTAGTTGCTCTTCCTTCTCATCCAGTCCTTTGTTTGATTCCCTGCTTATATGTGCGGTATTTCATAGTTTCCTCGGAGCTCGCGGGTGAAGCCGCCAGGGAACCTTCTGTTCCACGAGGACAGGCCACTACAAGCACGTTTCCATCTCCTTCCTTGAAGCAATAAGGCATGCAAAGGTACCTAGATGCTTCTTGTGAAGTTTCAGCAACTATAGTGCTTCCTAGCTTCCTTATATCGAGTTTGCCCGAAACAAGTTCATACCGAGGCCACTAGATCACTGGTTAAATTTTGTTTCTACGTGCGATGATTTGTCAATCCAATAAGGTATTATCTCCTAGATCTCCCGGCGCATCACCTCACCAAAAACAAAGGGAAGACAGAGACGGGGTCGGATTTTGAGTTTTCATGGCCGCCAACGAAAACCCATCGGCACACCGTCGAACTCAGCTTTGCAGGCGATGTCACTCCATTCTAACCCCCAAATCATCATCCTGGTACTTCCAGGAACATTCCCGACCTTTTCCCGAGTCTATTGCACCATTTACGAGCGTTTCCAACGAACACCGAAACCCTAGCTCCGCCGTCACCGTCGCACCGCCGTCTCCGGCCATCGCCGACTCGATTGGACCCCACCATCGGCTTGCGCCGACAATTTTATGGTTGGGCGGTCAAGGTGAGGCCGGAAGGAGGTCGACGCAACTAGGTCCGGCGAAGCGCCGCCGCGGTTCCGGCGAGAGACGCCGCCGCGTCGGGAGGTAGATGAGGGGTGCGGGCCCCAGCTGTCAACGACGCCCTCTCGCGTGGGATCAACTGTGAACGCGGATCCGGTGTGGCTGCACGGGTTAACCCCATCGCTTCGGTGTGACATAGTTCTGATTGGCCCGATTCAAATGAAGTGGGACCGGCCCCCTTTATTTGAAATTTCCAATAGGAAAATAAATCCAGATTCAATCCAAACTTGGAAAATCCATAACTTCCAGTAGAATCATCCAAAAATTTCCAAATAAATTTTGTTAGAACCAGCATGAAGGATACTGTCCAGTGGTGCACTTGGATTTGTATGAAAATCCATAGAAATTTCTCTATAATTCAGATAAGCAAAATGCTTAAAGAATTCATTCCTACAGTTCTGTTAATCGGAAAATTCCCAATTTTGGTCAGAACACTATTGTTAATACACTTGACGTCCAGTAAGAATTTCAAGTTCTTTGGACTTAAAATACTGGGTTGAACAATATTCCAAATCTCTATGTAGTTGTAAATTGAGAAAAATGGAAAAAAAATCAATTTCCAGACTTTTCCCCAAACTTGAAAAATCAGTTTCTCCCTGTAGGAAGCTTAGAAAATAGTGAAACAAATTTTCCTAGAACCAGTGAGACCCTCTCTACATGATACAACCCCTGGTAGCTATGATAGGTCTCCAAAATTTCAATTAAAATTTAGAGAAGGTTATTGCTTACCATAATTTTTAAGAACAACAAACTTCCTTGATCATCTCCTGTTCTTTGCCAGAATCTTCTCTACAGTCACTAGTATCTACCATAAAAGTCCCAAAGCCAAATAAGACAATTATCTTATTTTCATCCTAGGATATTCACACCACCTCAAGCATATTAATTATTTTGAAAGTCATTCATACCTAGTTTATGCATATCGTGTAGTAGCTGAAATCGAGGAGCAGCCAGCAGCTTTGGAGATCCAGCTGCTAGAAACTAACATAGGTTCAGACTAGCATTCAGGCAAGCCATATTTTGCATTTAAGTTCCTTACAGTGTTTTGCAGTTTTTATTTCACCTTACGTCTTCAGATGATTGTGCATTACGTTTAAGGTGTTTGACATCCACTTGCATGGCCCACAAATCCTATTAAGTCTTGGTTAGGTCTACACCCCGTTGAGTAGACACTGCTATGCTTATGCTCATAAGAAATTCAGTAGAAGTCGAGTAGTTGGAATCTACTCGCGAGATAGGAATATTATCACACGGGAGGATCTGGAATCAGAAAATGATTTATGAATATGAAATTGAGACCGAGCAGTGGGGAGGATGCAACGAGACGTGGTCTCACGTGCGTAGCCATGCTTGTGTCGATTGAGGACCGTTTCATGTGCGGCCCTACTGGACAAGCTTGAATTGTACCGACGACATATTGGAGGAATGGGCTCTGTCGGCGGTTTTGATCCGGCAGATCTCCCGACACTACTAAAAGTGTTTGCGGAGTTTGAAGTTCGGTGTGGGCGCGCGGAGATTCAAGAAGGTGAAGTGTAAAATGACACAGGAGACACAAATATTTACGTGGTTCGGGTCGCCTGAGCGTAATACCCTACTCCACGGGGTGTGTTGGTGTTGTATTGGATGTATGAACTCAACTCAGGTGATGTGAGTTGAGAGCACGTGTGAGCCGATCAGACCCGATGTTCTCTATGTATCGTCGGCCTGTCCTTTTATAGTACAAGAACAGGCCGTTACAAGTTGGCCTGGCCCGACATGTGGCCCCAGCGGCTACTAATATTGATACACATTTGATGCGCTTAATTACCCTTAATGACCGAGTTACGGGCTTTGACAGCGTCGTTACTGGTAATAAGGGTCGTCCGATCGCGTGCCATTAACATAGTACTAATGACACTTAATTGGTTCTTGAAGTCCTTGATTCCCCTTTGAAGATTCAGAGCCGTTGTGGATTCTACCGGAGGTTTGAGGCTGAAGATCCGACAGTTGGACATGTGGCAGCTCCAGAGTATATTGTGGGGAACAGATAGGTCCGGTGCCACCAGACACGTGTCAGTTCCGGAGCTTCCCTCGGTTTGGGGTTAGTTCCGGGGCTGCCGTTATGGTACATAGCCCGGAGCTTCCCCCTTGTGGGCGGTAGCTCCGGTTTGATGGTACACGTGGCGACCCTGGGACTAACCATGTTGGGGAAGCGGGTCCAGTTATGTCTGACATGTGGGCCTACAAAGGTCTTCAAATCAAGTAGATGACATTTCCTTGAAATCTTTGCAATCTCAAGGGGTATACGGTACTCAGGGTACCGACAGTGGCCCCCTGGGCCCACCTCTAGGGAAGAACCCTTGGGTGAAGTCATTCCGCCGGAGGTGGGTCCATCCTTCGACTTTTGAGCCGAGTCTTCAAAGGTCTTCAGATGTGCCGTTGGCGATAGTTTTGGAGTTAAATCCTCGGCGCGTGGCATATCCCAGGTGCGCCAAATGAGATCTTTGGCATGCGGATCTCACGCAATTGAAGGTCGCCGGTTCCCGATACGAAAATCGTATTGGTTCCGCGCGCCTTGTCAGGATGCTGCCTTCGGGCTTCCCGCCTTTCATGATAACAACCGTTCGCCTGGGTAAGAACCTCGACTTGATCGTCGGGGTGGTCCCGGGCCCTCTTGTCATCGGCAGGGTGAAATTTTTGAATAGTATCTTTGGCTTCCCTGCGGTTTCCATCCAAGCGTTGTGGGAGCTTACTCAAGAAGGAAAGCGCGCACCATCTGGGGTTCTTTACACCTCTCATATGAACTTGCGCTTGAAAGAGCGCACCGTCTGGGGTTCTTTACGCCTTTCATATGAACTTGCACTCGAACTCCCAAACTTGTTCTTGCTTTTCCTCCCTTGCCTCGCTGTGCTGCGATGGAGTTGGGTCTCCGCAAGAGCCGCTTGAAGACCGAAAGTGACCTGAAGAAGGTCCGGGCCCTCATGGGGTGATCCCAGGACTTCTTCAACCACCTGGTTCGCACCGGGGGAGAGCTTCCATTCGAGAAGGAGCACGCCGACAAGATGGTGTACTTTTCTGTGTACGCCATGGTGGGGTTGATCCCACATTTTTCCTCCTTTTTCTTGATGCTGCTAGACTTCTATGGTCTGCAGCTGTACCACCTTGGCCCCCACTCCATTCTTCTAGTGTCTGTCTTCGTCCACTTCTGTGAAATGTAGGTGGGCATCCCCCTGCATTGAGCTTTTCCGGACCTTCTTCACCGTCCATACCACTGGAAAGAGTGATGAGTATCGTGGCTTCTACTACTTTGTGAAGCGCAAGAAGTGCCCATTCAAGTACCTCTGGTCGTTTCCCTCTGGAAAGTGGGACGATTGGAAGATGGACTGGATAGTCATACGGGTGGAGGAGCACGAGAAGCTGGAGCTGCCCGAAGGCCTCCCCAACATCGACACTGCAGTCTGGAGTGAAGCTCCGGTGCTGTCGGATGCCTTCAACCCTGCTCTGACCAGGATCCGCCAATGTGTGGAGGGAGGATTAACTCCTCAGGTGGTATTTTGCAATTTCCTGGTCAACAGGTGGGCACTGCTGAAAAGGAGAGAAAAACTCGCTTGGACCCTCAACAGTGTGATGGACGACGACCGGGTCGAGACCGGGCTGAAGTCCAACATGGAGGGGGCGACCTTGGAGTTTCATCTCAAGAAGTTCCAGCACGGCATCGACGTCGCGGGTGATGACTTGACCCCGCCACCAGCTTTCCTCCCTCTGAACGTGGAAGTACAGTTTAGTAGGGAGCTCTGGCGGACGATGCCGACGCTTGACGACCTCGGTGTCATCGAGAGACGATCGACTTCCAGGGTGGTGATCCCTGGGGCTTCTGAAGGTGGCTCCGCCCCTGCCCCAAAGCCAAGGACCGAAGTCGTCGGCAAGGTCAAGGAGCCGGCGGCCAAACCCTCGAGCCGAAAGAGGAAGCTAAAGAATGCCGACGGAAGGTCCGTCAGGCCTGCACCCTCTGCAGCAGCTCCTTCTCCCTGGAGGGGGAGGTCTTCTACAACTGCGGCGACTGCACCTGCAGTAGTGTCTTCCCGGGGTGCTAGCCCCGGGCATGTGACTCCAGTACCAGGGCCAGCTGAGGTCTCTGGGTCCGGAGGTCCTCCCCGGTCGAGGGGGGCCTCGACTAAGGAAATGCCCACAGCTGCAACAAGTTCCGGGGGGCCTTCCGAAGCTACCACGCTGGCGGCGGCCATGGTCAGTCCAGATTGCCCGGGAAAGAGATTTCGTGCAAGCTGGTGCGGAAGCCTTCCGAGGTAATTTTTAATCTTTACCTCAAATAGTTGTTTCGTTGTAGTAACTGTTTATTAAGTTTCTTTATCCATCATCTGCAGCATCCCCAAGAAGAGGAGTGAGGCTCCGCCCTCAGCCACAGTAGCTGAAGCTGTGAAGGCGAAGGCTTCTGCTCCTGTCCCGATGCCGCCCCAAGTGGTGGCTGAAGTTGCGGCAGCTCCGGCGCCAGTTGTCGTGGTCATGGACCTCGACTCATCCCCCGAGACTCCCGTGGTAGCGCCGGACCACGGGAGAGAAGATGCACCAGCGGCACCTGCCCCAGAGGTTGAAGGCCCGGGTCTTGATGCTGAGATGTTGGAAGCTTTGGCCGTTGAGCCAGAGGAAGCAGAGATTCCGGCCCCAGAGCTGGAAATTGTCAAAGCCCCGACGGTTGAGCTGGAGGTTATTGAAGTCCCGGCAGTGAGCCGGATGTTGAGGAAGTCCCGGCGGTTGAGTGGGCTACCTCCGAAGCTCCAGCCTCAGAGCCGGTTGCCACTGAAGCTCCGGCTGCAGAGCCGGTTGCAGATGAAGACCTTCCGGCGCCTGGGCTGGTTGAGGTTGAAGCTCCGGCCTCAGGGCCGGTTGTTGCGGAGGCATCAGCACTCGAACCTATGATGGTCGAGGCGCCAACACCCGAGCCGACAGCGGAGGAGGAGCCCAGGCTGGAGCCGGAAGTAGCCCCTGTTCCGGAAGTGATGACGGCGGAGGTGCCTGTTGCTGAGCCAGGGTGCCCTGATGAAGTCGCTGGCCCCCTGCCTGAGGGGGCAAATGAAGACCTGGCGGCAGGGCCTTCGGAACCACTTCCGGAGGTTAGAACTTCTTCTGCGGGACCCTCCTCGGTGGCGACTGAGGCTATCCCAGAGGACGGCCCTAGTGCCGTGGAGGCTCAGGGGACCACTCTTGTGGAGTGGGACCCAATTTTTGTAAGCGAGAACCCGCTAGAACAGCGGAGGAGACCCCAGCAGGTCCGAACCCTATTCCCCTGTCGTTGTCCATTGACAACGCTTGCTCCAGTCTGTGTCAAGTCCAGCTGGCGTTCTACCACGACAGCAAGGCTCTTGAAGAGGAGCGCCAAACCCTTAGGAAGTGGCGTAATCGGCTCTACTTTGAGACCAAGCTGGCGCAGTCGAGGCTGGCAGACGACAAGGAGTGTATCAAACAGGAGAAGGTCCGCCTGGAATACTGGGGCAAATTATTGGATGATAGGGAGAGCTTGACTCATGCCCTCGACACTCAATCCCGGGCCATTTATGAGCAGACCAAGGCTGCTAATAGTGTGGCTGATGATCGCCAAGAAAGTCTTAAAGCCATTAACACTAGCCTCATCAAGCGCCGGGAGGCACTTCAGAAGAGGGAAAGAAGCTCGAAGACGAAGAGCAAAAACTCCTAGAGCCGCGGGATGATGTCATGAAGAGGGAGGAGGAGCTCGCCGAAAAGGTGGCTCTGGTTGACAAGGGCCTCAAGGAACACACCAAGAAATTGGAGGAGCGTTGCGTTGAGGAGGAGGAGAAGGCCTGGGTGCAAGGGCAGGAACTCTACAAGAAAGAGTGTGCCATCGCTGTTAGGGACAAGAAAGTTAGGGGCCGGGAGAAGGACCTGGTCGACGGCCAGAACAAGATCCACCACCGGGAGGAGGAGCTCGGAAAACTTGAGAAGCAGGTTGCTGAAAAGATTCAGCAAAATGCAAAAGAGGTTGAGCGCCTTGCTCGTGAGAATTCTGAACTGGCGGCAACCAAAAGATCCTTGGAGGAACTGAGGACTGCGGACTCCCTACAGGTTTGGGAGTTCCTGAGCAAAGCCAACGACGCGCTGACACCAATGGGCTTTAGTCCCGTGCGTCCGGATGATCCGGAGCCGGAGCCGGACCTGGCGTTGCAAGCGTTGAGCTCGGCGGGTGACAAACTCTCCAAGGTGGGTGATGCCATCGCAGACCAGTTGGAGGCTGAGGGGCAGTCCTTGGCGAAGAACGTCGCAGAGTATGTGCTGACGTGCTACACCAGCCGGGATCCCCAATTTCCTCTGGACCTGGTGCTTGAAGGTCCCGTCGAAGGAGAAGGTGAAGCCACCCGAGCCAACGTGTCGGAGGTTGCTCAGAAGGTCGCCCAGTTCTTCCATAGGGTCTAGGACCATCTCTGTAGCTCCAACTTGTATTCTCTCTTTTTCTTCCCCAATTTTGTAATCCCTGGTCTCCAGATGAATGAAATCCACATTTTGTTAATGAATTTCATTTTTTGTCTTCAACACTTCTGTCTTCACTTGGCCCCCTGGTAGATGTACACAATTTGATTGTGAACACGTACCAAGAGGATATTGTATTTTGTTGAAGACTTGTTTGCTTTGAACTTGTAGAGTGTAGGTCCGAAGTCTTCGATAGTGAAGGCCCCCTGAGGTTGTCGGAGCTCAGAAGCTCCGGCATTGACTACCGTCGGAGCTTAGTAGCTCCGGCTGAAAGCATCTAGGCCCCCCATGAAGTATGGTTTTGGTGATTAATGACAACCATTGAACTTTACTAATGAATTTGTGAATGCAAGGTCACCATAATCACTCAATAAAATGAAATGAATATGTCATTGGAGACCCATATACAATCAATTTTTGAGATCAAATCAATGAGATAAAGACAAGAAGTGAAAGCTCTTATGTCTAAGTCACTCAACCATAAGTTGACAACATACAATGCTTGAAGATCATCAGAGAGGCTTATGAAACAAATGTTTAAGAGGTCATCTGAGCAAGACACAAACAATTCACTCAAAAACAACTCGAGGCAAACAAAATCAACTCACCGGATCAACCGATGATTTCAGAAATGTACACATCGGTCGAGTTGGTTCAACTGAAGAAGAAGACCTCAGAACAATGTACTCACCGGATCATCCGATGTGAATGGCTCAGTGACATCGGTCTATCAGTACAGTTTGCAATACCATTGGACCAAGTGTAGCACCGGATCATCCGATGTACAGACTTACACACATCGGTCGATTACTCCAGTAAGCATCAAGATTGAGAAGATTCTGGAGGAAGAGCCACCGGATCATCCGATGAGAAGACATGATTAACATCGGTCTAACAACGGTCATATCTGACACAATGACGTCAGCTAAAGCAACTTGACCGATGTTAACTAAAGGGGAGACATCGGATCATCCGGTGTTCACAGTAAAGTTCTGTCAGCCTACTTTTCCAACGGCTATTTCGGGGAGGCTGGCTATAAATACCCCCTAATCCTGTCATTTCGTCAAGTCTTGAGCGCCAGACACTATCAACACATCCACAAGCAGTCAAGACCAAGAGCAACCACTTCCACACCATTTCGATCATCGATACACCAAGATTTAGGCTAGAACTAGCTAGAGAGAGAGCTTGTGTGCCACCATTCTGGGTGAGTGGACTCTCTAGGATAGTGTGAGAGCCTCAAGGGAGTGCCCTTGGTGTTTGTAATTGTGAGGAGACTTCCGGAGCTTGCCAAGGCGTTTGTGGAAGCCCGGAAGGTCGAAGTTGTACAAGGCTTGAGCTCCACCTTGCCAAAGAAGGCAAACGGAGAGGAATAGTGAGGAACCCCCGTCTTGGTGACTTGGGTGTGGCAAAACCCTTCGATGGGTGCCACAACGTGGATGTAGGAAGATCTTGACGATCTTGCCGAACCACGGGATAAATCCTTGTCTCCTCGAGAGTTTGCATCCTTCTCCTTCCCTTACTTTTATGCATTTTATATTCCGCAAAGTTTCTATCTACTAGAATGCATGGATAGTCGCGTAGGGAACTGGGCTTTAGAAATTAAGTTTCATTGCTTAGAATTTTTCGAAGAAAGCCCAATTCATCCCCCCCCCTCTTGGGCATTTGGTCCTTACAATTGGTATCAGAGCAAGGTTGCTCATAGGATCATTCTAGCTTCACCGCTAGAGAGCTAAAATGGCCAAGGTTGGGGGTTCGGTTCCTATCTTTGAGGGCAAGAACTTTGCCTATTGGAAAGCACGCATGCGCGCTTATCCAGAGGCTATTGCTCCCGAAGTTTGGGAAGCGACCCACGCGGGGTTTGGAGAACATAATTATGTTGGTGATCAAATTAAATGGGATGCTAAAGCTAGGAATGCAATCTATTAATGTATTAGTCAAGATGTATTTGCTAGAATTGCTAGTAAAGAAAAAGAAAATTTGGGCTTGCTTAATAGAGATTCATGAGGGCTCTTCTCGTGTCAAAGAACTAAAATATCATATGCTTAAAGCCAAGTATGATGAATTTAAAATGCTTCCTCATGAAAATGTCAATGAGATGTTCTCTCGCTTAAATGTGCTTATTGAAGAAATAAATGCTCTTGACATTGCTTCTCTTGGCAAGGGACTCATCAACCGCAAGATCCTCATGCTCCTTCCCAAGCCAAAGTACAACATCATCAACTCCATGCTCCAAAAGAGTCACTTGACCACATTGAAGTTTCGGAGCTCATTGGAGAAATACACGCTCATGAGATGAGTGTACATGGGATGATGGAGCAATCATCATCAAAAACCATTGCTCTAAAGGCCTACACCAAGAGAACAAATTTCAACAAAAAGAAAGTGGTTGAGCCTAGCCCAAGTGAAGATGAGCAAGCATCAAGTGAAGATGACGATGGTGAGCTTGCATCAATGATGAAAAAGTTCTCTCGCTTGAGCTCCAAGATTGCCAAGAAGGGATACACCTTTGATCCCAAAAAAAAAAGCATTTCTACCAAAGAGAGATGATCACAAGACTTGCTACAATTGTGGTGATCAAGGCCACATCTCCTATGATTGTCCAAGACCGGACAAATGAAGAGAGAATCACAAGAGCAAGCATCGCAAGCTTGAAGGAAGTGATGATGATGAAGAAGAAGCCAAACCAAAGCCAAGATCCTTTGGGAAGAAGAAACATGACAAGGGCAAGAAGGCAAGGCTCTTCCCAAAGAAGAGAAATGGCCCACAAAAGGTGTTCATGTGTGAGGCAAATGAATGGGTCACCGACGAAGAAACAAGTTATGAAGAGAGTGAAGCGGAAGAAGAAAGTTTGGCCGGCCTCGCCATTGCCAACAATGATGACTCACCTCTACCTCCACCTCCCATGTGCCTCATGGCTAAAGGTAACACCAAGGTATATGATGATTCTAGCGATGATGAGCTTTCCCCCGATGATTTCACCTCTCTAATAAATGAATATCATGCTATCATTAAGAGGGAAAAGAGTAAGATTAAAACTCTTGAAGAAACCCATGCTAGACTTGAGAGTGCTAACCTCGATTTGCTTGACAAGTATGAAAGCATACTTAAAGAGCATGACACGCTCAAATCCCATGTCAAGCAAATTGTGGAAGATAAGGCTAAAATCAAGCTAGATCATCATGAGCTTAACTTAGCACACCAAACACTCTTGGAAGAGCACAACAAGTTAATACAAGAACATCAAACACTTAATCTTGCTTATGAAGTGCTTGATCAAGAGTTAAAAGATATGAAGAAACAAACTCTTAATGATAAGATATCCATTACTTCTCATGCCACTAATGCTTTGCACAAGTCTTTGCCTTTAAAAGCTAATGCTAGGGAGAAGGACTTGTTGGAAGAAATTGAGAGTCTCCGCACTAGTGTGGCTAGACTTTCAAAAGTAGAAGTCAAGCACAAGGAAATCCTCTTCCAACAAGCAAAGGCCTTCAACAAGAGAGGACTTGGATCCTTCCCGGTGCCTAACAAAGGAAAGGTGCCCTCACCGGAGCTAAGAACAAGCTTCATCAAGGAAGTTGGTTCTTATTGCCAACATTGTGAGATCACCGGTCACCACACAAGGGAGTGTCCTCTTCCTAACCGACCTTCTCCTAAATTGCCTACTAACTACAAATCTACTTTCAATGATCATTACTATCTCTTGAGTAAAGTACATGGCAAGGTGAAGGCAAGGTTCATTGGCAAAGACATAAAGGGCATGAAGGGGAAGCTCCCCAAGCAACTTTGGGTCCCAAAGACACTTGTATCACACATACAAGGACCTAAGTTGACTTGGGTGCCAAAAATCAAAAGTTGAATTCATGAGTATAGGTGAACTACAAAGCCGGTGGAAAGCATTAGGTGCACTCAACACATGACCGGCAACAATTGTATGTTCACCTCCATAAAGGACCCCCCGACAATCATGAACAAGTCACCATTGGTGAAAATTCTGAGGGGAAGGTAATTTGGTTGGGTAAGATTGTATTTTTTCCTGGTTTATTTTTTTCAATTGTTGCATGCTAAGTCACTTAGTTTCAATTTGCTTCCTATTGCACAAATTTTGTGATTTTGGGCTAACATGCACTTTTAGCAAGAACGAGGTTGTGACAAGCCTAAAGTTGAAGAGAGCCATGATCAAGGGGGAGCTTCAAGTTTGAACATCTACACATCGACGGAGAGTTATACAGTTGTAAAATTTATGTCGATGATATTATTTTTGGTTCAACTAACAAAACTCTTAGCTATGAGTTTGGCAAAATGATGTCTAGGGAATTCGAGATGTCAACAATTGGAGAGCTCAACTTCTTCCTTGGATTCCAAATCAAGCAAATTCAAGAGGGGACCTTCGTCTATCAAGAGAAGTACACCAAGGACCTCTTGAAGAAATTTGAGATGGGAGATTGTGGCTCAAGAAGCACTCCAAGGGCAACAAATTGTCATCTCGACGCAGATAAGGACGGTAAACCTATTGATCAATCTAACTAAGATTGGTTCATTGCTTTATCATACCGCATCTAGGCCCCGGTGCATGTTGTGCCCAAATTCTTTATATGAAACAAACACTTTTGGACTTTGGTATTAAACTTGGTTGTGTGCCTCTCCTTTGTGACAATGAAAGTGCGGTTAAGATAGCTAAAAACCCCTTTCAACACTCCTGCACTAAGCACATAGATATTCACCATCATTTCTTAAGGGACCATGAAGCTAAGGGAGACATCTCCTTGAGAGGTGTTAGGTCCGAAGAACAATTGGCGGATATCTTCACTAAACCACTTGATGAAAAAACTTCTTCTAGACTAAGGAGTGAATTAAATGTGCTAGATGCATCAAACGTCATGTAAGTTGCCATGATCATGTAAGAATGCATGTCATATAGGTCTTGCCTAACTCTCAAAGGATAGGGGTGAGCAAGGGTTAGCTTGGAATGGTGGTTCTTTTGGATTTTCCCAAGGCTTGGAGAGTGGTTCTCCCTGAAGAAGCCTTTGAAAGGTTCAAACTTGGCAAGATAGATTTACTTTATGCCTTGCATGATGCCTGCCATATAGACTTGCACTCATATTTAAATTTCTTGCACTATAATTTGTTTGACATTGCATACGGTAGATTGTCACAAAGGGGAACCCACCTCATGAGAAAGAGACTTGTTTAAAATGCAATATCTCAACTCATATAAGGTGGAAAGAACAAAATGTTAGGTGTGTTAATGCTTAGAGGAACATGCTCTAAAGAGATAGAAGTCTTCATACTCTACCTCACAAAGCATGGGCCTTACATTTTATTTGGATAATTTCCTCCTATTTTTCTTGATGTTCTATTTGCTTTAAGGCCTAGCCAAGCTATTGGCATATTAGCTTTTTGAGGGGTAAGGGGTTGCCCAAAAGGTCCTAAGACATGTGTTCCTCTTTGCTTGTTTGTTTGGTCAAAGTACATATATGGGATGTTTTTGTTCTGCTCTCATCGGATTATCCGATGCCTAGGTCAATCCCTCATCGGATCAGTTGGTGTTCAAAGACCAAGTGCCAGTTCAGTCAGTATCTCAATTCAACCGACGCGTTCAATCTGAAAAACATCGGTCGATCTGGTGTTCACTCTTCTGGAACTGCGCCATATTCCATCGATGCTGCTTCATCCCACGTCGGACCATCCGGTGTCAACATTCCATTTTTGAACATCCTTACTATACCATTCGACCGATGCTCCTATCCTTCAACGTCGGTTCATCCGGTGTCAACGGCACTTTTCTGAAAAACCTTTCTGTGGTATTCGACCGATGCTTCTCATGTTCAACATCGGTCAATCCGGTGTTAAAATACGGCTAGGGTTTGGGACCCACTATTTAAATTGGCCGTTCGTGTACCTCTTCTCTCTCCCCGATCTCATTTGCCTCCGCCGCCGCCTTGCTCACCTTGCGCCACCTCCACCACCGCCGGACGCCGCCGCCGCCCGCCGCGCCGCCGCCTCCATCCACGCGCCGCCCACTACACCGCGCCGCCATCATCTCCTAGCGCTGCTGCCACCATCACCGCGCTGCAACCTCCATCGCCTCCAAGCACCGCCGCCTCCAAGTGCCGTCGCCTCCACCACGCGCCGCCGCCTCCAAGCGCCGCCGTCTCCACCCAAGTACACCGCCGCCGCTCCTCTCCCTCACCACCAAGTCGCCGTCATGGTACATCCAAATTGCATCTCTTCGCCGACTCTAGGGCTTCCCAGCACCATCAATCTCCACGTCACCGTCGTCGACTCCATTCAATCACGTGATCGCAATAGCTCGCGACAAGAAGAACAAGGGGAAGGCTATCGCGGAGCCGGCCGCGAAGAAGCAAAAATTGTCGAAGGAGGAGAAGAAGGCCTTGATGGTCGCTCGCGCCGCCGAAGAGCGTGAGCGTAGCCGAGGGGGATCCCTAAGGATCCGTGAGGCTCGTCCGAGGCAGCCTCCGGTGATTGACGACTCCGAGGCCGAAGAAGAGCTGGAAGAGCCTCTCGTTCGTCGTTGCTCAGCCCGGACCCGTGGGGGTCACACCGCGGCAGCACCACGTCCGAGACCGACGGCTGCCGACCGTCGTGAGGACAGGGAGGCCCAGCGAGCAATCTACGAGATGGACACCACTGTCCATGTCGCTGAAGGAGTCCGGTTGACCGACTACCGGAAGATGAAGGCCAAGCAGCTTCGCAAACTCAGGTGGAATGGGCTGCTTGAGGAGTGGTACCCGCAGCCCAGAGAGGCTCTCGTGGATAGTCGCTTCTGGACTGTCACCCAGGCATCACTCTATGAGACCTACAGGCGTCGAGGTCACAAGCTGTTCCAACACAACTATCTGGATTGGGGTCAGCTAGCTCTGGCAGCAAAGACGGAGATCCGTTCTTATTTTGAGAGGTACAGAGGTCTGGTGCAGCTAGTGTCCTATGAGAGGAGTGCCTACGTGGAGGATTGGGTCCGCGTGTTCTACGCCACCCTCTACGTCTCTGAGGGCAGAAGATCGATTGATTTCATGTTCATGGGACAACACTACCACTTGACGAGGCAGACACTGGCACAGCTGCTGGGAGTGGACTTGCACGACTCCTGCATGCATGAGAGTGTCTATGGTCAGGCAGACCCGCCGAGGAGGCCGCTCACTGGAGGAGTGGCACCAGCTCTGGAGGAGATTCGTTCTTTGTTTGGTCCTACCTTCTCTCCTGACCAGCCGAGAGTACCAGCTTTGTTGACTCCAGCTGCGCGCACAGTGCACCTCGCCTTGCGTCGCACGCTCCTGCCGAGGTCTGGTTACCTGGAGGGCACTACAGGAAACACGATCATTTGCGACGGCTGGATTTATTTGCGACGGCCAGCCGTCGCAAATAGCTTAAATTGCGACTGCCCGCCTTTGGCCATCGCAAATAAAGCGGCCGTCGCGAATAAGACTTTATTTGCGACGGCCGTCGGACTGGCCGTCGCAAATAAGAGTTTATTTGCGACGGCCAACCCTAGGACCGTCGCAAATAACGGAGCCGTCGCAAATAAACACTTATTTGCGACGGCCTGTCCGACGGCCGTCGCAAATAGGATTTAATTGCGACGGCCGTAAGTCAAGGCCGTCGCAATTAAGCAGGCCATCGCAAATTAGGGCTAATATCGGGACCCTACGGCCCCGACTCCTCATTCACTTCACTCCACCGCCGCCGCCTATCGTGCCCCCGCCGCCTGCCGCGCCGCCGTCGCCCTGCCGCGCCCCCGGCTCCGCCGCCGGCCCGCCGCCTATCGCGCCCCCGCCGCCTGCCGCACCGCCGTCGCCCTGCCACGCCCCCGGCTCCGCCGCCGGCCCGCCGCCCCTGCGCCCTCATCGGCGGCCCGCTTCCGGCTCCAGGCGCGCCTCCACGCCCCAGCCGCCGCCCGCCCCCACCGCTGGCCTGCCCCTGGCCCCGCCACCCCTGCGCAAGCCCCGCCACCGGCTCGCCCCCGGCTCCGCCGCCCCTGCGCCCCCGGCCCCGCCGTGAAACACAGGTATTTCCTCGGTTCTCCCCCCGCCACCGGTTCTGTCCAGCAAGATTAGTTTAATTACACTTGGGAGTAAGTGCTTTGCTATTTTGAATCAATAATGTGATCTTATTTGCTATGATAAACATATGAGATATATATGTGACCTAAGTTATAGGAGGAGCAGATTAGGAAAAGATGAGAGACATCATGGAACATTAACGGTGGATAGATTGGGATGGCTCGAAAATAATTTCTATTTTAATTGCAGAGTGGAGCATTAACCTCCCAGTCGTCGCAGTCCGCGCGCCCCGGCGACCTCGCCGCCCGCGCGCCCCGGCCTCCCTGCCGTCCGCGCACCCCGGCCTCCTCGTCGTCGCCGATCGTCAATAATGATGTTGATTATGCAAATTTGTTGTGGATTTCTTGATATTTGATATGGATTGTTCAATCTTCAAATGATTGTTGATCGAATGAGTAGAAATTGTTGCTCGATCTTGATGTTAATTATGCTTAGTTGTTAATGATGTTGGTTATGCAAATTTGTTGATAATGTTGTTGATTATGTAGATGTTAAGCATGCTTATGTTTTGCTTTAGTATTCTTAATGTTTATGTTCATTGCTGCTTATCGTTATTGAATTAAGTTATTAAATGTTCAAATTTTGATTAATTGTCATGTTTCTTTTAGCATGTTTTATATATATATACATAAGCGGGTTAAAACGATAATGTATCAGAAGAAATATCAAAAGAGAGAGGAGATATTGTACGCCATATCGCCTGCGGCGAGCATGACAGCGGCGAGACCGAAGCCGGTGGCGGTGGTCTTGGTAGCGGCAGAGGATCCTCCGGAAGGCGTGGACGGCAGCGGAGGAGAGGCTCCGGGAGCAAGGGCCGGTGGCCGTGCAGGTACCCACCGATCTGATCACCGGGGAGGAACCTCTTGGAGGCGACCCAGTTGGCGTAGTTGGTCTGCAGGTCCCAGGAGCCGCTCGGCTCGCCGACGTTGTACGTTGCCGCCGACGCCATGCCGAACACGACCACGACCATGAAGGCCACGACTGCAACTGCAAGAGCTCTCGCCATGGCAACTGCTGCCTTCGTTCTAGCTGGAAGGGGCGATCGAGCAGAGCTGCTACCCGGTCAAAACCTAGCTTATGGTAGAGCTTTTGTTGCAGAAAGCTAGAAGTTCGTTGTGGATGCTTGGCTCGTTGATCTTTCGAGTTGGGTTTGCGTGCATATATATAGACACAATTATCGTGGACGGCCCTGACTATGAAACTTTCAACTCTGACCCACTTTTCTCCTCACTCTCGTTCTCTTTCCTCATTCGTAAATGATTTATAAATGAACATGAGCAACGTAACCTATAGCAATTGATTACCCATTTCGGATCGGCACGTCTCACATGCCATTGGCATGTGAGACGTGCAGGTTCGGAATTTTCCCTTTTTGGACAGCCTCGGAGTGACCGAGGGGGCATGGCTTGTGACGAGACGCGGGTCCGGATTTGGACGAGATTTCGGTGGCGTAACCCTGTTGTTCTCTGCTGCACCATTTTTGGGCGTGCAGTGGAGAACAGCGGGGTTATGCTGCCGAAATTTCGTTCGAATCCGGATCACGCGTCTCGTCATGAGCACGCTCCACTCGGTCACTCTTGGGTGGGTTTAGGATCTATCTTCCTAGGTTGAAGGGCCGTGACATAACACAAAAATACATTAACGACAATTTCTTTCGCATTAAACCGCAGAGTCAAACATGGGTGAAGACCGCAGTTGGATGTATACTGGCTGGAAGAGCAGAAATGGTGGTCACTCCGATGAGTGGCTTATCAAGTTAGATCAATTTTTGGATCGAGCATTTTCGTTGTCAACGGAAGATATGGTGCGGTGCCCATGTACAAAATGCCGGAACACTAAGTTTTTGAGAAGATTGGAGCTTTCGTTTCACTTATGTCGAAACGGTTTCACTCCACAATATGAAGTGTGGACCTTCCACGGCGAGACTAATTCTCGAGTCATAGCCGAAGTGGATGAGGATGATGATATAACAGAGGTTGATAGGATGGATGAGATGTTAGAAGCACTTGAAGTGGAGGATCCTCTTACAAATGAGGCAGAGAAGTTCTTCGAGGAGCTGAAGAAATCACAAGAGCCGTTGCATGAACACACGGCTGTGACCGTACTTGCTTTCTTGACCAGATTTATGGCAATTAAGTCCAAGTACTTTTTTTCCATCAACTGCTACAATGATCTCATGAAATTGATCTGCGATATCCTTCCACAACCTCACAAAGCGCCACCAGATATGTATCAGTCAAAGATCAAGATATCTGGTCTCGGTATGAAGTATGAGAAAATTGATGTGTGCCCAGAGAACTGCATGCTATTCTGGAAAGAGCACGCCAATGAGAAGATGTGCTTGAAATGTGGTAAATCGAGGTATGTCGAAGTTGTTAATGACGATGGCGATAATGTGATGACAGATGTCGCACATAAGCAGCTTCGTTACTTGCCTGTGACACCTCGGTTGAAGCGGATGTTTCTTTCAAAAAGAACCGCAAGACACATGAGATGGCACAAAGAAGGTAAACGTGAGAACAAAGAATTCTTGACGCATTCGTCCGACGGTGATGCATGGAAGGCGCTAGACCGTTTCGATCCAGACTTTTCTCGTGATGCGAGGAATGTTCGCATCGGATTAGCGACAGACGGATTCTCACCGTTCAGTACGAATGCCACGCCATACTCATGTTGGCCTGTCTTTGTCATTCCGTACAACCTGCCACCTGCTTTATGTACGAGGAACGAGTTCATGTTTCTCAGCCTCATTGTACCTGGACCTGATCATCCCGGGTCACGTCTCAACGTGATGTTAAAACCGCTGATCGAAGAATTGAAAGTCTTGTGGACAGGAGTCGAAGCATACGACAGTTACAAGAAGCAGAAATTCAACCTTCGAGCTGCTTATTTGTGGTCCGTCCATGATTTGCCGGCATACGGCATGTTTTCCGGATGGAGCACTCATGGTCGTCTGACGTGTCCAATATGTGCTTCAGACACGGATTGCTTTCGACTAACTCATGGAGGCAAAATATCTTACTTCGATTGTCACAGACGTTGGCTGCCCTCGAATCATATATTTAGGCAGCAGAGGCATGTCTTTCGAAAGAACACTGTTGTCACTAAAGGACCACCGAAGCGTCTCAACGGGTCAGAAATTTCTTATATGTTGGACAAACTGGTGCCTGATGAAGGTCGTCCTGGATATTTCGTATGTTATGGAGAGGAACACAATTGGACTCACATATGTGGACTTTGGGAGCTACCATATGTGAAGTCGTTGATTCTAATGCACAACGTTGATGTCATGCATCAGGAACGTAATATGAGCGAAAGTATCATAAGCACTTGCATGGATATGCCTGGCAAAATGAAAGACAATTATAAAGCTAGACTAGATTTGGCAGACATTTGTCACCGTCCAACTCTTGAAATCTCTGAAAGTGGTGGAAAGCCACGTGATTCTTTCTGTCTTCGATCGAAAGAAAAGAAAGAAGTTATGAAATGGATGAAAACTTTGAAATTCCCAGATGGTTACGCAGCTAGCCTGAAACGAGCCGTAAATGTTAACACAGGAAACCTCACTGGGTTGAAGAGTCATGATTATCACATTATAATGGAAAGACTCCTACCTGTTATGTTCCGAGGCTATCTAGATGATGCGGTGTGGAAGGTTTTAGCCGAGCTCAACTATTTTTATAGACAGCTTTGTGCTAAAGAAATCAAGATCGGTATGATGGATAAGTTAGAGAAGGAGATACCCATACTTTTATGTAAGATGGAAAAAAAATTTCCACCGGGTTTCTTCAATCCAATGCAACATCTGCTTATCCATCTTCCATTCGAAGCTAAAGTTGGCGGTCCTGTGCAATATAGGTGGATGTATCACATTGAAAGAGCGCTACGATATCTGAAACCAATGGTTGGCAACAGGGCAAGGGTGGAAGGGTGCATCGCTGAAGCATATGCTCTTAAGGAAGTTGGATACTTTTCAAGTGTCTACTTTGCGGAAGAAAACAATATCAATACTTCGGCGATGTGGTACAATGTGGACGAAACACCCCCCCTAAGCGACCTTTCCATTTTTCAAACGAGAGGTGCCACCGTTGGTAGCTACACGACCTACGAGCTATCTGAACAGGAAAGGACTGTTGCTTTACTCTACATGTACGCGAATATAGAAGGCATGCAGGAATACTTCGAGTAAGTGTTTCTCCTATGTTTATGTTAATCTACATATTTTGCTACACATGTACTCTAAAAGATGTTTTTTCATGTTCAGCGAGTTCCACAGACAATATTGGCCACATAGGCATCAACCTATGGCCAAACAAGTAGAAGCGATGCGAAAGGAAGGAATAAATGGGGGGCAGAGTTTTCTATCTTGGTTTCGAGAATATGTAATATTCTCTCGTCTTCTATGTATTATAAATTACTATTATTAAAGAAGTATTATGTAATATTCTCTCGTCTTTTATAACAGTGTCGGACTCACAATGTCCATGAAGATTTGCGGCAGCTATCTTATGGATTGGTGAATGTTAGAAGCTATGGTCGATATGACGTAAATGGCTTCCGATTCCGTACAACTCATTTTGAAGCTCATCGTCCTCTTGCGGCAACATCAAATTCCGGTGTTGTGACGAGAGCAATGGACACTCAAGGGAATTTAACCGATTATTATGGTATCATTAACAAAATCCTTGAATTTACTTTTACCGGAAATAAGACCCTTCGAGTTGTCTTCTTTGACTGTGACTGGTCTGATCGTACTCATGGAACTCAAGAAAACCAATTTGGAATGGTGGAAGTGAAACATAAGGACTGACTACGAGGTTACGATACATTTGTTCTTGCGCATCAAGTTGAACAAGTGTATTATCTACCTTATCCATGCACGAAGCTCAGTGCTTGGTGGGTGGTATATAAGGTGAATCCTCGTGAGCGGCTATATACTCCTGGGGATGATGGTTACCATGATAGCGAAGACATTGAAGAAGTGTACGAAGAAGAAGAGTTGCCAGACACTTTTATCGTCGAGCTTGGTGCAGGACTCGATCAATTAGTTGGAGATGTTGAAGACGTTGAAGATGTAGAGGCAGATGATACGCGAAAACGAAAATTAGAACATGCCACGATGGAAGATCGTTGGGCTGGTTTAAGGAGTAGGGCACAGGCACATGACAATGATGTTGATGAATTTTGAAAGTGACTACAAGTAATGTTTTCTTGAAGATAGTAACATGAATTTTATATATTTTATTTGCATATTTACTAATTATCTAATTACAATAGGATGGCGTCAAAGAAGGGTAAGAAGGTGCCGCCGACGAGGGGGTTCTACCCCTCTAGACCTGAGGACGCTTTCGTTGGTGCCTCGTCGACTGGCAGCAGACGCTCTCAGCTGCTGGGGCACGTTCAGACCAGCTCTAGAGCTTCGTCATAGGTAAATGTCACTCGTTTTTGACAAATTCTTTAAATTCAAATTCACATTAAACTTACTTATGAATCATTTGAATGTTGTAGTCCTCACCGGCTGACTCAGAGGCTGCGGCGCCTTCGGTGAGCCAGCCCTCGGCGAGGCAGCCCTCGGCCAGCCAGCCCTCGGCGAGGCAGCCCTCGGTGAGTCAGCCCTCGGCGAGCCAGCCCTCGGCCAGCCAGCCCCCGGCTGACGATGAGTTTGTTCCTGAGGCCTTTGACTCGGCTGGTGAGGAGCCGTCTGGGTCACCTGACGTGGCGCCCCAGCAGACGCGGAGGACGAGGAGGACTCACTTTGTCAGTCCTCCCGCGGTCCCTTCACAGAGGACCGTGATTCGTCCAGTCGGAGACAGGTAATAAAAATTATAGTTTTCAATTTTAGTTTCTTTTGATTACTTAAGTAATGAATGAATGAATAAATATCTTACAGGGCTTGGGACGACTTGTCTTTCACCGGTGAGAAACACCAAAGACTGGTGAATGGTGTCCTCGGGTCTATAGTGCGTTTGCACTATCCTGAGGTCATCGACGGGGTGCCTGCTCTTTCGTGGGAGGACTACGCACGCGTCCATCACCAGGAGCACGGCAACCTTCAGGAGGCCGTATGGGCCGATTTTATGGTAAGTATGTTAAAAAAGTTTCTAAGTTACAACTCTTAAACTCTTTTAGTGAACATCTCTTCAATATATTCTTTATCGCAGGCAAGATATACTTTAGAGGACCCGAACGACCATCGCATGTTTGAGGATGCGAGGCGAGTGTTTCACTTCAACGCTGCCAAGGCGCTTCGACAAGCTTTGTCGAACGCCCGTGTTCAAATTATTAATGAGCACTTGAAGGCGAACCAGCAGCACGTGTTACACTTCCGACAAGAGAGCGAGAGGCACCTGACGGAGGAGGAGTACGCGCAGGTACGTGGAGTGTAGTAAGTATTTTTTTCTGATAATGTCCTCGATGGTACTTTTAACGACATCGAACTATGTGCAGGGCCACGTGAGCTGGTTGCAGGGTCGGACCGATGCATTTCGGGCCCTTTGTCGCTACTGGGCTAGCGACGAGTTTAAAGCTAAGTCTGAGAAGGCTCGAGACTGCAGAGGGGTGGAGGGGAAGAGTAGGCACGGGCAAGATAACCACTTGCGTTTAGCTAAACGCATGGTAAGTGTGTGTAAATTATGTTTATATATTAATAATATATTGTTCGTACTAACACGTATTGACAGGAGCGCGAGACGGGGGTGCCGCCCACCCCTGCTAAGGTTTGGAAGAGAGGTCACAGGGACACTTCTCAGCCGACGGGGTGCAGTCAGGCTGCAGCCGAGCGTTTGGTAAGTTTAGAAATCATTCATATTAAATATAACTATATAGATTTTTGAACTTACACGATTTTATTGTTTTGCAGGCTAAGTACGGGGAGGAGGCTAGGAAGATACACGGCGAGGATTTCGATTGGGAACGTCAACCGATCAATCCTCAAGCCGCGTATGCAACCGGTGGTGGAAAAGCACACGGAAGGTGAGTTTGCAAGTCATTTTATCGTTTTAAATTCAAAGTATTCAAGATATTTTAATTTCATATTACTGACTCTCTTTTTTATAGGCTCGCCATATTCGACGGAGTTGTCGACTCGAGGGCGGGTAGACCTGCGAGAGGCAGCTCCACGCAGGCTTCGGGCACGGGAGGTCGCCGCGTGTCACAGAGGGACATTGAGATGCAGTCCCTCCGAGAAACTGTAGAAGAAAACAAAAGGCGACATGAGGAGGAAAGGAGGGCGATGGAGGCCACGATCCAAACCCAGGCAGCAGCGTTGGCGCAGATGCGGGAAGCAATGGAGGTAACAATCTAAAAATTAAAATTCTCATTAATTCAGCGTAAATGACTTACTAATAGGTAGCATTTAATGTTTGCAATGACAGGCCATCGCTCGGGCGCAGAGTCTGGGAATCCAGCTACCGGTACTACCACCGGTCCTCCCAGGCGATCCTTCTTCAGCGGGTCAGGTAAGTTTCTATGTAATCCTTCTTCTCCAGCATAATAAGATTGAGATAGATGAAAGAGAGAGATAGTTAGATAGAAGAAAATGATTGAGATAGAAGAAAGAAAGAGATAGAAGAAAGGGAGACAGAAGAAAGAGTGAAAGATACATAGAGTAGGATGGGAATGAAGAGAGAGTAAGATGTAGATGGAGATAGAGAGAGGGGAAGATAGAGGGAGGGAGATGTAGATGGAGATAGAGGGAGGAAGATAGAGGGAAAAGGATAGCAATAGAGAGATAGAGTGAGCAAGAAAGATAGAGTGAGAGACAAAGAGAGAAATGAAAAGAGAGGGGAAGAGAGGGTGATCTAGATGAAGATAGAGGGAGAGGGAGGGAGAGAGATGTTGATGCATTTATATTCTAACTCTAAGTTTTATTAATTGCAGGGATCCGCGACGGCTGCACAAACGCCGTCGCCTTCGCTACCGCCGCCTGGAATGAGGCGCGACGACGACGACTTCGACTTCGGAGGTGGCTCCGGAGGTCAGATGGGCGAGTGAGCCCTTTTATTTACTTTGTTGATGACGATGTGAGATGTATCGGAATTTTAGTTTGTGATTGTGATAATGTTTGTGTATGTTGTGTATATATTGTGTATATTGTGTTTGTTGTGATTCTGGCCATCGAGCCGGTTAGTATTTTCTGTTTTAAAAAAAATAAAAAACCTTATTTGCGACGGCTTTTTATACAGTACCGTCGCAAATAAGAGTACAAGCCGTCGCAATTAAACCACTGTTATTTGCGACGGCCGGGCCGTCGCAAATAAGCATTAATTGCGACGGCCTGGCCGTCGCAAATAGCGTCGTGGGTCCCGGAGGAGGACACGTGGGCCCTGCCCACTGAACTTATTTGCGACGGCCAGGCCGTCGCAAATAGTGGCCTTTAATTGCGATGGCCGGGCCGTCGCAAATAAGCATTAATTGCGACGGCTTGGCCGTCACAAATAAATCTGCGGGGCCCACCAGCCCGCAGCAATAACTTGCGACGGCCACTCTCAGCCGTCGCAAATAAGTTTATTTGCGACGGTGGCCATCGCAAATAAGCTTATTTGCGACGCCAAACTTGCAACGGCCAGAAGTCGTCGCAAATAAGGTAAACCGTCGCAAATAGCTTATTTGCGACGGCATATGGCTTATTTGGGCCGTCGCAAATCGTCGGGATTCCTGTAGTGGGGGTTCACTAGCTTACAACAGACTCTCCTGTTCTACATCATGAACGGGATGGAGTTCGACATCGTGGACGTCCTTATATGCGAGATGGAGGATGTGATCACAGATGGAGTGGGGATGATGAGGCAGCTCGTGTATGGACACTGGATCAGCTACCTTCTCACCATGATGGTCCCTGAGGAGTCCGTCGTGCACGACCGTCTCACTGACGAGAGTGTGACACGGTTCGGTCACTACCGTGCCCCAGCTCCTGGAGACCCCCGCCTTGGCCGTCCAGTCGAGCATCAGGTCAGGGCTCGCCTTTCTGAGGAGGACTGGTCTGACTTAGAGAAGGAGGATGAGAGGCTTGCCGAGGCTGAGGCACAGGGGGAGGACTTGCAGCATATCTTGTCAAAGAGCGACACCGACGATAGTGTCGAGGAGTACTTCCCTCCTCCGCCCTCACCCAGGCAGCACGACGCAGAGGCTGGAGGCTCTACAGTGCCACCACCTACTCCACCTCCCGTCACTGAGGCGCAGGTCACGTAGCCGTCAGAGCTGACGTCGCTCCTCCAGCAGATGGTTGAGCAGCAGCGTTTGGACAGGCTGGCAGTCGAGCAGGCCCGAGCGGAGCAGGCTGCCCATCTCCTTGAGCTCCAGCAGCAGCAGTAGCAGGAGATGCAGCGTCAGATCGCCCGTGAGAGGCATGAAGACACTGACAGGCTGACGGGGCTTATCGACCAGATGCACCAGCGCACTCTCGACCAGCAGCAGCAGACGCAGCAGGCGATGATGGGCATCCTGGGGTTGATCACCAACCTCTACACCCAGACCGGGATTGCCCTCCCGTCGCAGCTGCCAGGAGTCGCTCCACCACCTCCAGTCCTGGCTCCAGCTGCCGCTCCAGTGGCCCTAGTACCTTCTACGCCGATTCCCTCCTTCAGCATGTCTCCACTTCTGGCTCCTGGTGCTCTGATCCACTCCCCGCTGCCGGCCATGACCCTGTTCCAGCAGTCGCCGGCCTCCGTCGTCAGTGCCCCTGCTCCAGCAGCTCCTCCACAGCAGGCACCGACGGTGGTTCCTATGGCTCCGGCAGCTCCCTCCACCGCTACTCCAGCCAGCAGCTCCGACGATAGCGACTGTGACCAGTTCGTCATCGCGCCCAGTACTCAGGGTCCTTAGGCGCTCGGATCCCTTTTTGGTGTCTTGATGCCAAAGGGGGAGAAGAGTTAGAGGAGTTAGGGGGAGTGTCTTAGTGTCAGGGGGAGTCTCATTTATCATTTATCGTTTATCATTCTTGTAATTCAGTGTGTTTGCTACATTTGGTGTGTTTGCTACTCATTTGCTACTTATTGAGCTCTAATGAACTTATTTCCATGAGTTATTAATCGATTGGGCTCATTTGGTGTTTATCTATGTTTATGATCACTTATTATTCACACTTGAGTTATTAATTGATGCTTAAGCTTCAAGTGTGACATCCTGTATTCATTGCATATTCCTTTAAGTTTCATTCTATCAAATTCATTACTATTGCACTTTGATTATTGTGTTGTCATCAATCACCAAAAAGGTGGAGACTGAAAGCATCTAGGCCCCCCATGAAGTACGGTTTCGGTGATTAATGACAACCATTGAACTTTACTAATGAATTTGTGAATGCAAGGTCCCCATAATCACTCAATAAAATGAAATGAATATGTCATTGGAGACCCATATACAATCAACTTTTGAGATCAAATCAATGAGATAAAGACAAGAAGTGAAAGCTCTTATGTCTAAGTCACTCAACCATAAGTTGACAACATACAATGCTTGAAGATCATCAGAGAGGCTTATGAAACAAATGTCTAAGAGGTCATCTGAGCAAGACACAAAAGATTCACTCAAAAACAACTCAAAGCAAACAAAATCAACTCACCGGATCAACCAATGATTTCAGAAATGTACACATTGGTCGAGTTGGTTCAACTGAAGAAGAAGACCTCAGAACAATGTACTCACCGGATCATCCGATGTGAATGGCTCAGTGACATCGGTCCATCAGTACAGTTTGCAATACCATTGGACCAAGTGTAGCACCGGATCATCCGATGTACAGACTTACACACATCGGTCGATTACTCCAGTAAGCATCAAGATTGAGAAGATTCTGGAGGAAGAGCCACCGGATCATCTGATGAGAAGACAGAATTAACATCGGTCTAACAACGGTCATATCTGACACAATGACGTCAGCTAAAGAAACTTGACCGATGTTAACTAAAGGGGAGACATCAGATCATCTGGTGTTCACAGTAAAGTTCTGTCAGCCTACTTTTCCAACGGCTATTTCAGGGAGGCTGGCTATAGATACCCCCTAATCCTGTCATTTGGTCAAGTCTCGAGCGCCAGACACTATCAACACATCCACAAGCATTCAAGACCAAGAGCAACCACTTCCACACCATTTCGATCATCGATACACCAAGATTTAGGATAGAACTAGCTAGAGAGAGAGCTTGTGTGCCACCATTCTGGGTGAGTGGACTCTCTAGGATAGTGTGAGAGCCTCAAGTGAGTGCCCTTGGTGTTTGTAATCGTGAGGAGACTTCCGGAGCTTGCCAAGGCGTTTGTGGAAGCCCAGAAGGTCGAAGTTGTACAAGGCTTGAGCTCCACCTTGCCAAAGGAGGCAAACATAGAGGAATAGTGAAGAACCCTCGTCTTGGTGACTTGGGTGTGGAAAAACCCTTCGGTGGGTGCCACAACGTAGATGTAGGAAGATCTTGACGATCTTGCCGAACCACGGGATAAATCCTTGTCTCCTTGGGAGTTTGCATCCTTCTCCTTCCCTTACTTTTATGCATTTTATATTCCGCAAAGTTTCTATCTACTAGAATGCATAGATAGTCGCGTAGGGAATTGGGCTTTAGAAATTAAGTTTCATTGCTTAGAATTTTTCGAAGAAAGCCCAATTCACCCCTCCTCTTGGGCATTCGGTCCTTACACCGGCAATAGTCCCTATCAACGCGTAGAGCATCGATAGTTAGCCCTCCGGGGTGTCGGAGCTTAGTAGCTCCGGCAGTGACCTTTGCCAAAGCGTAGCTTGTCAGCAGCAGACTCCGCTTGTGGGGTCTTCTCACCATCTTTTATTCTGCATCGACGGTTGGCCACCCTAGCTTTGCTGGAGCTTGGTTGCTCCGGTAATGCTTGTTTTCAATGTTTAACATCAATCACAAGCCACCTAGGGGGAGTCGGAGCTTTGTTAGCTCCGGCTTTTCTCCATCAACGTGGATTCTTTATTTTTCCTGCACACTGAAGCCAAGAAAAATAGTAAAACTCGCTCCTTGCCTATAACTTCATCGCGGCTTACGATTCTCAAGACAGTTTTAGGTCAAACACAATTCTGAATACAACCGAATGCGTTGCCTTCTTTCTTCCAGATCCAATTGTACTTGGACCCGCCTTACTTCGGCCTGTCGGGGTGTAGGTAGAGTGGCATACTTAGGGTGCTTGACCAGGATAAGTCGATAGCACACTCTGGCCCTAGATTGGCTTGGCGGTATTCAGGCGAGTGGGCCATGAACAATATTTGAATCCAAAAGAATTTTCAATACAGCTCGAATTGTACATGAACTGGTCGAACTAAAATTTCTTAAGAATTGCACAACTTTGTTATAGACAAAAAGAGAAAAATAAAAAATGTTGAGCCTGTACAAAATAAATGCACGTGGAGTCTGTTTCACATGAAGATGTCTTTCATTATAGGTCCGGGGTACAGGGGAAACAAGTACACTCTTAGGGTACGGAACCAAGCTAAGCGTGTTTCATTTCTCGTTTGACCCAGGGTAGCTAGCCACACTTTTAGTTCTAAGACCGTGACAAGTGTTGCATGAACTTTGCGGACCTTCCGGGAAAGGTCCGGCTGTTCTCCCGGAGGAACTACCCGACTTCGTACAATGACTCTATAACATACACCTCAAGTTACTACAGACTCACCTTCGTGATATTAAGTGTAGAACTTACGGAGGTGCTCAATATTCCAAGGATTTGGGAGAGGTTTCCCATCCTTAGTAGCCAAGCGAACGCTTCCGGGACGGGGTACTTTAATCACTCGGAAGGGTCCCTCCCAGCTGGGGGAGAGTTTGTTTAACCCTTCTCTGGATTGTATTCTCCGTAGCACCAGATCGCCTTCCTCGAGCTGTCGATTGTGTACATGCCGTTGATGATAGCGCCGAAGGGCTTGGCGGTATCGGGCATTCCGAACAGCTGCTTGGCACCTTCCCTCCTCAAGGAGGTCTAGGTCTTCACGCCGGAGCTGGTCCTGCGTGGCTTCGTCGAAGGTCCGGACCCGGAGTGACCCCAAGGTTATTCCCGGAGGAAGGATTGCTTCAGTTCCGTACACCAGGAAGAAGGGTGTCTCTCCAGTTGACCGGTTTGACGTTGTCCTGTTGGCCCATAGAGTGGGCAAAAGCTCTTCAATCCAGTTGGCTCCATGTTTTTCAAGCGCTCATAGGTGTGCATTTTGAGTCCTTTCAGGATTTCAGCATTTGCTCTCTCGGCCTGGCCATTTCTTACCGGGTGAGCTACGGAGGCGTAGCAAACTTGAATGCCGAGGTCTTCGCAATATCCTTGAAATGCAGAGCTTGTGAATTGGGTCCCGTTATCAGTAATGATTTTGTTTGGGACTCCAAATCTGCATACAAGGGACTGCAAAAAGTTGATAGCAGATTGCTTGTTTATTGTCACAACTAGAGTTGCTTCCGACCACTTGGTGAACTTGTCAATGGCGACATACCGGAACTTGTAACCTTCGACGGCTCTTGGGAAAGGTCCCAAGATGTCCATCCCCCACACAGCGAAAGGCCATGTAGGAGGTATCATTTGTAGAGACTGAGCAGGTGTGTGAATTTTCTTTGCATGATATTGACATGCTTCGCATTTCTTCGCTAGCTCAGTTGCATCCTGGAGTGCTGTAGGCTAGTAGAAGCCATGCCGGAAGGCTTTACCGACCAGCGTGCAGGAAGCCGCATGGTTCCCACACTCGCCTCCATGGATTTCTGCGAGGAGCTCGCAGCCTTCTTCCCTTGTGATGCACCACATTAGGACGCTGTTGGCACCGCGCAGGTAGAGATCCCCTTCTACCAACGTGTATCTTTTAGCCAATCTGACTATCTGGTCAGCGGATACATCATCGTCAGGAAGGATGTTGTCTTTCAAGTAGCTCTGGATCTCTGAGATCCATGGATCGGAGCTAACTTGAGCATTTGAGTCTTGCGTGTTGGGTTGCTCGGAGCTTCCGGCAGCACCTACGGCCCTTGATGGCTGCCATGGTAACAGGGCCATTGGGACCGTCAGCTTCGGGATGCTGATCTCGCCCCCTTCGCTCAGTTCGGCAGGCTGAGCTGTAGGTTTTGACAACCTCCGGACAAAAGTTCCATCAGGAGCTGGAGCTCCGGTTGACGCTTTCGTTGAGAGTTCGTCGGCTTCAGCGTTGTGGACACGCTGGACGTGGTGGAGGTCTAGGACTTCGAAGTCCTTCTGAAGCCTATGGACTTCAAGGAGGTAAGCAGCTAGCTGGAGATTGTTGCAGGAGCATTCACCCTTCACTTGTTTAATGATGAGCTGTGAATCTCCCTTGACCAGCAGCTGCTTGACACCGTATGACAGTGCCACCTTTAGTCCGTAGATGAGTGCTTCGTACTCCGCCATGTTGTTGTTCGCCTTGAAGTCAAGGTGTACCATGTATTTTACCTTCTCTCCGGTTGGTGCGAGGAGAAGGATTCCAGCTCTGGCCCCCTGCTTTTGCATGGTGCCGTCGAACTAGAGGGTCCAGTGAGGCTCGGTGAAGACCGGAGCCTTGTGTTCCGGCTTCTGCTCACTGGGGCCCCCAGGGTTTGATGGAGAGGGAGTCCATTCCGCCAGAAAATTTGCCAATGCTTGACTCTTGATTGCTTGTCTTGGAATGAATTCGAGATCGAATTTGGCCAATTCCGCTGCCCACTTTGCAATATTCCCAGTTGAATTGGGATTATGCAATATTGCTCGAAGTGGGTAAGAAGTCACCACTGAAATCTTGTGAGCTTGGAAGTAATGGCGAAGCTTCCTGGAGGCGATAAGAACTGCATAGAGCAGCTTATGCACCTCTAGGTATCGAGTCTTGGCATCATGAAGTACTTCACTGATGAAGTACACTGGGCGCTGGATGGTGCGGACCCTCACGGAGGGGCCCGAAGCTTCCTCTTTATTGACCCGGATCATCTCGGAGGGATCCGAACCTTCTTTGGGGACCTCCGGGTCCTTGCTGGAGGGACCCGGAGCTTCTTCAGAAGTGACTTGGACCCTCCCGGAGGGGTCTGGGTCTTCGGAAGTAACTTCTTGTGGACTCAAGTCTGGGAACTGGGACCCAGACTCGCTTTTAGGAACCTTCGGACCCTCCCGGAGGGGTCTGGATTCCTAAGCATGGGATGGTTCTGGTCTCTCCGCAACCAGGACCATACTGGCGACTTCTTCAGTTGCTGAAATGTAAAGCAGCAAAGGATCACCAGAGTTCGGAGCTACCAGATGTCATCGACATACACTTCCACTATGTCTCTAATGAGTTCTTCAAAAGTTTTGTACATAGCTCGTACAAAGGTTGAAGCTGCATTGTTGAGACCAAGTGGCATGGCTGTAAAACAGTACAATCCATCTACTGTGATGAAAGAGGTATGCTCTTCATCTTCCCTAGACATTCTGATTTGATGATACCCAGAATATGCGTCTAGCAAACACAGTAATTCACACCCGGAGGTGGAATCCACTATCTGATCTATTCTAGGTAGTGGGAATGGATCTTTTGGACACGCCTTATTTAGTGTTGTGTAGTCAATATACATCCGAAGCTTCTCGTTGGCCTTGGGCACAACGACTGGGTTTGCCAGCCATTTTGGATGGAAGACTTCTCAGATGAATCCAGCTACAAGCAACTTCTTCACTTCATGTCGAATGAAGTTCTGTCGCTCCACGGATTGCTTCCGAGGCTTCTGATGCACGGGCTGGGTGTCAGGGTAGATCTTCAGATTGTGCTCAATCACTTCCCTGGGGATCCCAGGCATTTGTGACGGTTGCCAGGCAAACACATCAACATTAGCCCGGAGGAAAGCGATGAGCGTGAGTGCCTATTTGTCATTCAGTCCCCCCGATATACGGGTGGTCTGAGCGGCATCGAAACTGATTTGGACGACATTGACGGGAATGTCGGTGTTGCTGCTTGGCTGCACACGAGGTGCAGAAGTCGAGCCTCGTTGACGAATGCTCGGGGGTTTGGAGCTTGCTCCAGCCTGGAGTCCTCCTCTTGCGCCGTAGTAAGCGCATGAAGTTCTTCCAAAGTGGTTACTCCGGCAGTGCGATGATCGCGGATCCGAAGAACGCCTACTGGTGTTGGCATCTTTAACACCAGGTAGCCATAATGAGCAGCTGCCATGAATTTGTACAAGGCATGCCTACCCAAAATGGCATCGAAAGGTAAGTTGATCTGAGCAACATCAAAGACCAACTTCTCAGTGCGATACTTCTCCCGGGTCCTAAAGGTAACGGGGAGAGTAATAGCACCGAGTGGGGTAATGGCTCCCAGACCTACTCCGAAGAAAGGTCGGGAGGGGTGAAGATCCGAAGGTCAGAGCTGAAGCTTGGTAAAAGCTTCGAAGCTTATGAGGTTCAGCCCCGAACCTCCGTCTACCATAAAATGGTGGAGCTGAATGTTATTGATGGTAGGAGATACCATCAAAGGTAACTGGCCTGCTCCAACCATGCTTCGAGGGCAGTCCGAAGCATCAAAAGTGATGGCTGTGTCCATCCGCTTCCGATGAGGCTCCGCCCTGGCCGTAGGAGCTACAACGGCCATGTCCCGACACATTGTCTTGAGGACGCGGCGGGAGGTGATGTCCCATGATCCACCAAAAATGGTGTTCATGGTCTTTCGATGCTCGTTGTCAGAGATGTAAAAATCGTCGTCGACGGAGGTGTAGACGACCTTTAGGACCTTTTTAGGATCCTGAAAACCTAACTCCTCTTCAGCCAGAGCTTTGTCAACTTTTTGTTTTCCTTCCCTCTGTCGGAAAGGAACTTCTTCCCGGTGCTTGTTGTAGCGCTCGGCAAGGTTTTGGACCTCCCGGCAGTCTTCCAAACTGTGGCTGTCCGTCTTATGAATTGGACACCACACCTTGAGTTTGCCACCGTCTTCAGAAGACGGTCAAGGTCGCTTCTCGTGGCGTGGCCCCCGGCCACCCGGAGCTACAATAGCTGCAGAATTAGATGCGCCGGCTGATGGCTTCTTCTTGCCGTTGGTCTTTTTCTTCTTTTTGCCACTCCCGGAGGCAGTGTCTTCGCCTTTGGAGGATTTCTTGTGATCCTCCGGAGGTGGTTTGGAGTGTGTCGGTGGTTTGGAACCGGCAGATCTCCCTACACTGCTAAAGTGATAGGGGAGTTTGATGTTCGGTATGGGCGCGCGGAGATTCAAGAAGGTGAGTAGGAAATGACACAGGAGACACAAGAGTTTACGTGGTTCGGGCCGCCTAAGCGTAATACCCTACTCCACGGGTGTGTTGGTGTTGTATTAGCTGTATGAGGTTGTGTTGAGCGACAATGGCGTGTGTCTACCCCCCTGAACGTGTCGTCGGCCTGTCCTTTTATAGTACAAGGGCAGGCCGTTACAAGTTAGCCTGGCCCGACATGTGGCCCCGGCGGTTACTAGTATTGACACTTATTTAACACATTTAATTGCTCTTAATGACCCTGTAACGGGCTTTGATAGCACCGTTACTGGTGTTAAGATCGTCCGTTTATGTGTCATTAATATGGCATTAATGACACTTAATCGGGTCTTGAAGTCCTTGATTCCCCTTTGAAGATCCGGAGCCGTTGCGGGGGTCTTCTGGAGGTTAAGTGTTGAAGATTCGACGATTGGACACGTGGCAGCTCTGGAGCATACTGTGGGAAACAGAGAGCTCCGGAGCTACCTGACACGTGTTAGGTCCGGAGCTTCTCTCGGTCTGGGGTTAAGTCCGGAGGTGCCATTTCAGTACATGGCCCGGAGCTTCCCCCTTGTGGGCGGTAGCTCGGTTTGGTAGTACACGTGGCGACCCTGGGATTAACCATGTTGGAGAAGCGGGTCCGGTTATGTCTGACATGTGGGCCTCCGAGGGTCTTAAAATCAAGTATATGACTTTCCTTTGAGATCTTTGTAACCTCAAGGGGTGTACGGTTTCTAGGGTACCGACAGTGGCCCCCTGGACCTACCTCCGGGGAAGACGAGTGGGGTGAAGTCATTCCGCCGGAGGTGGGTCCATCCTCGCGACTTTTGAACTGAGTCTTCAAGGGTCTTTGAAGGTGCCGTTGGCAAGGACTTGGAATTAAATCCTTGCCGCGTGGCGTATCCCGCGTGCGGCAGATGAGATCTTTGGCGTGCGGATCTCACGCAATTGAAGGTCGCCGGTTCCTGATACGAAAACTGTATTGGTTCCGCGCGCCTTGTCAGGCTGCCGCCTTTGGGCTTCCCGCCTCTTGATGACAACCGTTCACCTGGGTCAGAACCTTGACTTGATCGTCAGGGTGGTCCCGGGCCCGCTTGTCATCGGCTGGGTGGAATTTTTGGGTGGTACCTTCGACTTCCTTGTGGTTTCCATCCAAGCGTTGCGAGGGCTTACTTAAGAAGTAAAGTGCGCACCGTCGGGAGTTCTTTACGCCTCTCATCTGTTCTTGCGATCAAACTCCCAACTTGTGCTTCACTTTTCTTCTCTTGCCTAGCTGTGCCGCGATGGAGTTGGGTCTCCGCGAGAGTCGCTTGAAGATCGACGGCGATTTGAAGAAGGTTCGGGCCCTCATGGGATGGTCCTCGGACTTCTTCAACTGCTCGGTCCGCGCCGGTGGAGAGCTCCCATTCGAGAAGGAGCACTCCGGCGAAATGGTGTACTTCTCCTCGTACGCCATGGTGGGGTTGATCCCACCATTTTCTTCCATTTTCTTGATGCTGCTAGACTTCTATGGTCTGCAGTTATACCACCTTGGCCCTCACTCCATTCTCCTCGTGTCTATCTTCGTCCACTTCTGTGAGATGTGGGTGGGCATCCCCCCTGCATTGAACTCTTCCGGACCTTCTTCACCGTCCACACCACTGGCCGGAGCAATGAGTACCTTGGCTTCTACTACTTCATGAAGCGCAAGAAGTGCCCATTCAAGTACCTCCGGTCATTTCCCTCTGGGAAGTGGGATGACTGGAAGAAAGACTGGATAGTCGTCAGGGTGGAGGAGCACGAGAGGTTGGAGCTGCCCGATGGTCTTCCCGACATCGACACGACGATCTGGAGTGAAGCTCCGGTGCTGGCAGAAGCTTTCAACCCTGCTTTGACCAGGATCTGCCAATGCGTGGAGGGAGGATTGACTCCTCAGGCGGTATTTTGCAATTTCTTGGTCAACAGGTGGGCGCCGCTGAAGAGGAGGGATAAACTCGCTTGTGCCCTCAACAGCATGATGGACGACGACCGGGTTGAGACCGGGTTGAAGTCCAACATGGTGGGGAAAACCTTGGAGTTCCACCTCAAGAAGTTCCAGCACGGCATCGACGTCGACGGTGGTGACTTGACTCCCCCGTCAGCCTTTCTCCCTCAGAACGTGGAAGTGGAGTTCAACAGGGAGCTCCAGCGAAAGATGCCCGAACTTGACGACCTTGGTGTCGTCGAGAGAAGATCAACTACCCGGGTGGCGATCCCCGGAATGCTCGAAGATGGCTCTGTCCCTGCCCCAAAGCAGAGGGTCGAGGTCGTCGGCAAGGGCAAGGAGCTGGCGGATGAACCCGAGAGTCGGAAGAGGAAGCTGCAGTATGCCGACGGAAGGTCTGTCAGGCCCGCTACTTCTCCCCGGAGGGGAAGGTCTTCTACAACCGTGGCGACTGTTCCCGTAATGGGGTCCTCCCGGAACACGACCGTTCCCGCAGTGGGGTCCTCCCGGAGCGCGTCTGTTCCTGCAGTGGGGTCCTCCCGGGGTGTTAGCTCTGGGCGCGTGACTCCAGCACCTGGGCCGGTGGAGGCCTCCAGGTCTGGGGGTTCTTCCCGATTGAGGATAGCCTCGACTCGGGAAACGCCCGTGGCCGCGACAAGTTCCGGGGGCCTTTCCGGAGCTTCCACGCCGACTATGACCAGCCCAGAACGCCCGGGAAAAAGGTTCCGCGCAAGCTAGTGCGGAAGCCTCCCAAGGTAATTTTTAATCTCTACATTGGATAGTTGTTTTAATTGTAGCAACTATTTTTTAATTTTCTTCGTTCATCATCTGCAGCGTCCCCAAGGAGGGGAGTGAGGCTCCACCCTCAGCCACAGTGTCTGAGGCCGTGAGGGTGGGAGCTTCTGCTCCTGTCCCGGTGCCGCCCCAAGTGGTGGCTGAAGCTGCGACAGCTCTGGTACCGGCTGTCGTGGTCATGGACCTCGACTCATCCCCAGAAGTTCCTGTGGTAGCGCCGGACCACGGGAGTGAAGATGCGCCAGCGGCACCTGTCCCGGAGGTTGAAGCTCCGGGTCCTGGTGCTGAGATGATGGAAGCTCCGGCTGTTGAGCCGGGGGAAGCAGTAATCTCGGCCTCTGAGCCGGAAATTGTTGAAGCCCCGGCGGTTGAGCCAGAGGTGATTGAAGCTCCGGCGTGCGTGCCAGAAACTGAGGTAGTTCCAGCAGTTGGGTCGGCTACCTCCGAAGCACCGGCCAATGAGCCGGTCACTGTTGGAGCTCCGGCCACAGGGCCAGACGATGTTGAAGATCTTCCGGCTCCTGAGCCGGTTGTTGAAGAGGTGACAGAGCTTGAGCCCCCATTGGGAGAGGTGCCCATTCCGGAGCCAATAGCGGCTCCTGCTCCGGAAGCGACGACGTCGGAGGTACTTGCGGCCGAGCTGGAGCGCCCAGGCGAAGTCACTGGCCCCCTGCCTGAGGGGGTGAACGAAGACCTGGTGGCTGGGCCTTCCTCGATGGTGACTGAGGTCATCCCGGAGGACGGCCCTAGTGCCATGGAGACTCAGGGGACCACTCTTGTAGAGTGGGACCCAATTTTTGTATCCGAAGACCCGCTGGAACCAGCGGAGGAGACCCCAGCAGGTCCGGAACCCATCCCATTGTCGCTGTCCATTGACAACACATGTTTCAGTCTGCGTCAAGTCCAACTGGCCTTCTTCCACGACAGCAAGGCTCTTGAAGAGGAGCGCCAAACCCTTAGGCGGTGGCGTAATCGGCTCTACTTCGAGACCAAGCTGGCGCAGTCGAGGCTAGCGGATCACAAGGAGTGGATTAAGCGGGAGAAGATCCGCCTGGAGTACTGGGGCAAGTTGCTGGATGACAGGGAGAGTATGACTCGTACTCTCGACGCTCAATCCCGGGAGATCTACGATCAGGCCAAAGCAGCCAATAATGCGGCCGATGCACGCCATGAATAGCTTGAGGCCATTAACACTGCACTCATCAAGCGCCGAGAGGCACTTGAAGAGAGGGAGAAACGGCTCAAAGATGAAGAACAGATACTCCTAGAGCTACGGGATGACGTCCTGAGGAGGGAGGAGGAGCTCGTCGAGAAGGTTGCTCTGGCTGACAAGGGTCTCGAGGAGCGCGCCAAGAAATTGGAAGAGCGCTGCCAAGAGGAAGAGGAGAAGGTTTGGGTGCGAGGGCAGGAACTCTATGAACAAGAGTGTGCCCTTACTGCCAGAGAGAAGAAAGTGAGGGGTAGAGAGAAGGACCTGGTTGACCTCCGGAACAAGATCCACCTCCGGGAGGAGGAGCTCGAAAAACTCGAAAGGCGGGTTGCTGAAAAGATTTAGCAAAACGCCAAAGAAGTTGAGCGCCTCGCCTGTGAGAATTCCGAACTGACGGCGGCCAGGAGATCCTTGGAAGAAATGAAGGGCTTGAGGCTGCGGACTCCCTACAGATTTGGGAGTTCCTGGGCAAGGCCAACGACGCGCTGACACCGATGGGTTTCAGCCCCATGCACCCGGATGATCCGGAGCCAGAGCCGGACCTAGCGCTGCAGGCGTTGAGCGCAGCAGGTAGCAAGCTCTCCAAGGTGGGCGATGTCATCGCGGACCAACTGGAGGTTGAGGGGCAATCCCTGGCGAAGAACGTCGCAGAGTATGTGCTGACGTGCTACACCAGCCGGAACTCCCAATTTCCTCTGGACCCGGTGCTTGAAGGTCCTGTCGAAGGAGAAGGCGAAGCTACCCGAGCCAGCGTATCGGAGGTTGCCCAGAAGGTCGCCCAATTCTTCCATAGGGTCTAGGACCATCTCTGTAGTTCTCACTTGTATTTTCTCTTCTTCTTCCTCAATTTTGTAATCCCTGTCTCCAGATGTAATCCCTTGTCTCCAGATAAATGAAATCCCCAAAATTTTTGTGAATTTTAATTTTTGTCTTCAACACTTTTATCTTCACTTGGCCCCCTGGTAGATGTACACAATTTGATTGTGAACATGTACCAAGAGGATATTGCGTTCTGTTGAAGACTCTTTTGCTCCGAACTTGTAGAATTTAGGTTCGAAGTCTTCGATAGTGAAGGCCCCCTGAGGTTGTCGGAGCTTAGAAGCTCCGGCATTGTCTATCGCTGGAGCTTAGTAGCTCCGGCAATAGTCTCTATCAACGCGTAGAGCATCGATAGTTAATCCTCCGGGGTGTCGGAGCTTAGTAGCTCTGGCAGTGACCTTTGCCAACACTCAGTTTGCTGGCAGCAGACTCCATTTAAGAGGTCTTCTCACCATCTTTTATTCAGCGTCGACGGCTGGCCCCCCTAGGGGAGTCGGAGCTTAGTTAGCTTCGGCTTTTCTCCATCAACATATATTTTATTTTTCCTGCACACTTAAGCCAAGAAAAATAGTAAAATTCATTTCTTGTCTATATTTTCGTCGCGGCTTACGACTCTCAAGAAGATTTTAAGTCGAACGCGATTCTAAATACAACCGAATGCGTTGTCTTTTCTTCCAGATCCAACTGTACACGGACCCGCCTTACTTCGGCCTGCCGGGGTGTAGGTAGAGTGGCGTACTTAGGGTGCTTGACCAGGCTAAGTCGATAGCACACTCCAACCCTAGATTGGCTTGGCAACTTTCAGGCGAGTTGGCCATGAACAATATTTGAATCCAAAAGAATTGACAATACAACTCGAATTGTATATAAATCGGTCGAACTAAAATTTCTTAAGAATTGCACATCTTTGTTATAGACAAGAAAGCGAAAAATAAAAATGTTGAGCCTGTACAAAATAAATGCACGTGGAGTCTATTTCACATGAAGATGTCTTTCATTATAGGTCCGGGGTACAGGGGAAACAAGTACACTCTTAGGCTACGGAACCAGGCTAAGCGTGTTTCATTTCTTGTTTGACCCAGGGTAGTTAGCGACACTTTTAGTCGACTGTGACAAGCGTTGCATGAGCTTTGCGGACCTTTCGGGAAAGGTCCGGCTGCTCTCCCGAAGGAACTACCCGACTCTGTACAATGACTCTATAACATACACCTCAAGTTACTCAAGACTCACCTCCGTGGTATTAAGTGTAGAACATACGGAGGTGCTCAATGTTCCAAGGATTTGGGAGAGGTGTCCCATCCTCGGTAGCCAAGCGAACGCTTCCGGGACGGGATACTTTAATCACTCGGAAGGGCCCCTCCCAGCCGGGGGAGAGTTTGTTTAACCCTTCTCTGGATTGTATTCTCCGTAGCACCGGATTGCCTTCCTCGAGTTGTCGGTTGTGTACATGCCGCTGGTGATAATGCCGTAGGGCTTGGCAATATCGGGCATTCTGAGCAGTTGCTTGGCACCTTCCCTCCTCAAGGAGGTCTAGGTCTTCACGCCGGAGCTGGTCCTACGCGGCTTCGTCGAAGGTCCGGACCCGGAGTGAACCCAAGGTGATTTCCGGAGGAAGGATTGCTTCAGCTCTGTACAATAGAAAGAAGGGTGTCTCTCCAGTTGACCGGTTTTGGGATGTCCTGTTGGCCCATAAAGTGAGCGGAAGCTCTTCGATCCAGTTGGCTCCATGTTTTTTCAAGCACTCATAAGTGCGTGTTTTAAGTCCTTTAAGGATTTCAGCATTTGCTCTCTCAGCTTGGCCATTGCTGGCTGGGTGAGCTACGGAGGCGTAGCAAACCTGTATGCCGAGGTCTTCGCAATATCCTTGGAATGCGGAGCTTGTGAATTGGGTCCCATTATCAGTGATGATTTTGTTTGGGACTCCAAATCTGCATACAATGGACTGCAAAAAGTTGATAGCAGATTGTTTGTTGATTGTCACAACTGGTGTTGCTTCCGGCCACTTGGTGAACTTGTCAATGGTGACGTACAGGAACTTGTAACCTCCGACGGCTCTTGGGAAAGGTCCCAAGATGTCCATCCCCCACACAGCGAAAGGCCATGTAGGAGGTATCATTTGTAAGGGCTGAGCTGGAGTGTGAATTTGCTTTGCATGAAATTGACATGCTTTGCATTTTTTACCAGCTCAGTTGCATCCTGGAGTGTTGTAGGCCAATAGAAGCCATGCCGAAAGGCTTTACCAACCATCGTGCGGGAAGACGTGTGGTTCCCACACTCGCCTCCATGGATTTCTGCGACGAGCTCGCAGCCTTCTTCCCTTGTGATGCACCGCATTAGGATGCCGTTGGCACTGCGCCGATAGAGATCCCCTTCTACCAATGTGTATCTTTTAGCCAATCTGACTACCCGGTCAGCGGATACATCATCATCAGGAAGGATGTTGTCTTTCAAGTAGCTCCGGATCTCCGAGATCCATGCATCGAAACTAGCTTGAGCTTTTGAGTCTTGCGTGCTGGGTTGATCGGAGCTTCCGGCAGTACCTACGACCCTTGATGGCTGCCATTGTAACAGGGCCATCGGGACCGTCAACTTTGGGGTGCTGATTTCGCCCCCTTCACTCAGTTCGGCAGGCTGAGCTGTTGGCTTTGACAACCTCCGGACAAAAATTCCGTCAGGAGCCGGAGCTCCGGTTGACGCTTTTGTCAAGAGTTCGTCAGCTTCAGCGTTATGGGCACGCTGAACATGGTGGAGATCTAGGACTTCAAAGTCCTTCTGAAGCCTCTGGACTTCGAGGAGGTAAGTAGCTAGCTGAAGATTATTGCAGGAGCATTCACCCTTCACCTGCTTAATGATGAGCTGTGAATCTCCCTTGACCAGCAATTGCTTGACACCATATGACAGTGCCACCTTTAGTCCGTAGATGAGTGCTTCATATTCTGCCATGTTATTGGTTGCCTTGAAGTCAAGGTGTACCATGTATTTTAACTTCTTCCCAGTCGGTGCAAGGAGAAGGATTCCAGCTCCGGCCCCCTGCTTCTGCATGGAGCCGTCGAAGTAGAGGGTCCAGTGAGGCTCAGTGAAGGTTGGAGCTTGAAGCTACGTCTTCTGCTCACTGGGGCCCCCAGGGTGTGATGGAGAGGGAGTCCATTCTGCCACAAAATCTGCCAATGCTTGACTCTTGACTGCTTGTCTTGAAATAAATTCAAGATCAAATTCAGCCAATTCCGCTGCCCACTTTGGAATATTCCCAGTTGAATTGGGATTATGCAAAATTGCTCGAAGTGGGTAAGAGGTCACCACTGAGACTTTGTGAGCTTGGAAATAATGGCGAAGCTTCCTGGAGGCAATAAGAACTGCATAGAGCAGCTTATGCACCTCTAGGTATCGAGTCTTGGCATCATGTAATACTTCACTAATGAAGTACACCAGGCGCTGAATGGTCCGGACCCTCTCGGGGGAGTCCGTAGCTTCCTCTTCACTGACCCGGATCCTCTCGGAAGAATCCGGATTTTCTTCAGGGACCTCCGGGTTCTGGCTGGAGGAACCCGGAGCTTCTTCAGAAGTGACCTGGACCCTCCCGGAGGGGTCTGGGTCTCCTGAAGTGACTTCTTGTGGATTCGAATCTAGGAGCTGGGACCCAGACTCGCTTTCAGGAACTTCCGAACCCTCCCGAAAGGGTCTGGATTCCTGAGTATGGGGTAGTTCTGGTCTCTCCGCAACCAGAACCATACTGACGACTTCGTCAGTAGCTGAAATATAAAGCAACAAAGGCTCACCAGGGTTCGGAGCTACCAGAATCGGTAGAGTGGTGAGGAACTGTTTCAGTTCCTGGAATGCCTTCTCTGCTTCTTCGGACCATTGAAATGGTCCGGACTTCCTCAATAACTTGAAGAAAGGAAGTGCCCGTTCTGCCAGTCTTGAGATGAACCGGCTGAGGGCTGCTAGACATCTAGTCAACTTTTGGACGTCTTTGATGCGGGTTGTTGGCCGCATGTCTTCAATGGCCTTAATCTTCGCCGGATTAGCTTCTATGCCCCCGTGACTTACCAGGAAACCAAGAAGTTCTCCGGAGCTAACCCCGAAGACACACTTGTCTGGGTTTAGCTTTGTGCGGGTGGCCCGCAGCTTGTCGAAGACAGCCTGCAAGGTGTCAAGGAGTGACTCCTTATTCCTGACCTTGACCACGATGTCATCGACGTACACTTCCACTATGTCTCTAATGAGTTCTTCAAAAGTTTTGTACATAGCTCGTACAAAAGTTGAAGCTACATTCTTGAGACCAAAGGGCATGGCTGTGTAACAGTACAATCCATCTACTGTGATGAATGAAGTATGCTCTTCATCCTCCCTAGACATCCTGATTTGATGATACCCAGAATATGCGTCTAGGAAACACAGTAATTCACACCCGGAGGTGGAATCCACTATCTGATCTATTCTAGGTAGTGGGAATGGATCTTTTGGACATGCCTTATTTAGTGTGGTGTAGTCGATGCACATCTGAAGCTTCCCGCCAGCCTTTGGCACAACGATTGGGTTTGCCAGCCATTTTGGATGGAAGACTTCTCGGATGAATCCGGCTTCGAGTAACTTCTTCACTTCTTGTCGGATGAAGTTCTGTCGCTCTACAGATTGCTTCCGAGGCTTCTAATGCACAGGCCGGGCATCGGGGTAGATCTTCAGATTGTGCTCAATCACTTCCCTGGGGATACCAGGCATTTGTGACGGTTGCCAAGCAAACACGTCGACGTTAGCCCGGAGGAAAGTGATGAGCGCGAGTTCCTATTTGTCGTTCAATCCTACCGATATACGGGTGGTCTAATCGGCATCGGAACCAATTTGGACGACTTTGATGGGAACGTCGGTGTCGCCGCTTGGCTGCACACGAGGTGCAGAAGTCGAGCCTCATTGACGAATGCTCGGGGGTTTTGGAGTTTGCTCCTGCCTGGAGTCCTCCTCTTGCGCCGTGGTGAGAGCATGGAGTTCTTTCAGAGCAGTTACTCCGGCAGTACGATCTCCACGGATCTGGAGAACGCCTACTGGTGTTGGCATCTTCAACACCAGATAACCATAATGAGCAGCTGCCATGAATTTGTACAGGGCAGGTCTACTCAAGATGGCATTGAATGGTAAGTTGATCTGAGCGATGTCGAAGACCAACTTCTCGGTGCGGTACTTCTCCCGTGTCCCGAAGGTAACAGGGAGAGTAATAGCTCCGTGTGGGGTGATGGCCCCCGGACCTACTCCGGAGAAAGGTCGAGAGGGGTGGAGATCCGAAGGTCGGAGCTGGAGCTTAGTGAAAGCTTCGAAGCTAATGAGGTTTAGCCCCGAACCTCCGTCTACCATGACGTGGTGGAGCTGGATGTTGTTGATGGTAGGAGATACCATCAAGGGTAACTGTCCTGCTCCAACCATGCTTCGAGGACAATCCGAAGCATCAAAAGTGATGGCTGTGTCCATCCACTTTCGATGAGGTTCCGGCTTGACTGTAGGAACTACAGCGGCCATATCCCGACGCATAGTCTTGATGACACGGCGGGAGGTGATGTCCCATGATCCACCAAAAATGGTGTTCATGGTCTTCTGACTCGTTATCAGAGACGTCAGAATCATCGTCGACGGAGGTGTAGACGGCCTTCAGGAGCTTTTTGGGATCCTGAAACCCCAACTCCTCTTCAGCCGGAGCTTCGTCGACTTTTTGCTTTCCTTCCCTCTATCGGAAAGGAGATTCTTCCCGGCGCTTGTTGTAGCGCTCGGCAAGGTTTTGGACCTCCCGACAATCTTCCAAACTGTGGCTGCCCGTTTTGTGAATGGGACACCACACTTTGGGTTTGCCACCGTCTTCAGAAGACGGTCGAGGTCGCTTCTCGGGTCGTGGCCCCCGGCCACCCGGAGTTGCAGCAGCTGCAACGTTGGATGTGCCGGCCGACGGCTTCTTCTTGCCGTTGGTCTTCTTTTTCTTCTTGACACCCCCGGAGGTAGCGGCTTCTTCTTTGGAGGATTTCTTGTGACCCTCCAAGGTTGGTTTGGAGTGCATATTACGGCCCTCCGCAGCTCTGGCACATTTGTTTGCCAAGCTGAAGAGTTCCGTGACGCTGGTGATCTCCTTGATCGCCAGTTTCTCCAACATCTTCTTTTCCCGTACGCCCTGTCTGAATGCCACAATGACAGAGGCGCTAGAGATAGAAGGGATAGTGTTTCGTACCTGAGAGAACCTCTGGATGAATGACCGCAAGGATTCTCCCCCTTTTTGCACGACCGCAAAAAGTTCTAGTTCAGTGCCTGGTCGGGTGTATGAACTCCCGAAGTTGGCAGTGAACTGACGGCACAGCTCCTCCCAACTGTTGATAGAGTTGGGTGGAAGGCTCATAAACCAGGACCTGGCAGTCCCAGTTAAGGCCACTGGAAAATAATTGGCCATCACGACCTCGTTTCCTCCAGCTGCCAAGATTGCAGTGTTGTAGATCTGAAGAAATTCGGCGGGATTGACAGTCCCGTCGAATTTTTCCGGCAGGTGAGGCCGGAACTTCTGTGGCTACCTGACCATACGCAGATGCATGGCCAGGGTTGAACAGCCTCCTCCCACTCCTTCAGGAGCAGAAAGGTCCTGAGCTTCCCGTCTTTCACGGGCACGCTCAATATGGACTCGGCCGTCCTGGTGGCGGTATCGGCGATCAAGCTCTGCCCGGAGGTCATGAGTCGAAAGCCTGGATACCATGTGAGTACGTCGTGCCCCAGAGGGCAATGACGTCACTTGTTGTGACGCAGCACGTCTCCTGCTATTGGAAACGTTCGGACCAAGTCTACCAGACAAAGTCCACCGCTGCGACGGGGCTCGTCCTGAAGGAGGAGGACCCTGATTGCTGAGGCGTTCGGCTGCTGCTGCAACCAAATGCTCCACATCAGCCCTCCACTGCTCCAGTGCATCCTGGGATGCATCCGGAGGTGGTGGGCGTTGGAGAAGAGCACGCGCTGCATGGAGCGCGTGTTCCGAGTTGTCATGATTTGCCGACGCAGTAATTGACGCCGGCGCACCATCACGTTGCCCAGTACGATTTGCTGGAGGAGACGATGGTGGTGGGAGTGTGACTCCTGCTGGTGCTGAGGCTCCTGCTGGTGGTTGCCTATTGGAGGGATTGCCCCCAACATCCTGTGCAGCAGGTTGACCGTTGGTTGATCCAGCAGCTGAGTTCACCATTCTCAAAATCTCAGGCGCCCCTACCTGGCGCGCCAACTGTCGGTGGTTTGGAACCGGCATATCTCCCTACACTGCTAAGTGATAGGGGAGTTTGATGTTCGGTATGGGTGCGCGGAGATTCAAGAAGGTGAGTAGGAAATGACACAGGAGACACAAGAGTTTACGTGGTTCGGGCCGCCTGAGCGTAATACCCTACTCCACAGGTGTGTTGGTGTTGTATTAGCTGTATGAGCTTGTGTTGAGCGTCAATGGCGTGTGTCTAGCCCCCTGAACGTGTCGTCGGCCTGTCCTTTTATAGTACAAGGGCAGGCCGTTACAAGTTAGCCTGGCCTGACATGTGGCCCCAGCAGTTACTAGTATTGAGACTTATTTAACACATTTAATTGCTCTTAATGACCCTGTAACGGGCTTAGACAGCACCGTTACTGGTGTTAAGATCGTCCGTTTAAGTGTCATTAATATGGCATTAATGACACTTAATCGGGTCTTGAAGTCCTTGATTCCCCTTTGAAGATCCGGAGCCGTTGCGGGGGTCTTCTGGAGGTTAAGTGTTGAAGATTCGACGATTGGACACGTGGCAGCTCTGGAGCATACTGTGGGAAACAGAGAGCTCCGGAGCTACCTGACACGTGTCAGGTCCGGAGCTTCTCTCGGTCTGGGGTTAAGTCCGGAGGTGCCATTTCGGTACATGGCCCGGAGCTTCCCCCTTGTGGGCGGTAGCTCCGGTTTGGTAGTACACGTGGCGACCCTGGGATTAACCATGTTGGAGAAGCGGGTCTGGTTATGTCTGACATGTGGGCCTCCGAGGGTCTTAAATCAAGTATATGACTTTCCTTTGAGATATTTGTAACCTCAAGGGGTGTACGGTTCTAGGGTACCGACAAAGTGCATTTCACGGCCCTCCGCAACTCTGGCACATTTGTCGGCCAAGCTGAAGAGTTTTGTGACACTGGTGATCTCCTTGATCGCCAGTTTCTCCAACATCTTCTTATCCCGTACGCCCTGTCTAAATGCCACAATGACAGAAGCGCTAGAGATAGAAGGGATAGTGTTTCGTACCTGAGAGAATCTTTGGATGAATGATCGCAGGGATTCTCCCCCTTTTTGCATGACTGCAAAAAGGTCCAGTTCGGTGCCTGGTCGGGTGTATGAACTCCCAAAGTTGGCGGTGAACTGTCGGCGCAACTCCTCCCAACTGTTGATGGAGTTGGGTGGAAGGCTCATCAATAGTTGGGAGGAGTTGTGCCGACAGTTCACCGCCAACTTCGGGAGTTCATACACCCAACCAGGCACCGAACTGGACCTTTTTGCAGTCGTGCAAAAAGGGGGAGAATCCCTACGATCATTCATCCAAAGATTCTCTCAGGTACGAAACACTATCCCTTCTATCTCTAGCACTTCTGTCATTGTGGCATTTAGACAGGGCGTACGGGATAAGAAGATGTTGGAGAAACCGACGATCAAGGAGATGACAAGTGTCACGGAACTCTTCATCTTGGCCGACAAATGTGCCAGAGCTGCGGAGGGCCGTGAAATGCACTCCAAACCACCTCTGGAGGATCGCAAGAAATCCTCCAAAGGCGAAGCCACTGCCTCCGGGAGTGGCAAAAAGAAGAAAAAGACCAACGGCAAGAAGAAGCCGTCGACCGGCGCATCTAATGCTGCAGCTGCTGTTGCTCCGGGTGGCCGGGAGCCACGCCCCGAGAAGCGACCTCGACCGTCTTGTGAAGACGGTGACAAACCCAAGCTGTGGTGTCCAATTCATAAGACGGACAACCACAGTTTGTAAGATTGCCAGGAGGTCCAAAACCTTACTGACCACTACAACAAGCACCGGGAAGAAGTTCCTTTCCGACAGAGGGAAGGAAAACAAAAAGTTGACGAAGCTCCGGCTGAAGAGGAGTTAGGTTTTCAGGATCCTAAAAAGGTCATGAAGGTCGTCTACACCTACGTCGACGACGATTCTGATGTCTCTGACAACGAGCGTCGGAATACCATGAACACCATTTTTGGTGGATCATGGGACATCACCTCCCGCCGCGTCCTCAAGACAATGCGTTAGGACATGGCCGTTGTAGCTCCTACAGCCAGGGCAAAGCCTCATCGGAAGTGGATGGACACAGCCATCACTTTTGATGCTTCGGACTTGATAGGAAAATTGATGATGAGTCCCGATCTTCCGATAGGTAATGGGTAAGTCGATTGATGGAGATCTCGACGTTGATGATCCGAGGCTCTTGAGTAGAACACGAACAACCCCTGCAATCACTACACCACCGCTCCGTTGGTTATCAACCGTGCTTCACACGATTGACCTCGCCAAGAAGGCTAATCCCTGCAAGTGCAACCGAGAACACAAGCAAGAACGTAGAAGAAGCAATCTGAAATTGCTGAATTGGGGTTTCACAAACCGAAAAACGGCGATATTGTTGATCTAAGCAAAACCCAATTGTCTATGGCGGCTACTATGGAGTATATATAGGTGGGAGAACGTCCAAGGGGGTGTTGGGGTCGTGACCTAACCCTAACACACGAAAATAATGGACTTAGACTTGATACAAGGCCCAATGGCCCAATATGGTGGCGCAGCACCCTGACAGATTCTGTATTTGATTTTATTTCGACGATTCCCGACGACTCCATAGGAATTTTGACATGGGACCGGCTCCATTGGAAAGGTTATCCTCTCCCCTTTCCGTGCATATGTAGAACGTCCAAAACGGAGTTCGTATGCGTCCTGGGCGTCCGTTTTAGTGCGTACTGCTCCTAGACTCCGAGTTGGATACGATTTGGAGTTTGGTTCGGTTTCCATCTTCTTTGAACGAATTCTCTGGTCTTCCACGTCCCTAATACTCCCTCCAAGTACTCCTTGAACCTCTCCATGGATCCTAATCACAAATAAATCATTAAGTAGCAATTTATGCTCAAAAACATATAAGGAAATATATAAGAACGAGTTCACCTCTGAAATTAATTGTTGTGTATGAACTCTATTGATTGCATCTTGTATGTTCAATGGAGTGTTGTTTGTATCCATAGAAGTGATGTCCTCATCATCCTCCCCTTCTTGAATTGGAGTCGTCCTCGACTCAAGTTCGTCTCCTCTCATGTGTTGGTCCAAGTGTGCAATGCCATCAAATCTTCTTGTATGCATGAATGGAGGAGGCCAAGGTGGTGGACGACATAGTGCGCCATCTTGATCTTGTCCATCAAATAAGAGTGCACATTCACTTGAGCCAGGATCCCAAACAAATAAATATTGTGTCATGTTTGTAGGTGCAATAATAATGTGCATGATCTCATCATTCTCCCCTTCTTTATGACAAGCCGTCCTCGGCTTGCTCGTATGTCCAGCAAAGAGGCTTGCATTGGAGGTAGAGTAAGTGCTGTCCATAATGCACAACCACAGTGAATAATGCTTTTGTTGTCCCTGCTGCAAGGAAAACATACTAGAAAAACTTGACAAGACATTATTAGCGTTAGTACATTCATTTACTTGACCATGTTGTTGCAGCACAAAAGGAGCTTCCTCATTTGAACATATGTAAACTTTATGCACCATAAACATACCACTATGTTCATATTTGCCTATAGCATGAAAAATATTTCTACTTAACAAAGGCAATTCAGATTGAGAAAATATTATCTTCTCTACGATATCTAGATCACAAAGAGTGTCAAATTCAATATAGCCCAAAGTATTTAGAGAAGATAACAATTTCAGCTCATCCCTTTCACATGTAGTTGGGATCAAATGCTTAATTTCAGCACAAGTGAGTGATAAAGTATCAAATTCATTTGGTTGTTCTAGCATAGGTATAATATAATTATCAGCACACAACTCATTTTTGTTATAAGAATCAGTGGGAAAATCAACTAATGGTAAAGTTGTATTATGTAAAGGTTCATCTTGTTGCTGCTCATCGATAGTATGATTGGTAGCAAAATTCAGCACATCTGAAAATGTCATACCGTGGTTAACTGTAGAGCATTGTCCATTAACACTACTCTCATTTTCAGCAAGAAATTCAAATGCATTATGAGTTGATTCATCAAAAAATTCAGAAGAGTTGTTCAACACCTCACTCTCATTTGCATCCCCATTTATTTGTTCATGTTCCTGCAAAAGGTTAGGCAAAGGAGGAGGTACAACGAGAAAATTCTTATCAAGTTCATGTATTTCATCTTTACAATTAGATACATTAGCAAAAGTTTCTCGCATAAGAATTTTCATATCTTTCCATGTTCGAGGTCTTTCTAAATCACTTAAGTTGTTCCACCAAGTCAATGCACAACCTACTAATGCACTTGCAACATTTCTAATCTTTCTTTTCTCACACATATGACATTGTCCAAAAATTTTATCCAACTCTATTTCCCAAGCAATATATTCATCGTAACCAAAACCATCATAAGAAGGAAGAGATGGGAGAATGTAATTACTTCTTGTGGAAGGTGTTGTAAAGGTGGTCTGAATGTCATGTGAATCCTTGGTTGATGTTTGATTTTTAGTGCGCAACTCTATCGCGGTCTTCATCATGTCCATCATCTCAGCATATAATGCATGATTCTTGCTTTTACCTGACATTGTTAGTAGCAAACAGAAGACAACACAAAAAATATGTTATCCCTATCAACTACAAAGGATAATGGCAAAGTGGAAGTGGAATCACACACTCTCAAGCGTCTTACCACGCTCTTACAAGTGTTCTTACCGACACTGCAGGTGACAAACGGTGGCCGGTATGAAGAAACCAATGAAGTGTGGGATGATTGCAAAGGTGTATCGATTCTGCTCAAGAGTAAGGTGTAGCTTGGATGGCACTTTATTTGTAGCAAGGATTAGCAACAATGAAATCAGATAGTAAAGTTGAATAAGTGTCCAAAGTATTTGTCAAACTTGCTGGCCTAAATGTGTTCCTAGTAGTTCAAGCTAGCAAGACATGAGACAAAACTAGATGACACAAAGAATGCAAGCACTTCTGTTTTTTTTTGTTGTTTTTTTTTTCCTCTTTTTTTGTGCGGCTTTTGTTTCTTGTTTTGCACTTGCCTTTTTCTTTTTTCTTCCTTTTTTTTTTCAGAATGTGCTGCAAGGGAAGAACACAATGAAAATCAACCCAAGATATCTCGTGTGTCTGTCGCAGATTTTCTGCTCAATCTTCCAAGGACAAATAGGCACACTTATAGGCTCTAAATTGGAAAACTTAGAACAGCAAGATTGTAGATATATCTCTCCTCTTTAATTTCAATATATGGAAGACCTATTTTGGAAAAGAACAATAGGAGATACTGACCCCGAAATACAGACTGTTCAGAATTTTTAGGTCAATAACAGATTCGGATCTAATGCAATTTAGACATCGATAACTATATTTTCTGGGATAATGATGAATATGAAAGTTATAGAAAACTTCTTAAGCTTTCCAGAAAGTACAAGAACTCTAAAATACGAGTTCGTATGTGCGAGATATGATGAAAATACCGAACTGGACAGAGGCGAATCTAATCTGGACGTGATGACGTGATTCAAAAGGATGAATCACACAATGAAAAACTCAAACTAAGACCAAAAACACTTTCTAAACCAGCAATATGACTCAACCACGGACACAAACTCAACAAAAACAAACTGAATAACAAAGTTGCAAAGGCTCAATATGGTTTGGACAAAGTAATGAACAGATCTACTAAACTGCAAGTTTTTTTGTGGCTTTTTTGTGGACTCTAGGTATGAAAAACAAAACCAATGTAATCGATAGATGAATTACCTAACGGGCAACCTGGAAATCTGATACCAATTGATAGTAAAATTGATGATGAGTCCCGATCTTCCGATAGGTAATGGGTAAGTCGATTGATGGAGATCTCGACGTTGATGATCCGAGGCTCTTGAGTAGAACACGAACAACCCCTGCAATCACTACACCACCGCTCCGTTGGTTATCAACCGTGCTTCACACGATTGACCTCGCCAAGAAGGCTAATCCCTGCAAGTGCAACCGAGAACACAAGCAAGAACGTAGAAGAAGCAATCTGAAATTGCTGAATTGGGGTTTCACAAACCGAAAAACGGCGATATTATTGATCTAAGCAAAACCCAATTGTCTATGGCGGCTACTATGGAGTATATATAGGTGGGAGGACGTCCAAGGGGGTGTTGGGGTCGTGACCTAACCCTAACACACGAAAATAATGGACTTAGACTTGATACAAGGCCCAATGGCCCAATATGGTGGCGCAGCACCCTGACAGATTCTGTATTTGATTTTATTTCGACGATTCCCGACGACTCCATAGGAATTTTGACATGGGACCGGCTCCATTGGAAAGGTTATCCTCTCCCCTTTCCGTGCATATGTAGAACGTCCAAAACGGAGTTCGTATGCGTCCTGGGCGTCCGTTTTAGTGCGTACTGCTCCTAGACTCCGAGTTGGATACGATTTGGAGTTTGGTTCGGTTTCCATCTTCTTTGAACGAATTCTCTGGTCTTCCACGTCCCTAATACTCCCTCCAAGTACTCCTTGAACCTCTCCATGGATCCTAATCACAAATAAATCATTAAGTAGCAATTTATGCTCAAAAACATATAAGGAAATATATAAGAACGAGTTCACCTCTGAAATTAATTGTTGTGTATGAACTCTATTGATTGCATCTTGTATGTTCAATGGAGTGTTGTTTGTATCCATAGAAGTGATGTCCTCATCATCCTCCCCTTCTTGAATTGGAGTCGTCCTCGACTCAAGTTCGTCTCCTCTCATGTGTTGGTCCAAGTGTGCAATGCCATCAAATCTTCTTGTATGCATGAATGGAGGAGGCCAAGGTGGTGGACGACATAGTGCGCCATCTTGATCTTGTCCATCAAATAAGAGTGCACATTCACTTGAGCCAGGATCCCAAACAAATAAATATTGTGTCATGTTTGTAGGTGCAATAATAATGTGCATGATCTCATCACCACCCGTATATCAGGGGGACTGAATGAAAAATAGAAACTCGGGCTCATCGCTTTCCTCCGGGCTAATGTCGACGTGTTTGCCTGGCAACCGTCACAAATGCCTGGGATCCCCAGAGAAGTGATTGAGCACAATCTGAAGATCTACCCTGATGCACGGCCCGTGCATCAGAAGCCTCAGAAGCAATCCGTGGAGCAACAGAACTTCATTTGACAAGAAGTGAAGAAGTTGCTCGAAGTTGGATTCATCCGAGAAGTCTTCCATCCAAAATGGCTGGCAAACCCAGTCGTTGTGCCCAAGGCCGGCGGGAAGCTTCGGATGTGTATTGACTACACAACACTAAATAAGGCGTGTCCAAAAGATCCATTCCCACTACCTAGAATAGATCAGATAGTGGATTCCACCTCCGGGTATGAATTACTGTGTTTCCTAGACGCATATTCTGGGTATCATCAAATCAGAATGTCTAGGGAAGATGAAGAGCAAACCTCTTTCATCACAGTAGATGGATTGTGCTGTTATACAGCCATGCCATTTGGTCTCAAGAATGCAGCTTCAACTTTTGTATGAGCTATGTACAAAACTTTTGAAGAACTCATTAGAGACATAGTGGAAGTGTATGTCGATGACATCGTGGTCAAGGTCAAGAACAAGGAGTCACTCCTTGACACCTTACAGGCTGTCTTTGACAAGCTGCAGGTCACCTACTCAAAGCTAAACCTAGACAAGTGTAACACCCTAATTTTCATGCATCATGCCCTACATGCACTCATATACATGTTTAACATTAACCCACAACAAGAGGAATGAGTTAAAAATTGATCCGGAGCATTTAAAATTGATTTTGAGCAAAACCGCACTTAAAACGCAGGAAAGTGCGGACTAGTTCAATTTTACTGAGGACTAGTCCGATTTCTCTTTGACTAAAAACGGACTTGTCCGTTTTTGCTGCGGACTAGTCCGATTTTTTCTACTGGAAACTTTCGGACTTGTCCGATTTTGTGCGGACTAGTCCAATATTCCAAGAATCCTTGAAAATTTGCCAAGTACTTGGACTTTTCCGGACTAGTCCGGTGTTCGAATTCGGACTTGTCCGATGTTTGGCCAGGCTTGTCCGATTTTCTCTCTGGACGACTTCGGACTAGTCCGGTCCTGTCCGGACTTGTCCGATATTTCGTGACTCCGAGTTGAACTTTTGTTTTATGACTTGTTTCTTGGGTTTCACGTTAAGTGGGCCTAGGGACGTCATGCCCAACTCTTTTAGAGCCCATGTGGGACTCTAAACCGGCCTCTACTTATCCCAAACTCGAAATCCATCTAACCCTAGCCTCCACCTCTATATAAACAGCCCCACCCTTTGGCTTGACATCTATTTGCCACTTTTCCACCCACCCAAACCCTAGTTCGTGGGGAGCCACCATCAAGGAGGGAGGAGAAGATCCCAAGCAAGAAGAAGAAGAGGAGGAAACAAAAGAGGATCAAGATCTCCACCAAGTTTCGTTCTTCACCACCAATTCATCTCCAAGTTCATCACCAACCCTAGATCACCAAGATCCAAGTGTTATCTCCAAGTTTCTTGATTCATTGGAGTTCTAAACACCTGGTGTACCTTCTATTCTCTTTTCCTTACGAGAATTCAACCCCTAATCTCCGAATTTACGTCGATCTAGAAAACCCTAATCTGCTGATCTCACGGAGTGCGGACTTGTCCGGTCCCTAGCGGACTAGTCCGGTCTTCCTGGTTAAATTACATCAAATTGATTCTAAAATTTGATCTAATCGAATCCAAACCTGTATAAACTTGTTAATATCTATTAGAACTAGTTAGTGATTTTAAAAGCAATCTATTAACAAGTTCTACCTTGCATTTGCATTAATCATGCATGTTATGTCATATTGAGTAATATTTGTGCACTCTTTGATTGTGTTTCTTGTCTTGTATGTTTATTGTGTGGATTAGACGGATTTGTGCTAGAGAGTGCCGCGGAGGATCTACAGCACCAAGAGTTTGAAGGCTTTGATCCTAATCAACAGCAAGAGCAAGGCAAGTGTCCTTGAAGCACATTGATCCTATTTTTAAAATAAATGTTTTGTTTGCAAAACTGCATGCTTGTGTCAAATTGATGGGAACCCTATGATAGGAAGTTTACTAGATTTGTTAAACCACCCTTGTCACCTGGAATTTATGGTAGAGAGTCGGGAAGGGCTTTTTACCTTTTTGCTTCGCTTAATCAAATGGGATGGAAACCAACTATACCACACAATTTAATTATGCATGGATGAGATTATGGTTAACATGAACTGGTTAAATATGATATGGTAATGGGTGATCTAAGCAAGCCTGGTATGTGGATGGGTTGGATGTTATGGTGGTTTGCTTGCTTTAGATCTAAGGACCGGTTCATGCAAGAATAAGCCAGGACTACAGTGCCACCACGAGGCCAAATATGGGTGCAGCGTAGCTGATTAATTAGGGCTTTGCTAGTACTGTTTGGACCATTGTGGATGCTTTGGGAAGGGGTAGTCGGATTGGGTTTGTTGAGGATTGGTGGGACTACCCTGGGATCCGAATGGCTCAAGAGGGGGCCCTTGGTTGAAGATGTGCTCTGCGGGAAACATCGCCACCGGTGAAACCTCAGTGAGGTCTGAATAGGCTAGTAATCCCTTTGTAAAGGTTATTTTGTGATCTCTTGGCCATACACCAAAGGAAGTGTAATTGGCATAAGGGAGGTTCTTTAGTCGCCAACGGGTGATGAAATAACCAACACGTGGGTAAAGTGGTACAAACTCTGCAGAGTCTAAATAAACTATCATGATAGCCGTGCTCCCGGTTATGAGCGCCTGGATGACCTACATGATTAGAGGGAAACTGTTAATTGGGATGGTTATGGTTTGGTAATAGTTATGGCTGGTTATGGATTTAATTTCTGGTATTGAATATGGTTATTGGCAAATGGTGAAATCTGGAATTATGGATGAGGATGGTGAATTATGGACTGGTATTATGATATTACTTATGATTATGATGGGTTTACTTCACATACATATGATATATTGCTTTTCAAATGTTTTAATGTACTTTTCAGCACTTTGCCATTATTATTGTCGTCATTTGAATAAGCCACATGTCATACTTTCCACACTTGCTGAGTACGACATGTACTCACTCTTGCAATCCCCCCAACAGTTGCAGGTCAAGATTGGGAGTTTAATGGTGATAATGCGGAGTTCTAGGCCGTGTCTACTGCCAGCTTTGCATGTGGTGTTGATTGGAGCTGCGCTATACCCTATTGCTTATGCTTAGTTTGTTTAGTTTGCTTAATTAGTTTATTTCTGCTGCATTAGTTGAACTTGTCGTTAATATTCATTAGAGCTTGTATTCAAGGATAATCTGGTTTGTGTAATAAAATTTGGTTAATTAATCTTGTTCTGTGGTAATTTTTTGTATATCCTTTTGTGATTGCACTCGTGTATGTGTGGTGAACATCCTGGGCACACATATGCGTTAGCTTGGTTCATTTTTCGGAACCGGGCGTCACAGATTGGTATCAGAGCCACAGGTTGACCATAGGATGCAGGCTAGATAGAATGGACACTTTAGAGCACAAAGGAGCACTCAGGAATCGATGTGTTTTTGCTTGGAGTGCTGTTTGCTATATATATTGCTTGCTTGTGTGCGTAATAGAGGATTTTGGGATGCCTTAGCATTGCCATGTCCACCTAGGCTAGTGTAGCTAGCTGTTTAGTTTATATCCCTTGATGCATATAGTTGGGGACGTTCTCTAATTCTTACCTAATACTTTTCTTCAGATGGTGAGGACTCGCAACCGGAGGGATGGCAATGATGAGGAGGAGAACAATGGAGTGCCTCAGAACAACAATGGGCAAGGATCTACTCAGGGAGCTATCAACATTGAGCAGCTATTGGCTATGCAATACCAGCTCATGCAGACTATGAGACAGACTTTGGGACAGCTGCAGGCTGGCAACATCAACAATCAGCCCCACATGCCTCCACCGCCACCCCCACCTCCTCATAACCGATTGGGAGAGTTTATGAGGACTAGGCCGCCGACCTTTGCTCAAGCTGCTGACCCTATGGATGCGGATGATTGGCTCAAGTCCGTGGAGAAGAAGCTAGCTATTGTCCAATGCAGTGATCGGGAGAAGGTCTTGTTTGCTTCTCATCAACTAGTTGGAGCAGCTGCGAATTGGTGGGATTCTTATTGCAATGCTCATGAGAACCAAGAGAGAATTACTTGGGCCGAATTCAAGGAGAATTTTCGTTCTCATTATGTGCCGGAGGGTGTTATGATCTTGAAGAGGCAGGAATTTGAGAATTTAAGGCAAGGAAAATCAAGCGTGAGCAAATATCTCAATAAATTCACTCAACTCTCAAGGTATGCGCCCGAGGATGTGAGTCGGGACAGCCGGAAGCAATACTTGTTCATGAGGGGCTTGAACAATGAGATCCAAGTGCAACTACTCAACTGCGATTATGCCAATTTTCAGAAGCTTGTGGACAAAGCAATTGTGGTTGAGAACAAGATTCGTGAGATGGAGCAAGAAATCAAGAGGAAGGCGCCATATCAAGGACAGCAACAAGGAAGTAATGTGCGCCCTCGCTTTGCGCCGCCCAATGCGCCTCATTACAGCTCCTCTATTCCTGCTCAGCGCCCTGGTTATGCACCATGCCCAACTCAGTTTGTGCAGCAACGCCCTGTCATGCAAGCACCTAGGCCTCCGATGCCTTATGCGCCTCGTGCTGATTTTCCTGGAGCCAATGCTCAAAACCAAGCACGTCCCAATAATTCTGGTGGAGTTAAGAAGTGATATACTTGTGAAGAAGCTGGACACTTTGCGCATCAATGTCCTAAGTCAGTCCTTAGTCAAGGGAGCAATGCGCCGAGGCAAAACCCAAGACCCAATGGAGGACAACCACAAGGGAACCATGGACAGCAGAATTTTGCTCGTGGCAACGTGAACCATGTCTCAACGGAGGATGCTCAACAAGCGGATGACGTGGTCATTGGTATGTTTCTCGCCAACTCCAACCCCGCGACTATGTTATTTGATTCTGGAGCATCGCATTCACCCATTGCATTGAAGTATGTTGCCAAGTATAGTTTGCCTATCTCTCATATGAAGTTTACTCTATTGGTTAAGTCTCCTGGAGGAGAGATGAGGACAAGTATATTATGTCCAAAAATAATCCTTAGAATAAGGGGGGTAGACTTCTCCGCCAACCTCATTGTTTTGGATTCTCAAGGATTGGACATTATACTTGGTATGGACTGGTTGAGGAAGCACAATGGAGTTATTGAGTGTGCCACGAAGACAGTGAAGTTGACCAACAAAGAAGGGATCACCGTAGAATTTGAAGCATCTCAAACCGCACCAAAGCAATTTGAGTTGAATCAAATGGACGGTGCCGCAATTGAGGATATTCCGGTGGTGTGTGAATTTTTGGATGTTTTTCCAGACGATTTGCCAGGTATGCCACCTGATCGAGACATTAAGTTTGTTATTGATTTAATACCTGGAATTGCACCTATAGCTAAGAGGCCGTATAGGATGCCTCCTATGGAATTAGCGGAGCTCAAGAAGCAAATTCAAGAGCAATTAGAGAAGGGTTTCATTCGCCCAAGCTCTTCACCTTGAGGAGCGTCCGTGCTGTTGGTGGACAAGAAAGATGGATCCTAATGGATGTGCGCATATTACTGAGCTCTCAATGAGGTAACAATCAAAAACAAGTACACCTTGCCACGCATAGAAGACTTGTTTGATCAAATGAAGGGTGCTTGTGTCTTCTCTAATATTGATTTGAGGTCAGGTTATTTTCAAATGAAGATTAGATCATCGGACATACCCAAGACAGCTTTTAGGACACGATATGGATCTTATGAGTACACCGTGATGTCTTTTGGATTGACAAATGCGCCTGCCTACTTTATGTACCTCATGAATAAGGTCTTCATGGAGTACTTGGATAGGTTCGTTGTGGTGTTTATTGACGATATTATGATCTACTCGAAGGATGAGAAAGAGCATGAGGAACACTTGAGGCTTACGTTGCAGAAATTGAGGGAGCATCGATTGTATGCCAAGTTCAACAAGTGTCAGTTTTGGTTGAAAGAGGTGCCACTCTTGGGTCATATAATCTCAGGAGGAGGAGTATCGGTCGACCCTGGAAAAGTGAGAGACGTGTTGAAGTGGGAACCGCCGCAAAATGTCAAGGAAATAAGAAGTTTTCTTGGGATGACTGGATATTACCGTAGATTCATCAAGGACTTTTCCAAGATAGCCAAACCTACGACGGAGTTGCTAATGAAGGGAAAGGCGTTCCAATGGACTGAAGCTTGTCAAAATAGTTTTGAGGAGTTGAAGAAGAGGTTGACAACATCCCCAGTTTTGGTACTGTCGGATGTGAGCAAGAGTTTTGATATTTATTGTGATGCATCGAGACAAGGACTTGGATGTGTATTGATGCAAGAGGGTCAAGTGGTCGCCTATGCATCAAGACAATTGAAGAAACATGAGCAGAATTACCCCACGCACGATTTGTAACTCGCAGCAGTGGTACACGCATTGAAGATTTGGAGACACTATATCCTTGGACATAGGTGTGAAATTTATACGGATCATAAGAGTTTGAAGTATATTTTCACACAAATGGATCTGAACTTGAGGCAACGTAGATGGTTGGAGCTCATCAAAGATTATGATTTGGGGATCAACTATCATCCGGGAAAGGCCAATGTAGTGACCGATGCTTTGAGTAGGAAGGGAGTAAGTCATCAACTCACAGTTTGAGAGTTACCATTCGAGTTATGTAAGGAGTTTGAAAGGTTGAACCTCGGATTTGTAAATGAGACGGAGATGATGGAGTTAAACCCAACCTTGGAACAAGAAATTTGAGAGTCACAAACCACAGATGAGGAGATCAAGGAAATCAAGGAAAGGTCCGAAGAAGGGAGAGAATTCAGATTTGATGAGGACGAACATGGTACCTTATGGCTTGGAAAGAGAATCGTTGTGCCTAATATAAAGCATATTCGGGAGACAATATTAAAGGAGGCACATGACTCGCCTTACTCGATTCACCCCGGTTGTACGAAGATGTACAAAGACTTGAAGACTTGCTATTGGTGGGATAGCATGAAGAGGGACATAGCCGAATATGTTGCATTGTGTGACGTGTGCCAATGAGTCAAGGCAGAACATCAAAGGCCAGCAGGATTATTGCAGCCATTAAAGATTCCGGAGTGGAAGTGGGAAGAGATTGGTATGGACTTTATAGTTGGATTACCACGAACCCAGTCTGGCTATGATTCAATATGGGTCATTGTAGATCGGTTGACAAAATCAGCTCACTTCATTCCTGTCAAGACCACATATACCACCGCGAAGCTAGCAAAATTGTATATGGAGCATATTGTGTGCCGACATGGAGTACCGAAGAAGATAGTCTCAGATAGAGGTTCTCAATTTACTTCCAGGTTTTGGCAAAAATTGCATGAAGCTTTGGGAACGAGGTTGAATTTTAGTTCAGCGTATCATCCTCAAATGGATGGACAAACCGAGAGGACCAATCAGATTTTGAAGGACATGTTAAGAGCTTGTGCTTTAAAGCATGGGAAAAGTTGGGACAAAAGCTTGCCATACGCAGAATTTTCATACAACAATAGTTACCAAGCAAGCTTGAAAATGTCACCGTATGAAGCGCTTTATGGGAGGAAGTGTAGGACACCTTTATTCTGGAATGAGGCAGGAGAAACTCAAGTATTTGGTCCGGATGTGTTGCAAGAAGACAAAAAGCAAGTCCGAATAATTCGTGAAAACTTGAGGGCTGCCCAATCAAGGCAAAAAGGCTATGCGGACAATAGGAGAAGGAAATTAGCCTTTGAAATAGGAGATTTTGTCTACCTCAAGGTGTCACCAATGAGAGGTCATAAGAGGTTTAACATAAGAGGAAAGCTCGCACCTCGTTATATTGGACCATTCAAGATTTTGGACAAAAGAGGAGAAGTAGCGTATAAGTTGGAGATGCCAGCTCATCTTTCAGACGTACATGATGTCTTTCATGTTTCCCAGCTCAAGAAGTGCTTGAGGGTACCGGAAGAACAAGTGCCAATGGAAGGATTGGAGCTAGAGGAAGATTTGACTTATGCTGACCAACCAATCAAAATCTTGGAAACCAAGGAGAGAGTCACAAGGAACAAGGTTATTAGATGGTGTAAAGTTCAATGGAAGCACCACACAGAAAAAGAAGCGACGTGGGAATTGGAGGATGATCTCAGGAAGGAATTTCCCTATCTCTTCTCTTCCACGTCGAATCTCGAGGGCGAGATTCATTCTAAGGGGAGTAGGTTTGTAACACCCTAATTTTCATACATCATGCCCTACATGCACTCATATACATGTTTAACATTAACCCACAACAAGAGGAATGAGTTAAAAATTGATCCGAAGCATTTAAAATTGATTTTGAGCAAAACCGCACTTAAAATGCAGGAAAGTGCGGACTAGTCCGATTTTACTGAGGACTAGTCTGATTTCTCTCTGACTAAAAACGGACTTGTCCGTTGTTGCTGCGGACTAGTCCGATTTTTGCTACTGGAAACTTTTGGACTTGTCCGATTTTGTGCGGACTAGTCCGATATTCCAAGAATCCTTGAAAATTTGCTAAGTACTTGGACTTTTCCAGACTATTCCGGTGTTCAAATTTGGACTTGTCTGATGTTTGGCCAGACTTGTCCGATTTTCTCTCTGGACGACTTCGGACTAGTCCGATCCTGTCCGGACTTGTCCGATATTTCGTGACTCCGAGTTGAACTTTTGTTTTACGAATTGTTTCTTAGGTTTCACGTTAAGTGGGCCTAGGGACGTCGTGCCCAACTCTTTTAGATCCCATGTGGGACTCTAAACTGGCCTCTACTTATCCCAAACTCGAAAACCATCTAACCCTAGCCTCCACCTCTATATAAACAACCCCACCCTTTGGCTTGACATCTATTTGCCACTTTTCCACCCACCCAAACCCTAGTTCGTGGGGAGCCACCATCAAGGAGGGAGGAGAAGATCCCAAGCAAGAAGAAGAAGAGGAGGAAACGAAAGAGGATCAAGATCTCAACCAAGTTTCGTTCTTCACCACCAATTCATCTCCAAGTTCATCACCAACCCTAGATCACCAAGATCCAAGTGTTATCTCCAAGTTTCTTGATTCATTGGAGTTCTAAACACCTGGTATACCTTCTATTCTCTTTTACTTACGAGAATTCAACCCCTAATCTCCGAATTTACGTCGATCTAGAAAACCCTAATCTGCTGATCTCGCGGAGTGTGGACTTGTCCGGTCCCTAGCGGACTAGTCCGGTCTTCCTGGTTAAATTACATCAAATTGATTCTAAAATTTGATCTAATCGAATCCAAACCTGTATAAACTTGTTAAAATCTATTAGAACTAGTTAGTGATCATTAAAAGCAATCTATTAACAAGTTCTACCTTGCATTTGCATTAATCATGCATGTCATGTCATATTGAGTAATATTTGTGCACTCTTTGATTGTGTTTCTTGTCTTGTATGTTTATTATGTGGATTAGACGGATTTGCGCTAGAGAGTGCCGCGGAGGATCTACAGCACCAAGAGTTTGAAGGCTTTGATCCTGATCAACAGCAAGAGCAAGGCAAGTGTCCTTGAAGCATATTGATCCTGTTTTTAAAATAAATGTTTTGTTTGCAAAATTGCATGCTTGTGTCAAATTGATGGGAACCCTATGATAGGAAGTTTACTAGATTTGTTAAACCCTTGTCACCTGGAATTTATGGTAGAGAGTCGGGAAGGGCTTTTTACCTTTTTGCTTCGCTTAATCAAATGGGATGGAAAACAACTATACCACTCAATTTAATTATGCATGGATGAGATTATGGTTAACATGAACTGGTTAAATATGATATGGTAATGGGTGATCTAAGCAAGCCTGGTATGTGGATGGGTTGGATGTTATGGTGGTTTGCTTGCTTTAGATCTAAGGACCAGTTCATGCGAGAATAAGCCAGGACTACAGTGCCACCACGAGGCCAAGTATGGGTGCAGCGTAGCTGATTAATTAGGGCTTTGCTAGTACTGTTTGGACCATTGTGGATGCTCGGGGAAGGGGTAGTCGGATTGGGTTTGTTGAGGATTGGTGGGACTACCCTGGGATCCGAATGGCTCAAGAGGGGGCCCTTGGTTGAAGATGTGCTCTGCGGGAGACATCGCCACCGGTGAAACCTCAGTGGGGTCTGAATAGGCTAGTAATCCCTTTGTAAAGGCTATTTTGTGATCTCTTGGCCATACACCAAAGGAAGTGTAATTGGCATAAGGGAGGTTCTTTAGTCGCTGACGGGTGATGAAATCACAAACACGTGGGTAAAGAGGTACAAACTCTGCAGAGTCTAAATAAACTATCATGATAGCCGTGCTCCCGGTTATGAGCGCCTGGATGACCTACATGATTAGAGGGAAACTGGTAATTGGGATGGTTATGGTTTGGTAATAGTTATGGCTAGTTATGGATTTAATTTCTGGTATTGAATATGGTTATTGGCAAATGGTGAAATCTGGAATTATGGATGAGGATGGTGAATTATGGACTGGTATTATGATATTACTTATGATTATGATGGGTTTACTTCACATACATATGATATATTGCTTTTCAAATGTTTTAATGTACTTTTCAGCACTTTGCCATTATTATTGTCGTCATTTGAATAAGCCACATGTCATACTTTCCACACTTGCTGAGTACGACATGTACTCACTCTTGCAATCCCCCCCCAACAGTTGCAGGTCAAGATTGGGAGTTTAATGGTGATAATGCGGAGTTCTAGGCCGTGTCTACCGTCAGCTTTGTCTGTGGTGTTGATTGGAGCTGTGCTATACCCTATTGCTTATGCTTAGTTTGTTTAGTTTGCTTAATTAGTTTATTTCCACTGCATTAGTTGAACTTGTCGTTAATATTCATTAGAGCTTGTATTCGAGGATAATCTGGTTTGTGTAATAAAATTTGGTTAATTAATCTTGTTCTGTGGTAATTTTCTGTATATCCTTTTGTGATTGCACTCGTGTATGTGTGATGAACATCCTGGGCACACATATGCGTTAGCTTGGTTCATTTTTCGGAACCGGGCGTCACAACAAGTGTGTCCTCGGGGTTAGCTCCGGAAAACTTCTTGGTTTCCTGGTAAATCACCGGGGCATAGAGGCTAATCCGGCGAAGATCAAAGCCATTGAAGATATGCGGCCACTAGCACGAATCAAGGATGTCCAAAAGCTAACTGGATGTCTATCAGCCCTCAGCCAGTTCATTTCAAGACTGGCGGAACGGGCACTTCCCTTCTTCAAGTTATTGAGGAAGTCCGGACCATTCCAATGGTCTGAAGAAGCAGAAAAGGCGTTCCAGGAGCTAAAACAGCTCCTCACCACCCTACCAACTCTGGTAGCTCCGAACCCTGGTGAGCCTTTGCTGCTTTACATTTCAGCAACTAACAAAGTCGTCAGTATGGTCCTGGTTGCGGAGAGACCAGAACTATCCCATGCTCAGGAATCCAGACCCCTCCGGGAGGGTCCGGAGGTTCCTGAAAGTGAGTCTGGGTCCAGTTCCCACACTTGAGTCCACAAGAAGTTACTTTATAAGACCCAGACCCCTCCGGGAGGGTCCAGGTGGCTTCTGAAGAAGCTCCGGGTCCCTCCAGCAAGGACCTGGAGGTCCCCGAAGAAGATCTAGATCCCTCTGGGAGGATCCGGGTCAATAAAGAGGAAGCTTCGGGCCCCTCCGGGAGGGTCCAGACCATCCAGCGCCTAGTGTACTTCATCAGTGAAGTACTTCATGATGCCAAGACTCGATACCTAGAGGTGCATAAGCTGCTCTATGCAGTTCTTATCGCCTCCAGGAAGCTTCGCCATTACTTCCAAGCTCACAAGATTTCAGTGGTGACTTCTTACCCACTTCGAGCAATCTTGCATAATCCCAATTCAACTGGGAATATTGCAAAGTGGGCAGCGGAATTGGCCGAATTCGATCTCGAATTCATTCCAAGACAAGCATTCAAGAGTCAAGCATTGGCAGATTTTGTGGCGGAATGGACTCCCTCTCCATCAAACCCTAGGGGCCCCAGTGAGCAGAAGCCGGAACAGAAGGCTCCGGTCTTCACCGAGCCTCACTAGACCCTCTAGTTCGATGGCTCCATGCAAAAGCAGGGGGCCGGAGCTGGAATCCTTCTCCTCGCACCAACCGGGGAGAAGGTAAAATACATGGTACACCTTGACTTGAAGGCGACCAAAAACATGGCGGAGTACGAAGCACTCATCTACGGACTAAAGGTGGCACTGTAATACGGTGTCAAGCAGCTGCTGGTCAAGGGAGATTCACAGCTCATCATTAAACAAGTGAAGGGTGAATGCTCCTGCAACAATCTCCAGCTAGCTGCTTACCTCCTTGAAGTCCAGAGGCTTCAGAAGGACTTCGAAGTCCTAGACCTCCACCACGTCCAGCGTGTCCACATCACTGAAGCCAACAAACTCTCGACGAAAGCGTCAACCGAGCTCCATCTCCCTGACGGAACTTTTGTCCAAAGATTGTCAAAACCCACAGCTCAGCCTGCCGAACTGAGCGAAGGGGGCGAGATCAGCATCCCGAAGCTGACGGTCCTGATGGCCCTGTTACCATGGCAGCCATCAAGGGTCGTAGGTGCTGCCGGAAGCTCCGAGCAACCCAGCACGCAAGACTCAAATGCTCAAGTTAGCTCCGATGCATGGATCTCGGAGATCCGGAGCTACTTGAAAGACAACATCCTTCCTGACGATGATGTATCCGCTGACCGGATAACCAGATTGGCTAAAAGATACACGTTGGTAGAAGGGGATCTCTACCAGCGCGGTGCCAACGGCGTCCTAATGCGGTGCATCACAAGGGAAGAAGGCTGCGAGCTCCTCGCAGAAATCCATGGAGGCGAGTGTGGGAACCACGCGTCTTCCCGCACGCTAGTCGGTAAAGCCTTCCGGCATGGCTTCTACTGGCCTACAACACTCCAGGATGCAACTGAGCTGGTGAAGAAATGCGAAGCATGCCAATTTCATGCAAAGCAAATTCACACACCGGCTCAGCCTCTACAAATGATACCTCCTACATGGCCCTTCGCTGTCTGGGGGATGGACATCTTGGGACCTTTCCCAAGAGCCGTCGGAGGTTACAAGTTCCTGTATGTCGCCATTGACAAGTTCACCAAGTGGCCGGAAGAAACTCCAGTTGTGACAATAAACAAGTAATCTGCTATTAACTTTTTGTAGTCCATTGTATGCCGATTTGGAGTCCCAAACAAAATCGTTACTGACAACGAGACCCAATTCACAAGATCTGCATTTCAAGGATATTGCGAAGACCTCGGCATTCAAGTTTGCTACGCCTCCGTAGCTCACCCGACAAGCAATGGCCAGGCCAAGAGAGCAAATGCTGAAATCCTGAAAGGACTCAAAACGAGCACCTATGAGCGCTTGAAAAAACATGGAGCCAACTGGATTGAAGAGCTTCCGCCCACTCTATGGGCCAACAGGACAACTCCAAACCGGTCAACTGGAGAGACACCCTTCTTCCTGGTGTACGGAGGTGAAGCAATCCTTCCTCCGGAAATCACCTTGGGATCACTCCGGGTCCGGACCTTCGACGAAGCCACGCAGGACCAGCTCCGGCGTGAATACCTAGACCTCCTTGAGGAGGGAAGGTGCCAAGCAGCTGTTCAGAATGCCCGATACCGCCAAGACCTTCGGCGCTATCATCAGCGGCATGTACACAACCGACAGCTCGAGGAAGGCAATCTGGTGCTACGGAGAATACAGTCCAGAGAAGGGTTAAACAAACTCTCCCCCAGCTGGGAGGGACCCTTCCGAGTGATTAAAGTATCCCGTCCCGGAAGCGTTCGCTTGGCTACCGAGGATGGGACACCTCTCCCAAACCCTTGGAATATTGAGCACCTTCGTAAGTTCTACACTTAATATCACGGAGGTGAGTATGTAGTAACTTGAGATGTATGTTATAGAGTCATTGTACAGAGTCGGGTAGTTCCTCCGGGAGAACAGCCGGACCTTTCCCGGAAGGTCCGCAAAGTTCATGCAACACTTGTCACAGTCTCAGAACTAAAATTGTTGCTAGCTACCTTGGGTCAAACGAGAAATGAAGCACGCTTAGCTTGGTTCCGTACCCTAAGAGTGTTCTTGTTTCCCCTGTACCCCGGACCCATAATGAAAGACATCTTCATGTTAAACAAACTCCACGTGCATTTATTTTGTACAGGCTCAACATTTTTTATTTTTCTCTTTCTTGTCTATAACAAAGTTGTGCAATTCTTAAGAAATTTTAGTTCGACCAGTTCATGTACAATTCGAGCTGTATTGTCAATTCTTTTGGATTCAAATTTTGTTCATGGCCCACTCGCTTGAATGCCGCCAAGCCAATCTAGGGCCGGAGTGTGCTATCGACTTAGCCTGGTCAAGCACCCTAAGTACGCCACTCTACCTACACCCCGACAGGCCGAAGTAAGGCGGGTCCAATTACAATCGGATCTGGAAGAAAGAAGGCAAAACATTCGGTTGTATTCAGAATTGTGTTTGACCTAAAACTTTCTTGGGAATCGTAAGCCGTGACGAAGTTATAGGCAAGGAGCAAATTTTACTATTTTTCTTGGCTTCAGTGTACAGGAAAAATAAAGAATCCACGTTGATGGAGAAAATACGGAGCTAACAAAGCTTCGACTCCCCCTAGGTGGCTTGTGATCGATGTTAAACATTGAAAACGAGCATTACCAGAGCAACCAAGCTCCGGCAAAGCTATGGGGGCCAGCCGTCGATGCGAAATAAAAGATGGTGAGAAGACCCCACAAGCGGAGTCTGCTGCCGACAAGCTACGCGTTGGCAAAGGTCACTGCTGGAGCTACTAAGCTCCAACACCCCGGAGGGCTAACTATCGATGCTCTACGCGTTGATAGGGACTATTGCCGGAGCTACTAAGCTCCGACGGTAGTCAATGCCGGAACTTCTGAGCTCTGACAACCTCAGTGGGCCTTCACTATCGAAGACTTCGGACCTACACTATACAAGTTCGAAGCAAACGAGTCTTCAACAAAATACAATATCCTCTTGGTACATGTTCAAAATCAAATTGTGTACATCTACCAGGGGCCAAGTGAAGACAGAAGTGTTGAAGACAAAAAATGAAATTCATTAACAAATTGTGGATTTCATTCATCTGGAGACCAGGGATTACAAAATTGGGGAAGAAAAAGAGAAATACAAGTGGGAGCTACAGAGATGGTCCTAGACCCTATGGAAGAACTAGGCGACCTTCTGAGCAACCTCCGATACATTGGCTTGGGTGGCTTCACCTTCTCATTCGACGGGACCTTCAAGCACCGGGTCCTGAGGAAATTGGGGATCCCGGCTGGTGTAGCATGTCAGCACATACTCTGCGACGTTCTTCGCCAGGGACTGCCCCTCAGCCTCCAACTGGTTCGCGATGATGTCACCCACCTTGGAGAGTTTGTCACCCGCCGAGCTCAACGCTTGCAATGCCAAGTCCGGCTCCAGCGCCGGATCCTCCGGACGCACGGGACTGAAGCCCATTGGTGTCAGCCGTCGTTGGCTTTGCTCAGGAACTCCCAAACCTGTAGGGAGTCCGCAGTCCTCAAGCCCTTCAGTTCCTCCAAGGATCTTTTGGCCGCCGCCAGTTCAGAATTCTCACGAGCAAGGCGCTCAAACTCGTTGGCATTTTGCTGAATCTTTTCAGCAACCTGCTTCTCGAGTTTTCCGAGCTCCTCCTCCCGGAGGTGGATCTTATTCCGGCGGTCGACCAGGTCCTTCTCCCGGCCCCTAACTTTCTTCTCCCTGGCAGAGATGGCACACTCTTGCTTGTAGAGTTCACGCCCTCGCACCCAGGCCTTCTCCTCCTCCTCAACGCAACGCTCCTCCAATTTCTTGGTGCATTCCTCGAGGCCCTTGTCAGCCAGAGCCACCTTTTCGGCGAGCTCCTCCTCCCTCTTCACGACATCATCCCGCAGCTCTAGGAGTTTTTGCTCTTCGTCTTCGAGCTTCTTCTCCCTCTCCTCAAGTGCCTCCCGGCGCTTGATGAGGCTAGTGTTAATGGCTTCAAGCCTTTCTTGGCGATCATCAACCGCACTATTAGCTGCCTTGGCCTGCTCATAAATGGCCCGAGATTGAGTGTCGAGGGCACGAGTCAAGCTCTCCCTATCATCCAATAATTTGCCCCAGTATTCTAGGAGGACCTTCTCCTGTTTGATCCACTCCTTGTCGTCTGCCAGCCTCGACTGTGCCAGCTTGGTCTCGAAGTAGAGCCGATTACGCCACCGCCTAAGGGTTTGGCGCTCCTCTTCAAGAGCTTTGCTGTCGTGGTAGAACGCCAGCTGGACTTGACGCAGACTGGAGCAAGCGTTGTTAATTGACAACGACAGGGGAATAGGGTCCGGACCTGCTGGGGTCTCCTCCGCTGGTTCCAGCGGGTTCTCGCTTACAAAAATTGGGTCCCACTCCACAAGAGTGGTCCCCTGAGCCTCCACGGCACTAGGGCCGTCCTCTGGGATAGCCTCAGTCGCCATCGAGGAGGGTCCCGCAGAAGAAGTTCCGACCTCCGGAAGTGGTTCCGAAGGCCCTGCCACCAGGTCTTCATTTGCCCCCTCAGGCAGGGGGCCAGCGACTTCATCAGGGCACCCTGGCTCAGCAGCAGGCACTTCCGCCGTCATCACTTTCGGAGCAGGGGCTACTTCCGGCTCCGGCCTGGGCTCCTCCTCCGCTGGTGGCTCGGGTGTTGGCGCCATAACCATCATGGGTTCGAGTGCTGATGCCTCCGCAACGACCGGCTCGGGCACCAGAAGATCAACAACAACAACCGGCCCTGAGGCCGGAGCCTCAACCTCAACCGGCTCAGGCACCAGAAGGTCTTCAACTACAACCGGCTTTGCAGCCGGAGCTTCAGTGGCAACCGGCTCTGAGGCTGGAGCTTCGGAGGTAGCCGGCTCAACCGCTGGGACTTCCTCAACATCCGGCTCGCTCGCCGGGACTTCAATAACCTCTGGCTCAGCCGTCGGGGCTTCATCAATTTCCAACTCTGGTGCCGGAATCACTGCTTCCTCCGGCTCAGCGGCCGATGCTTCCAACATCTCAGCATCAAGACCCGGGGCTTCAACCTCCGGGCAGGTGCCGCTGGCGCATCTTCTCTCCCGTGCTCTGGTGCTACCACGGGAGTCGAGGTCCATGACCACGACAGCTGGCGTCGGAGCTGCTGCAGCTTCAGCCACCAATTGGGGCGGCACCGGGACAGGAGCAGAAGCCTTCGCCCTCACAGCTTCAGCTGCTGTGGCTGAGGGCGGAGCCTCACTCCTCTTCTTGGGTACGCTGCAGATGATGGATGAAGAAACTTAAAAAACAGTTACTACAACAAAACAACTATCTAAGGTAAAGATTAAAAATTACCTCGGAAGGCTTCTGCACTAGCTTGCACGGAATCTCTTTCTCGGTCGTTCTAGACTGACCATGGCCGCTGCCAGCGTGGTAGCTCCGGAAGGCCCCCCGGAACTTTTTGCAGCCGTGGGCATTTCCTTAGTCGAGGCCCCCCTCGACCGGGAAGGACCTTCGGACCCAGAAACCTCAGCTGGCCCTTGTACTAGAGTCACATGCCTGGGGCTAGCACCCCGAGAAGACACTGCTGCAGGTGCAGTCGTTGCAGTTGTAGAAGACCTCCCCCTCCGGGGAGAAGGAGCTGCTGCAGAGGGTGCAGGCCTGACTGACCTTCCATTGGCATGCTTTAGCTTCCTCTTCCGACTCGAGGGTTCGGCCACCAGCTCCTTGCCCTTGCCGACCACTTCGGTCCTTGGCTTCGAGGCAGGGGCGGAGCCACCTTCAGAAGCCCCAGGGATCACCACCCTGGAAGTCGATCGTCTCTTGACGACACCGAGGTCGTCAAGCGCCGGCATCATCCGCCGGAGCTCCCTGCTGAACTTTACTTCCACGTTCAGAGGGAGGAAAGCTGGTGGCGGGGTCAAGTTATCACCCGCGACGTCGATGCCGTGCTGGAACTTCTTGAGATGAAACTCCAAGGTCGCCCCCTCCATGTTGGACTTCAGCCCAGTCTTGACCCGGTCGTCGTCCATCACACTATTGAGGGTCCAAGTGAGTTTTTCTCTCCTCTTCAGCGGTGCCCACCTGTTGACTAGGAAATTGCAAATACCGCCTGAGGAGTTAATCCTCCCATCACACATTGGCAGATCCTAGTGAGAGCAGGGTTGAAGGCATCCGACAGCACCAGAGCTTCACTCCAGACTGCAGTGTCGATGTTGGGGAGGCCTTTGGGCAGCTCCAGCTTCTCGTGCTCCTCCACCCAGATGACTATCCAGTCCTTCTTCCAATCATCCCACTTTCCAGAGGGAAACGACCAGAGGTACTTGAATGGGCACTTCTTGCGCTTCACAAAGTAGTAGAAGCCAAGGTACTCATCACTCTTTCCAGTGGTATGGACAGTGAAGAAGGTCCGGAAAAGCTCAATGCAGGGGGGGATGCCCACCCACATTTCACAGAAGTGGACGAAGACAAACACTAGAAGAATGGAGTGGGGGCCAAGGTGGTACAGCTGTAGACCATAGAAGTCTAGCAGCATCAAGAAAAAGGAGGAAAAAGGTGGGATCAACCCCACCATGGCGTACGCAGAAAAGTACACCATCTCGCTGGCGTGCTCCTTCTCGAATGGGAGCTCTCCCCCAGCTCGGACCAGGTGGTTGAAGAAGTCCGGGGACCACCCCATGAGGGCCCAGACCTTCTTTAGGTCACTTTCGGTCTTCAAGCGGCTCTTGCGGAGACCCAACTCCATCGCAGCACAACGAGGCAAGGGAGGAAAAGGAAGCACAAGTTTGGGATTTCGAGCGCAAGTTCAGAAGAGAGGCATAAAGAACCCCAGACGGTGCGTACTTTCCTTCTTAAGTAAGCCCCCGCAACGCTTGGATGGAAACCGCAGGGAAGCCGAAGATACTATTCAAAAATTTCACCCTGCCGATGACAAGAGGGCCCGGGACCACCCCGACGATCAAGCGAGGTTCTTACCCAGGCGAACAGTTGTCATCATGAAAGGCGGGAAGCCCGAAGGCGGCGGCCTGACAAGGCGCACGGAACCGATACGATTTTCGTATCGGGAACCGGCGACCTTCAATTGCGTGAGATCCGCATGCCAAAGATCTCATTTGCCGCACCCAGGATATGCCACGCGGCGAGGATTTAACTCCAAAACTATCGCCAACGGCACATTTGAAGTCCTTTGAAGACTCGGCTCAAAAGTCGAAGGATGGACCCACCTCCGGTGGCATGACTTCACCCAAGGGGTCTTCCCCAGAGGTGGGCCCAGGGGGCCACTGTCGGTACCCTGAGTACCGTATACCCCATGAGATTGCAAAGATCTCAAGGAAATGTCATCTACTTGATTTGAAGACCTTCGGAGGCCCACATGTCAGACATAACTGGACCCGCTTCCCCAAAATGGTTAGTCCTAGGGTCGCCACGTGTACCATCAAACCGGAGCTACCGCCCACAAGGGGGAAGCTCCGGGCTATGTACCATAACGGCACCCCCGGACCTAACCCCAAACTGAGGGAAGCTCCAGAACTGACACGTGTCTGGTGGCACCGGACCTATCTGTTCCCCACAGTATACACCGGAGCTGCCACGTGTCCAACCGTCGGATCTTTAGCCTCAGACCTCCAGTAGAATCCACAACGGCTCCGGATCTTCAAAGGGGAATCAAGGACTTCAAGACCCGATTGAGTGTCATTAATACTATGTTAATGACACACGATCGGACGACCCTTATTACCAGTAATGGCGCTGTCAGAGCCCGTAACTCGGTCATTAAGGGTGATTAAGCGCATCAAATGTGTATCAATATTAGTAGCCGTCGGGGCCACATGTCGGGCCAGGCCAACTTGTAACGGCCTGTCCTTGTACTATAAAAGGACAGGCCGACGATACATAGAGAACATCGGGTCTGATCGGCTCACACGCGCTCTAAACTCACGTCACCTGAGTTGAGTTCATACATCCAATACAACACCAACACACCCCGTGGAGTAGGGTATTACGCTCAGGCGGCCCGAACCACGTAAATCTTTGTGTCTCCTATGTCATTTTACATTTGACCTTCTTGAATCTCCGCGCGCCCACACCGAACTTCAAACTCCGCAAACACTTTTAGTAGTGTCGGGAGATCTGCCGGATCAAAACCGCTGATAGAAACCTAGAAAGAACTTCAATTCTCCCATCATCGACATCTCAAATCTTTTCGTCATGATTTTGCTAAACTCTTCACAAAAAGATTGGTTAGTAGAACCAAATATTATGTCGTCAACATAAATTTGGCATACAAATAAATCATCATCCATGTTATTAGTAAAGAGTGTGTAGTCGACCTTTCCTATCTTAAAACCATTGTCAATGAGAAAATCTCTAAGGCACTCATACCAAGCTCTAGGATCTTGTTTGAGGTCGTAGAGAGCTTTATGAAGCTTAAAGACGTGGTTAGGATACATATCATCTTTGAAGCCAGGTGGTTGCTTCACATACACCTCCTCCTTGATAGGTCCTTTGAGGAAGGCGCTTTTCACGTCCATTTGATACAACTTGAAATCGTTTTGAGTAGCATAGGCCAATAATATGCAAATAGACTCAAGCCTAGCTACGGGAGCAAAATTTTCATCGAGGTCCAAACCTTCGACTTGAGAGTACCCTCTGGCTACGAGTCTAGCTTTGTTTCATGTTACCATGACATGCTCATATACTTGTTGTGGAAGACCCACTTGGTGCCTACCACATTGGCATTAGATCTTCTCACGAGCTCCCATACTTTGTTCCTCTTGAAGTTGTTGAGCTCCACTTGCATGGCTATCACCCAATTCGGATCTCATATGACATCTTCAACCTTAAATGGTTCTAAAGAAGACACCAAGGAATAGTGAGCACAAAAATTAGCCATACGAGAGCGAGTCATTACCCGCTTGGAGATGTCTCCAAGTATGTTGTCAATAGGATGATCCCGTTGAATACATTGATGGACTTTTGGGTGTGGTACACTTGGTCTTGAGTCAACTTCTTCATCTCCCTCATCTTCATAGTACCCCCCTTGAACATTGTCACCACATTGATCTTTTTTTTCTTGACCATGGTGATCTTGATCTTTTTGTTGATCTTGGGGGTCTTGGACTTAATCTTGTGCTTGTGGCACCTCTTGTGATGGGAATGGATCACTTGGGCCTTGTTGCTCTTGAAGTCTTACATCACCAAGTGCCATCCTTCTCAATGCTAAACATGGTGCCTCTTCTTCATCTAGCACACATTGATCAACTTTCTCCACTTGGGAGCTATTAGTTTCATCAAATACAACGTCATGTGCGATTTCAACACAACCGGAGGTTTTGTTGAAGACACGATAGGCGTAGATGTTTGAATGATAACCAAGCAAGAAACCGTCATTGGATTTCAAAGCGAACTTCATAATTCGAGGATTCTTGTTGAGAATGTAACATTTGCTGCCAAAGACTCTAAAGTTGGAGATGTTTGGTTTTGTTACCTGTTAGAAGTTCATATGGAGTCTTCTTCAATAGGCGATGGAGGTAGAGGCGGTTTATGGCATGGCAAGCGGTGTTGGCTGCTTCTGCCCAAAACCGATCGAAAGTCTTGTACTTATCAAGCATGGTCCTTGACATCTCTATTAGAGTTCAGTTGTTCCTTTTGGTCACCCCATTTTGTTCGGGTGAGTAGGGTGCTGAAAACTCATGCTTGATGCCCTTCTCGTCCAAGTACTCTTCAACTTGAGTGTTTTTGAATTCGGTGCCATTATATCTTCTTATCATCTTGATTCTTAAGGAGAACTCATTTTAAGCTCTCCTAAAAAAACTCTTGAGCACACCTTGTGTTTCACCTTTGTCATGCAAGAAAAACACCCAAGTGAAGCAGGAAAAGTCATCAACAATAATTAAACCATATTTGTTATCGCCAATGCTTATGTAAGCAATGGGACCAAAAAGGTCCATGCGCAACATCTCCAATGGTCTTGTTGTCGTCATCACATTCTTGGCGGGATGAGCTGCTCCGACTTTTTTCCCGGCTTGGCACGTGCTACAAGGCCTATCTTTCTCAAAGACAACATTCTTAAGACCTCGGACGAGATTGCCTTTTAGAATTTTGTGAAGTTTCCTCATAGAGACATGGGCTAGCCTACGGTACTACAACCACCCCATGTTGTTCTTTGCAATCAAGCATGTGTCAAGCTGAGTTTTATCCGTGGTGAAGTCCATGAGATAAAGCTATCCCTTGAGCACACCCTTGAAGGCAATTGAGTTATCAACTCTTCTTGTGACAATCATGCCCTCATTAGTAAACAAGCAATTATACCCTTTTCACATAATTGAGAAATGGATAAAAGATTATAATCTATAGACTCAACATGCATGACTTGTGAATGTGGGGACCAGAAATCCCGACATCCAAGGATCTCATTGGGTGTTGTCGTGCGATGCGACACCCAACAGTATACAAGAAAAGAAAGAGAATAAAATACATTACTAAGTCTTTATTTATAAACACAACAGAAGTTTTACAATTTATAACGTAGGAAAGAAGTCTATACATCATACTACGCTCTCAGCACTAGCTATGCATAATTAAAGCTGTCCATGCCCTCGGACGCTTTACACTAGAAGCACTCACAGATATCGGCGGCGTGCAGGGCTTCCACTCAGCCGTGAACCCTAAAGGGTAAGGCATCGTCGTTAGACCCTTCATCAATGGTATAACCTGCAAAAACTCGTTAACTGCAAACGTGAGCATAAGGCTCAGCAAGACTGACCCGTCCCACTAGACATATGCAAGATAATGTCTAAAGTAAGGAATAGCATAAATAGACTCTCCTACAAGTGGATCCTTATAATCATGTTTTAAGTAGCAAATGACATTCTTCAGGCACGACACATCATAGACTCCACAATCAAACAAGAAGCACTTGGCCGATGATATGACATGCCCAAAGCACATAATGCTATTAAAGTTAAAGTATGGGGAAACTATAAACTTTTAATTGTGCTATCTTTAAGCCACACGAGGTTGCAAAGAAATTATAATTCAATACATGATATTCTTCTGGCATCTTCAGTATTTACTACGTCACGATAGCGACAGACAAGTGCTACTCAAATAACCGCGAGGGACAGTGATTGCAATCAGGACACACCCGGCTACACGACACGCACACCCGCGTGGGAGACACCTACGTGCTCTCCTCCCCGTGTCATACGTGTCCACCTTTCACCCAATACCCCAATGTCGACAAACCTCTTCATCCCGAGCAAAAGGTCCCCTACACGGACACGTCGAAGTTGCCCGCTAGAAGATTTACACCTTTATGCCTTCGCATCTCCATTCAAGCACAAGTGAGGAGTCTCCACACTACAGTATGGAGTTACATCAGTTTATTGGGCCCATATCCCATTATGCAACCGGTATAGTTCAAGCTTGCCCAATGGTGCCGCATACGGCACGGTCCTCAAGCGACACAGGCAGGGCTATGCGCCCGAGACTCCATCTCATCGACTCCTATTCCCCTACCCAGTCTCGTATTCATTTCATATGCCATTCTTTCATCTTTCACCCTCATAGGAACTGTTATTCCTATATTGCAAGTGGATTCCAACTACTCGACTTCTACCGATATATCTACACTATTGGCATTGGCAGTTCTACACGTCAAACTGTAACCTTTTCAGCCCTCCCATAGCATTTGTGGATATGCAAGTGGAGTATCAAACACCTTATATGTAATGCACAATATCAACTGAAGACGTAAGTGAATAAAACTGGAAAGATTCTGAAAGGCTCTTAAATGCAAACCGGGGCTTGCCTTAGTTTGCGACTCGAGTAAATGTCAATTGTTAGTGGTCCTCCTCTGAAGACTCCATGAAGGACTTCAAGTGGACACCCTGGCCTTCTCCTACAAGCGAACTTCTCGTCAATAATGATCACTACATGACATGCATACAGAATCTATATGAATGCTAGTGAAATTATAATGTATATATAGTTCCTAAGCTTCTAATTATGGTTATAGTGAGTGAATGATCTTAGTTGGCTTTGTGATTTTTATGGTATGTATCAGCGACTATAATGGAGACTCTTGCAAAGAACAGGAGATGATCAAGGAAGTTTGTTGTCTCTAAAATTATGGTAAGCAATAACATTAACAGAATTTTAGACGGGAAACTGTAGCTTTAACATAGCCATCAGTTGATGATTATTATGGAGGAGGTTGTCCTGGTTCTAGAAAAATTGGTTTCATAATTTTCTAAGCATATATGAGTGAGATATTGAATTTCAAAGTTGCTAAGAATTCCTGGAAGTATTTTATAATTGAAATTAGACTTTTAGTTATTATCTAGGTTTGGAACTGAATTTGGATTAGAAGATTATGTCAATTAAATCTGAAACTTTTACTGGAGTTGGTAAATGTCTAAAAGAACGTTTAGGTCAAATTTGGCACATAACAAGGAAACTGAACATCTATAATAATTCAATGATTGAAAAAAAGTAATTGAGTTATACAGAATGTTATACAGGCTTGTATACCAAACCACTTGTACAACTTAAAAGTTCAGAGCATAAGAGTAATTCAGGTTTTTACTGGAGATTTTTAGAGCCAGACTACTAGGAGAAATTGAATTTAGCAATTTGAATTAATTGCTGGTTACAGTTTTGTTACCTAAATGAACAACAGATTGAAACTTGAAATTGGAATAAGTTAGACATGTTCAATTGCTCCCAAACTTTTTTTCTGGTAACCAAGAACAGGACAAAGTATTTTATGAGATTTTTGGGGATTTTCCAGTAGAAGGATTTGTTGTAAAAATTCCAGGAATGTTTGGAGAAAAATATTTATCCATAAATTAAACATGATTTTTATGGACTTTAATTGGTACTAACGGAAACTAGAGCTCAAGGGCTTTCAAAAAAAAATTTGTTTGAAGATTTTTGGATAAATATACAGAGAGTTATGGATTTTCTAATTGGGCACAATTTCTGGAAACTGGAAAAACCTATATGAACCACTGCCAGTGGGTCCCACTGGCAGGGTCGTCTTCTACCTCCAGTTTTGGCCCAAAGCACGACGAATACTCGATGGTATCCGCACGTTCCGGTGCAAGGAGGCAATTAACTCCTACGGTTGCTTCACGAAATTTAACCGCTGACCTCGGGAACACATGATTGGCGACAGGGAGAGGCAGGACATCAACCGGAAGGCTGCCGGCGACGGCGACGGCCGGCAAGGTGTTCGGCTCACGGTGAAATCACCATTGAATACCTAAACTCAAGTCCTTATACGTCAGGGAGCATCAGTGGAGCTCAAGGAGATTGAAACTTGACGCCAATTAGGGAGAGGATGGCCGGAAGTTGGCCGTCGATGGTGAGCCGCGCCATTTTTAATAGTGGTGGGGAAAAGTTCAATTTCTCGACCGTTGCTTGATGATTTTTTAATCTTCTTGGTTCGGTGTGCGCGCTAGGATATGGTAAACACAATTACTAGCTATTGCCAAGAATTATTACACGTAGAAAACAAATTGAGCTCGAGACCTAATGGCAAAGGTATGAACTAGCTTCGGTAAACTAATAATTTCTCATGACATAGTGAACGAAATGAAGAGAGGTGTTTACCGAGAGTAAAAGGGAGGGATGGCGATCCTTTTCTATGTGGGAGTCGAAGCTTGAAAACACTTGTGTGGAGCTGTCCACGGTGGAGCAGAGGAGTTCCTCCCCGGCGGCCGAAAATCGACGGTGGAAAACTGAAATTAAACGAGCGCACGGTTGAGAAAATGAAGAACCAATTGGACTGGATGGTAGAGAAGAAGGTTGTGCGCAACTTTACTGTGGAGCTCGGGATCAAACCGCGGCTGGTTCGCGAGCTGCGGCAGAAATGGCGACAAACGTCGCTGCGCGCGGTTCTGCAAGTTTAGGGGCGATGGGGAGCGAGAGAGAGAGAGAGCTGGTAGAGAGAGAGCAAGAGTGGAGGTCTATATGTAGCTTGCAAATGATAAGGGTGCCAGTCTGGAATCCTTCCACGGAAAGATCACGACGTATACGTCAAGAACGTAGGCGGCAGCTCTGTTTCAGCGGTAAACAGAGGCTGACCCGTGGGCCCCACATGGCAGTCACACATTATACAGCTCATTTGTAAATTCAATTTAAAATAGTAGATGAGCTCTAAAAATCGTGAAACTTCGTGGATAAGTCAAGCAAGTCATGCTTATCAATATGGTGTGTTAGAATCTTATGTTCAAATAAGTTTGAACAGAATTCAAAATTTGAATTTGAAATTGAGTTGAATTTAATAAAGCTATTGAATTAAATAGCAAACTTGCTTAAAAAATTATGAAACTTTGCAGGGATACCATTTGGAATATTTGGCACCCATTGGTCAACTCAAATCTTTAATTTGGCAAATCAAGAGCTAAATTTGAATTTTTGAATTCCTTCAATTAAAGTTTAAATTGGTTTGATTTCTCATTTTCTAATTTAATTTATTTTTATCATTCAAAATTTTTAGTCTTAAAAGAATTTTGGTATTATAGAAATTTGGGCTTTTACATTCCCCCCCCCCCTAAGAGAATCTCATCCCGAGATTTCAAAAGAAATATTAATGAAGGAGATCTACTGAACATATGCCGCTGACAAGTCCGGATAGTTCGATCTAAGAAAATCCTTGCTTTCCCAAGTCGCTTCCTCAGCGGCATTGTTATTCCACAAGAATTTGTAAAAGTGCAAAGTGCGTCTTCTTGTGGTGCGAGTCTTCTCATCGATGATCTTGACCGGATGCTCAGAATAAGTGAGATCGGATTGTAGAGCTTCAAGATCTTCCGAGCGGACTTCAGCTGGGGATTTGAGACACTTCTGCAACTGAGAGATGTGGAATACATTGTGAGTTCCGGAGAGAGACGCTGGTAACTCCAACCGATAGGCCACAGGTCCGCATTTTTCAATGACTCCGAACAGCCCAATGAAACGTGGAGCTAGCTTCCCTTTTACTCCGAAGCGATGAATCCCTTTCATCGAAGATACCCGAAGTTAAACGTGATCTCCGATGTTGAAGTGAAGTGGTCGACGTCGTTTATCTGCATAACTCTTCTGTCGAGTTTGAGCAGCCTTGAGATTGGCTTGGATCACTCGCACTCGTTCTTCAGCTTTGTTGACAAGATCAATGCAACATATCACTCTTTCACCAGACTCACACCAATTCAATGGTGTGCGGCACTTCCTGCCATAGAGAGCTTCATATGGCGCCATCTGGATACTAGCTTGATAATCATTGTTGTATGAAAACTCCGCCAATAGTAGATGATCATCCCAATTCTTACTATGGTGTATGGCGCAAGCTCGTAGCATCTCCTCAAGGACTTGATTTACTCGCTCTGTCTGACCATCAGTCTGTGGATGATAAGCAGAGCTTCGAATCAACTTGGTACCCAATGGTGCGTGGAGCTGCTCCCAAAATCGAGCAACAAATAAGGCTCCACAATCTGAAATAATAGTGCGGGGCACTCCATGTAAGCACATGACCCTTGTGATATACAACTCTGCATAATTGGGGGCACGATAGTTGGTGTTGAGAGGGATAAAATGAGCTGACTTGGTCAACTGATCAAATATCACCCAAATTGAATCATGCTTATGGAAAGTGGGAGGTAACCCTACAATGAAATCCATGCTGATGTCTTCCCACTTCTATGCTGGTATATTCAAAGGTTGCAACTGTCCGACTTGCCTCAAATGGTTCGCTTTCACTCGCCGACATGTATCACATTCGGGTACATACTTTGCTATCTCTCACTTCATCCGGGACCACAAGAAATTCTTCTTTAGATCTTGGTACATCTTGTTTCTACCCGGATGAATAGAGTACTTGGATAAGTGTGCTTCATCCAAGATCTTCTTTCGGAGCTCCATGTCATGGGGTACGACTATATGGTCTTTAAACCAAATAGTATCGTGATCATCACATCGAAAGCATTTCATCTCCCCCTTCTTCATTCTTTGCCAAATGTGCAACATTCCCTTGTCTTACTTCTAAGCCTCTACAATATGTTCCCTGATTGTAGGAATGAGAGCCAGATTGTAGAGCGCTCCATATGGAACCAAGTATAAACTCGACTTATCCTCTTCCATTGAAGTGATCGAAAGATGATTGACATGAGACTTGTGGCTCAGCGCATCTGCAATCACATTTCCTTTGCCAGGATGGTAGTGGATCTCAATCTCATAGTCTTTGATCAATTCCAACCATCTTCACTATCGCATATTCAAGTCCTTTTGGGTGAAGATGTATTTTAAACTCTTGTGGTCCATGTAGAGATGTACTAGATTGCCCAATAGATAGTGCCTCCACATCTTCAACGCAAGCACCACAGCAGCGAGCTCAAGATCATGAGTTGGATAATGTTGCTCATGGTTCCGAAGCTGCCGAGATCCGTACGCGATCACTCTTCTATCTTGCATCCACACACAACCAAGACCAATGCCAGATGCATCACAATAGACATCAAATGGTTTGGTTGCATCCAGCTAAGCCAACACTGGTGTTGTGGTGAGGTGTTTCACCAAGGCTTGAAATGCTTCTTAACATTCTTTAGTCCATACATACTTTGTTCCCTTCTTTAGTAGTTCCGTCATTGGTTTAGCTATCTTTGAGAAACTTGGAATGAACCTCCGATAATAGCTAGCCAAGCCAAGGAAACTGCGAACTTCGTGTACGGACTTAGGAGATTTCCACTTTAGGACTTGTACAATTTTGCTTGGATCAACTGCAATACCATTAGTCGAGATGATGTGCCCTAGAAATGGCACTTGGTTGATCCAAAACTCACACTTGCTGAACTTTGCATACAATTTGTGATCCCTTAAACGTTGCAGCACAATATGCAAGTGTTTAGCGTGTTCTTCTTCAGATTTACAATACAGCAAGATGTCTTCAATGAATACCACGACAAACTTGTCCAACTCCGGAATAAACACCAAATTCATGAGATACATGAAGTGAGTTGGTGCATTAGTCAACCCATAGGACATGACAAGATACTCATACAGCCCATACCTCGCCGAGAATGCGGTTTTTGGAATGTCCTCAAGTCGAATCTTAATCTTATGATAACATGAACGAAGGTCCATCTTCGAGAATACCTTAGCACCCACTAGTTGATCAAATAAGATATCAATGCGTGGTAGTGGATACTTATTCTTGATGGTGACAGCATTCAGTGGATGATAGTCCACACATAACCTCAAAGTCTCATCCTTCTTCTTCACAAACAACGCGAAACAGCCCCAAGGTGATGAACTTGGGCGAATAAAACCCTTGCTCAATAAGTCATTCAGCTGCTCCTTCAATTCCGCAGGTTCCTTTGGTGCCATCCTATATGGATTTCTCGAGATTGGCATGGTTCCCAGCGCATGTTCAATCTTGAACTCGACGTCACGTTCTAGTGGCATGATCGGAAGATCATCAGGAAACACGTATGGATATTCACACACCACTGGGATATCCTCAAGTTTCGTGGCACTTGTGTGATGCACCACTGAGACTCTTGGTGTGGTATCCAAAAGATTCAAAATGTTGCAACCATGGAATTGAGAATTCAGTTGGACAGTCCGCGAGCTGATATCAAAGATAGCTCCATGATGTGTCAACCATGATATCCCCAAGATGATGTCAATCTGCTGACCTTCTAAGATGATGAGGCTCACTGGATAGATACTTCCACCCATGCACAGAGGTTCTCGAGAAACAACCTCATTAGCTGAAATATTGCCTCCTAGTGAACTGATACGGAAAGGATGTGAGACAATCACAAATGGCAGTTGATGTTTTAGCACAAAAGACTTGCTCACAAAGTTATGAGTAGCTCCAGAGTCAAACAGAACGACTACTGGTTGATCATGTAAAGTAAACATGCCTGCTAAAACAGGCTTTCCTTCTGGAATGTCCTCAATCACAGCATAATTAACACTAGCAAACTTCGATGAAGCTTTCTTTTTAAGTTTATGGTGCTGATTAGAATTCATGGAAAAGGACAAGTGGACACAATCATGTTCCGTCTTGCGACGTTCCCGTGCTAAATGCATTCTGTGCTTTCCACATAATTGGGGTGGACTGACAACCTGCACATCTTGCAGAGATGGGGCTGCAAGAGTGAGATCATACTGCTGTGGTGGAGGACCAGGACACACTTGCACGTTGTGCTGAGGTGCAGGTAAAACCTCCACTGGATAGGAGTGATATCGAATCTGTTTTGGTTGCTCACTTGACCACAGCTCTTGACCGGATGGTAAGCAATATACCGTTCGATCCTCCTGAGGAACGTCACTAATAACCTCATGTGATGTCTTTCTCTTCCTCTTCTACGCCTGATAGCAAAGAGTTGCATCCTCCTGAACAATAGCGGCATCAACCAAGTCATTTTAGTTGCCGTTATTGAATAACGCCAGTCGAGCTCGAAGCTTGACGTTCAGTCCTCCAAAGAAACAACCACACTTCAACGCCTCGGTATTCACATACTCAGGTACATATTGAGCCAATCGATTGAACGCCTTGGAGTATTCATAAGCACTCATTTCTTCTTGCTTCAACTCCACAAATTCCTCCAACTTGGTTTTAATCATCCCATAAGATATTTGACGTGCACAGAAAGCATCACGGAACTCCGGCCAGGTCACACGATGACCATCAGGGAGAGTGGTGAGATATTCCGACCACCAAGCTCCTGCGGATCCGTGAAGTTGTTGAGCGGCAAATAAAGCCTTCTGATATTCATCACACTGTAGTAACTCAAACTTTACTTCAATCACCCGGAGCCAATGACCTGACTCCAATGGTTCCAAGGCTTCTGTGAAAACCGGTGGTTGAGTCGCCAAGAAATCCAGATATGCGACTTGAGGTTGATCAAGTGGTCGAGCCTCAGGTTGTACACTCCGTTGTACCAATATATGCAGAGACTCAGCCATCCTCGCTAAGACTTTTGCCAACCCGGTTGATGATGGCACTTGTGGCAGAGTTGAGTCATCCCCACCACGAGCAGAAATACCCGCTTCACCCTCAAAATGAGTGCGATCCATGCTGCAAGAGTGAGCATTACGGTTAAGATTCAAAGTTGCACTACCAACTGGAATCATGATAAAGACCGTAATATACATCACTTAACAATGCAGTAGGCTAGGTGTAAATACAGATTAGGACATTGATATAGACTCAAATAAGTGATACTGCTCACCAAATACTTAACATGGTGTTTCAACTTTTACGTTAATCTATCATGTCGAGTAATCACCTCTAGATATGATGAGTGACACAAGAAGGTGAAACTAAAACGATTTGAGTTGATAACGTCGCACATTGGTATGCTGTCCAGTTTCTGGTCCATCAGACCAGTCTGTAGAAATGTAAATATTTCTCACAGTTAAACACAAAACTTGGTCTGGAGTACAACTACAAAGTTGTAGTACACTCAAAAAAATTTCCATAATGTATTCATTTGTCCTTATAGTAATTGTGGAATGGAAGATATAGTGATTAACGGTTACAAGACAGTTCAAATCTGGAATATGAACTTCAGTTCTGTTCCAGCGGACCATCCTGTATAAATTCGAAATCTGCTCCAGTAAATGGCAGGAATAAGATTTTAGTTTAATACAAAAGTTTTATAGAACTTTATAACCATTCCATATTGTACTTGAACACCTCCAGGTGAGCTCTGTATTAAAAGTTATAGAGGTTTGAAGTTGACTAAAATTTCCTGGAAATTTTGACAGAACCTCCCCTGAATATGTGGGTTTTTGTCCACAGTTTATACAGGTATATCAAAACAATATCTTGAGGTAATGACAAAATAAACATGGTACCTTATCATGTTAAAATTCTAGAAATAAATTGGTTCAGACTTATGAAGTTGTTATTCAGACAAAGCGCGCAAATTCCAACTATGCACAAATGATTTCTGGTTCTGGACTGCCAGAACAGCGTTTGCGACAAATGGAATTAGGATCTGACAATGAAAGATTCAGAGAAGGAGTTGCATAGGAAGTTGATAGAGGACCTCCTAGTATTTCTATAAATTTATATATATGACTATGTGAAGTTTTAAAATTAGGAGATATGACTGTCTAAAGTTGACAGATGAGCTGACTGGTTTTCTGCCAGCAGCTCTGCAGTGTACCAGTTTCAACCTGGAATTTGGATTGGTTCAGTGTAGAATTAGAAAATACTTCAATTTACAAAGTTGTAGTGATGCTTCTACCCCTCCAGATATGTATCAAAATACGGCAGAAGATTTTTCTACAAAAGGTTATGGTGAAAATACAGAGACTGTGTAGTTGGTAAGACATTTGTAGTAGTTTTTTGTGGAGTTCAGCTTACACCAAGGTAGGATCATTTTCAGTCCTAATGACCAAAATAAACTTCGTAGTGGACTAGATGATCTTTCCATCCATATAGAATACGCCTATATTTTCTGTAATCTAATCAAGGTTTCAACCTGGTGAAGTTGAGCAAACTTCTGCCAGAAATAAAGAACCTTGATTCTTCTCTAGTTATGATGGAAATTCACTTTGCAATGTCCAAAACCTACCAGCAACTGGTAGTCGGACTTTAAAACACAATGCATCCATTCTGTCGTGGGGGATGGTCAATTATCAAATCCGATACTGACGGTAGTACGTGCCTCACCAAAGAAAATTCTAACCGGTATATCCGGATACATTTATTGGTGGCCCTAGTATCGTTCACTTGCAAACGTGTTCTACACGGGTTGTTACCGTAGTCAGTGCTGCAGAAGACAAACAATCCCCTTTCACTCCTTCACACCTCAAGGGCGGCACACGGAACACGACAGGCAGTCACAATATACATATATTTATATGAAAGTAAATGCATACGACTCTGGTGTGAGTCGCCCTCGAGCGATGTCATGTCTCGAGGTACATGGTTGTACTACGTCTGTACAGCAAAGACTCTAACACAAACCGGCTTATACACGCTCGGTCATACATGTTTCACATGCTCCCATATAACATGAATAGTTCTAGAGATGCATACTATCGGGTTATACAGCACCCAACGGGGGATCCCACTAACTTTGAAGCACGTTAGGGGTACCGCGTTTCATATGTTCTCAGAAATATGAACAACCTCAGAGACTCATATTGACTCTTTCGTGCAAAGACATGAAAAGATTTCCATGCTACCTCTCGCATGGTGAGCTTACCGCAATTGATCCGCTTGCGGTGGCGTACCTTACCTCTTACCCGCCGTCGGAGCGTCGGTACAGAATTAATAACACATAAGTTAGTTTACCACCTTTATATCTTATACCAATAATATTCCTTATAAGGGCATATAGCTAAATTTTCACTCATATAACCCTAAAATTTTCAAAATATGCTCTTTTCAAGCACACTGTTCCCAATGATGCTTTGATACCATGCTGTGGGGACCCGAAATCCCGACATCCAAGGATCTCATTGGGTGGTGTCGTGCGATGCGACACCCAACAGCATACAAGAAAAGAACAAGCATAAAATACATTACTAAGTATTTATTTATAAACACAGTGGAAGTCTATAACGTAGGAAAGAAGTCTATACATCATATTACGCTCTCAGCACTAGCTATGCATGAGTAAAGCTGTCCATGCCCTCGGACGCTTTACACTAGCAACACTCAACGATATCGGTAGTGTGCAGGGCTTCCACTCAGCCGTGAACCCTAAAGGGTAGGGCATCATCGTTAGGCCCTTCATCAATAGTATAACCTACAAAAACTCGTTAACTGCAAACGTGAGCATAAGGTTGAGCAAGATTGACCTGTACCACTAGACATATGCAAGGTAAAGTCTATCCATAGGTAAGGAATAGCATAAATAGACTCGCCTACAAGTGGATCCTTATAATCATGTTTTAAGTAGAAAATGACATTCTTCAGGCACGGCACATCATAGGCTCCACAATCAAACAAGAAATGCTTGGCCGATGATATGACATGCCCAAAGCACATAATCCTATTACAGTTAAAGTATGGGGAAACTGTAAACTTTTAATTGTGCTATCTTTAAGCCACACAAGGTTGCAAAGCAATTATAATTCAATACATCATATTCTTCTGGCTTCTTCAGTATTTACTATGTCACGACAGCGACGGAGAAGTGGTACTCAAATAACCGCGAGGGACGGTGATTGCAATCAGGACACACCCGACTACACGACATGCACACCCGTGTGGGAGACACCTACGTGCTCTCCTCCCCGCGTCATACGTGGCCACCTTTCACCCAAGACCCCAATGTCGACAAACCTCTTCATCCGGAGCAAAAGGTCCCCTACACGTACACGTCGAAGTTGCCCGCTAGAAGATTTACACCTTTATGCCTTCACATCTCCATTCAAGGACAACCGAGGAGTCTCCACACTACAGTCTGGAGTTACATCAGTTTATTGGGCCCATATCCCATTATGCAACCAGTACAGTTCAAGCTTGCCCAACGGTGCCGCATACAGCACGGTCCTCAAGCAACACAAGCAGGGATATGCGCCCGAGACTCCAACTCGTCGACTCCTATTCCCCCTGCCCGGTCTCGTATTCATTTCATATGCCATTCTTTCCTATCTCGCGAGTAGATTCCAACTACTCGACTTCTACCGGTATATCTACACTATTAGCATTGGCAGTTCTACACGTCAAGCTGTAACCTTTTCAGCCCTCCCATAGGATTTGTGGATATGCAAGTGGAGTATCCAACACCTTATACGTAATGAACAATATTAAATGAAGACGTAAGTGAATAAAACTGGAAAAATTCTGAAAGGCTCTTAAATGCAAACCGGGGCTTGCCTTAGTTTGCGACTCGAGTAAATGTCAATTGTTAGTGGTCCTCCTCTGAAGACTCCGCCAAAGACCTCAAGTGGACACCCTGGCCTTCTCCTCCAAGTGACACTTCTCTTCAATATCGATCACTACATGACATGCATCTAGAATCTATATGAATGCTAGTGAAATTATAATGTATATATAGTCCATAAGCTTCTAACTATGGTTATAGTGAGTGAATGATCTTAGTTGGCTTTGGGATTTTTATGGTAGATATTAGGGACTATAATGGAGACTCTTGCAAAGAACAAGAGATGATCAAGGAAGTTTGTTGTCTCTATAATTATGGCAAGCAATAACCTTTCCAGAATTTTATAGGGGAAACTGTAGATTTAACATTTCCATCAGTTAATGATTATGATAGAGGAGGTTGTCCTGGTTCTAGCAAATTTGGTTTCATAATTTTCTAAGCATATATGAATGAGATATTGAATTTCAAAGTTGCTAAGAATTCCTGGAAGTATTTTATAATTGAAATTAGACTTTAGTTATTATCTAGGTTTGGAACTGAATTTGGATTAGAAGATTATGTCAATTAAATCTGAAACTTTTACTGGAGTTGGTAAATGTCTAAAAGAATGTTTAGGTCAAATTTGGGACATAACAAGGAAACTGAACATCTATAATAATTCAATGATTGGAAAAAAAAGTAATTGAATTATACAGAAAGTTATACAGGCTTTTATATCAAACCACTTGTACAACTTGAAAGTTCAGAGCATAAGAGTCACTGAGGATTTTACTGGAGATTTTTAGAGCCAGGCTACTAGGAGAAATTGAATTTAGCAATTTGAATTAATTGCTGGTTACAGTTTTGTTACCTAAATGAACAGCAGATTGAAACTTGAAAATTGGAATAACTCAGACAGGTTCAATGGCTCCCAAACTTTTGTTTCTGGTAACCAAGAACAGGACAAAGTGTTTTACGAGAAATTTGCGTATTTTTCCAGTAGAAGGATTTGTTGTAAAAATTCCAGAAATGTTTGGAGAAAAATATTTATCCATAAATGAAAAATGATTTTTATGGACATTAATTGGTACTAACAGAAACTAGAGCTCAAGGGCTTTCAAGCAAAAAATTTTTGAAGATTTTTGGATAAATATACAGAGAGTTATGGATTTTCTAAGTTGGGCACAATTTCTGGAAATTGGAAAAACCTATATGAACCACTGCCAGTGGGTCCCACTGGCAGGGTCGTCTTCTACCTCCAGATTTGGCCCAAAGCACGATGAATACTCGATGGCATCTGCACGTTCCGGCGCAAGGAGGCGATTAACTCCTACGGTTGCTTCACGAAATTTAACTGCTGACCTCGAGAACACATGATTGGCGACAGGGAGAGGAAGGACATCGACTGGAAGGCTGCCGGCAACGGCGACGGCGGCAGCAAGGTGATCCGCCCACGGTTAAATAACCATTTAATACCTAAACTCAAGTCCTTATACGTCAGGGAGCATCAGTGCAGCTCAAGGAGATTGAAACTTGACGCCAATTAGGGAGAGGATGGCCGGAAGTTGGCCGTCGATGGTGAACCGCACCATTTTTAATAGTGGTGGGGAAAAGTTCGATTTCTCGACCGTTGCTTGATGATTTTTTAATCTTCTTTGTTCGGTGTGCGCGCTAGGAGATGGTAAACACAATAGCTAGCTATTGCCAAGAATTATTACAGGTAGAAAACGAATTGAGCTCGAGACCTAATGATGAAGGTATGAACTAGCTTCGGTAAACTAATAATTTCTCATGACATAGTGAACGAAATGAAGAGAGGTGTTTACCGAGAGTAAAAGGGCGGGATGGAGATCCTTTTCTATGTGGGAGTCGAAGCTTGAAAACACTTGTGTGGAGCTGTCCACGGTGGAGCAGAGGAGCTCCTCCCCGGTGGCCGAAATTCGACGGTGGAAAACTGAAATTAAACGAGCACACAGTTGAGGAAATGAAGAACCGATTGGACTGGATGGTAGAGAAGAATGTTGTGCAAAACTTTGCTGTGGAGCTCGGGATCAAACCGCAGCTGGTTTGCGAGCTGCGGCAGAAATGGCGACGAACGTCGCTGCACGCGGTTCTGCAAGTTTAGGGGCGACGGGGAGAGAGAGAGAGAGAGAGAGAGAGAGAGAGCTGGGAGAGAGAGAGAGAGCAAGAGTGGAGGTCTATATGTAGCTTGCAAGCGATAAGGGCGCCAGTCTGGAATCCATCCACGGAAACATCGCGCTGTATACGTCAAGAAAAGGCGGCAGCTCTGTTTCAGCGGTAAACAGAGGCTGACCCGTGGCCCCACATGGCAGTCACACATTGTAAAGCTCATTTGTAAATTCAATTTAAAATAGTATATGAGCTCTAAAAATTGTGAAACTTCGTGGATAAGTCAAGAAAGTCATGATTATCAAGATGGTGTGTTCAAATCTTATGTCCAAATAATTTTGAACAGAATTCAAAATTTGAATTTGAAATTGAGTTGAATTTAATAAAGCTATTGAATTAAATAGCAAACTTGATTCGAAAATTATGAAACTTTGCAGGGATACCATTTGGAATATTTGGCTCCCATTGGTCAACTCAAATATTTAATTTGGCAAGGTTTAATCAGGAGCCAAATTTGAATTTTTGAATTCCTTCAATTAAGGTTTAAATTGGTTTGATTTCTCATTTTCCAATTTAATTTATTTTTATCATTCAAAATTTTTAGTCCTAACTGAATTTTGGTATTGTAGAAATTTGGGCTTTTACAGTGAAATGGTGTGTTGTAGAGAAATAGAGATTTTACCCATACCTAGTACCTTGCCTTGACTATTGTCGCCAAAGTAGATACCTTGACTTGGGTCTTCATTTTCTTCATACCCCGCAATCTTTCTTCTCGCTCCGGTCATGTGATTGGTGCAACCACTATCTAGCACTCATTTTGAACCGCCAGAGGAGTAAGCCTACAAGAGAAGTTTAGGCTTTGGTTTTAGGTACCAAAGCTTGGTTGGGTCCTTTGAGGTTAGTGACAAGGCATTTGGGCACCCGCACACAAGGCTTTGGGCCTTTGATGTTTGGCCCAACATATTTAGCATAGGTATAACCAAATCTATTTCTCATTAGCACATAAGATGCACCAAAGTCATGAAACATGGTTAAGTTGACGTTTTTAGCATTTTGGGAATTCTTGTCATGTTTCACTATTTCAAGAGAAATAGATTCATGATGTTCATTCTTTACTTGAAATGAACCTTCCTTGACAAACTCGATTTGCATCTTGTTATGCTTGAGAATTCTAGCATTTTGCTTTCCTCCCTTTGAATATCCAAGACCATCTTTGATCAAGGGACATCTTGTCATTGAGTATGCACTACGTGCATACTTGATCTTCTCCTTGTCAAATATGCCACCCTTAGGTGTGCTCTTGCTCTTTGCCAAGTTAAGCTCGTTTTTCAAGTCAAGCACAAGGTTAGCACATTTGCAAGTTTTAGTGTCCGATTCCATTTTAGGCAAGTTTGAGCTTGTTGAGGGAGAAGAAGGAACACTTGACTTGAGAGTTGCGAATTGTGCCTCAAGACTCTTGTGGGCTTTGTTCAAGCATACAAGTTTATCTTATAGCACAACATTTGAACTCTTGAGACCTGAGGAAGTCTCCTAGCATTTCGCAAGTTCATGTTTAAGTGCCTTGTTCTTTTCCTTCTCAAGCTTAATATCCTTCTCAAGGTCAAGATTATTTTGCCTCTCATGAACAAGCAATTCATTTTGTTCCTCGAGAAGTTATTCCTTGTATAAAATCTCATCAGAAAGTTTTTTCATTTTAATTATAGCACTTTTACTTAAGCCTTCAAACATGTATTCATTCTCACTAGCTGTGACGCCTGGTTCCGAAAACTGAACCAAGCTAACGCATATGTGTGCCCAGGAAGTTCAACACACATACACGAGTGCAATCACAAAAGAGTATACAGAAAATTACCATAGAACAAGATTAATTATCAAATTTTATTACACAAACCATATTATCCTCAAATACAAGCTCTAATGAATATTAATGACAAGTTCAACTAATGCAGCGGAAATAAACTAATTAAGCAACTAAGCAAACTAAGCAAAAGGGATAGCGCAGCTCCATGCAACACCACAGGCAAAGCTGACGGTAGACACGGCCTAGAACTCCGCATTATCGCCATTAAACTCACAATTCTGACCTGCAACTGTTGGGGGGGGATTGTAAGAGTGAGTACATGTCGTACTCAGCAAGTGTGGAAAGTATGACATGTGGCTAATTCAAATGACGACAATAATAATGGCTAAGTGCTAAAAAGTACAGTAAAACATTCGAAAAGCGATATATTATATGTATGTGAAGTAATCCCATCATAAACCATGTAACCATAATAATACCAGTCCATAATTCACCATTACCAATAACCATAATCAATTTCATAAACCATGACCATAACCATAATCATAATATCAACCATAACCATTACCAAACCATAACCATCCCAATTCCCAAATTCCTTCTAATCATGTAGGTCATCCAGGCGCTCATAACCGGGAGCACGGCTATCATGATAGTTTTAATACTCTGCAGAGTTTGTACCACTTTACCCACGTGTTTGTGAATTTCATCACCCGTCGGCGACTAAAGAACCTCCCTTATGCCAATTACGCTTCCTTTGGTGTATGGCCAAGAGATCACAAAATAGCCTTTACAAAGGGATTACTAGCCTATTTAGACCCCACTGAGGTTTCACCGGTGGCGATGCCTCCAATTGAGCACATCTTCAACCAAGGGCCCCCTCTTGAGCCATTCGGATCCCAGGGTAGTCCCACAATCCTCAACAAACCCAATCCGACTACCCCTTCCCCAAGCATCCACAATGGTCCAAACAGCACTAGCAAAGCCCTAATTAATCAGCTACGCCGCACCCATACTTGGCCTCGTGGTGGCACTGTAGTCCTGGCTTATTCTCGCATGAACCGGTCCTTAGATTTAAAGCAAGCAAACCACCATAACATCCAACCCATCCACATACCAGGCTTGCTTAGATCACCCATCACCATACCGTATCAACCAGTTCATATTAACCAGAATATCATTAATACATAATTAAATGTGTAGTGTTGGTTTTTCCATGCCAATTAATTAAGCGAAGCAAAAAGGTAAAAACCCTTCCCGACTCTCTACCATAGATTCCAGGTGACAAGGGTGGTTTAACAAGTCTGGTAAACTTCCTACCATAGGATTCCCATCAAATTGACACAGCATGCAGTTTTGCAAACAAAACATTTATTTTAAAAAAACAGGATCAATATGCTTCAAGGACACTTGCCTTGCTCCGACGGATAGGGTTGCTCAAGCGCTTCGAAATCTTGATTTTGGAAATCCTCGTACACGACCTCTTGAGCACTTCCCTCTACTAGTGATTACACATACAAGAATATACATACAAATCAACATGATGCACACCCATTAATCAACATGCGATGATATGCATGCATGCAAAGTACAATAATTAATTAACTACTGTTGTTTATTAATTAGATGCAACTAGTTCATACGTGTTCATACGAGTTTATGGGGGTTTTAGAGTGGATTAATGCTGCTGAAAATAAAATTATGGTGCAACTAAAATCAATTTACGCCTATTAGATCTAATACGTCGCTAAAATTCGCATCGGGAACATGGCCAACCGTAGATGTGATGGCTTCGATGATCGCGGGATGGGGACAATGCGTAGACGAAGTAGATGCGCAAGGTCCTCCGGCGGCACGACGACGGCGACGCGATGGCGACGACGATCTCCGGCGGACGGCGGCGCCCTCCTCTTTTTCTTCCTCTTCTTCCCCTCTTTTTCCCTGGCGGCGCAGCTCTCTGGTGCTTTTTCTTCTGTGCCGGCGGCGTTCCTGGAAGGCGGCGGCGTTTCTGGGATCGGGAAAAAAACCCACGGGACCTACGTATTTATAGCTGGCGGTATCGGCCGGGACCGAGTCGGTTCGGTTCGGGAGACTCGCGGTCGTGCGGGGTGGGACCGGCGATCGCGCGCGGGAGCCGGGAATCGCGGGGCTGGCCGGTACGGCGCTGCGGCGCGTGCGCGTCGGGCGGGATTCGGGGTGGGGCCAGCAGCGGGAGCGGGCGCGGTTCGGGGCGCGCTGCGCGGGAAATCCCGCGTTTCGGCGCGATTCGGGCGGGGCGCTCGGTGGGCGCGGGAGTCGGCCGCGAGGCCAAGGTGCGTACGGGAGCGGGAGCTGGGGTCGGCGGCGGTTGCGCGGGACGCGCCGCGCGCGGGAGGGAGCTAGTTGTCTGGCCAGCGGCGGTTTTTTTTCTTTTTTTTTCTTTATTTATTTATTCTTTTCTTTTATAACTAAATATTAATATATATATTATATATTATATATATATTATATATATTGTTTATACATATATTTATATATATTTTTATTATATATATATATATATATTTTTAGTGTTATTTTTATACTATTTCCCTATTACAAGTTTTAGGCTATAATTACTATTTTCTATTTCTTCTTTTTGCTACACCATATATGTATGGTTTATCATTTTTTCTTTTATTTTATTAATACCTAATGCATGAACATGTATGCAATGCATGATGCGAAAATTGAGGGTGTTACAAACCTACCCCCTTAAAATGAATCTCGCCCTCGAGATTCGATAGTGCGGAGAAAAGGTGAGGGAATTCTGCCTTCAGGTCTTCTTCACGTTCCCACGTAGCTTCAGCTTCTGTATGGTGTTTCCATTGCACTTTGCACCAACGGATCCTCTTATTTCTCGTGACCCTTTCCTTCACGTCCAAGATCTTGATAGGTTGCTCGACATAAGACAAATCCTCCTGAAGTTCTAACTCATCCATCGACAGTTGTTCTTCCGGTACCCTGAGACACTTCTTGAGTTGAGACACGTGAAACACGTCGTGTACATCGGAGAGATACGCCAGCATCTCCAACTTATATGCTACTTCTCCTCTTTTGTCCAAAATCTTGAATGGTCCAATATAACGAGGTGCGAGCTTGCCTCTTATGTTAAACCTTTTATGACCTCTCATAGGTGACACCTTGAGGTAGACAAAATCTCCTATTTCAAAGGCTAATTTCCTTCTCCTATTGTCCGCATAGCCTTTTTGTCTTGATTGGGCAGCCCTCAAGTTTTCACGAATTATCTGGACTTGTTTTTCGGCTTCTTGCAACACATCCGGACCAAATACTTGAGTTTCTCCTGCCTCATTCCAGGATAAAGGTGTCCTACACTTCCTCCCATAAAGCGCTTCATATGGTGACATTTTCAAACTTGCTTGGTAACTATTGTTGTATGAAAATTCAGCATACGGCAAACTTTTATCCCAACTTTTCCCATGCTTTAAAGCACAAGCTCTTAATATGTCTTCCAAAATTTGGTTGGTCCTCTCGGTTTGTCCATCTGTTTGAGGGAGATACGCCGAACTAAAGTTCAACCTTGTTCCCATTGCTTCATGCAATTTCTGCCAAAATCTGGAGGTAAACTGAGAACCTCTATCCGAGACTATCTTCTTCGCTACTCCGTGTCGGCACACAATATGCTCCATATACAATTCTGCTAGCTTCGCGGTGGTATATGTGGTCTTGACAGGAATGAAGTGAGCTGATTTTGTCAATCGATCCACGATTACCCAAATCGAGTCATATTCGGACTGTGTACGTGGTAATCCAACTATAAAGTCCATACCAATCTCTTCCCACTTCCATTCCGGAATCTTCAACGGTTGCAATAATCCGGCTGGCCTTTGATGTTCTGCCTTGACTCGTTGGCACACATCACACAATGCTACGTATTCAGCTATGTCCTTCTTCATGCTATTCCACCAATAGCAGGTCTTCAAGTCTTTGTACATCTTTGTACGACCAGGGTGAATTGAGTAAGGCGAGTCATGTGCCTCCTTCAATATTGTTTCCCAAATATGCCTGACATTAGGTACCACAATCCTCTTTCCAAGCCATAAGGTACCCTGTTCATCCTCATCAAATCTGAATTATTTTCCTTCTTGGGTCCTTTCCTTGATTTCCTCTATTTCCTTGTCCTTTGTCTGTCCTTCCCGTATTTCCTGCTCTAATGTTGGGTTGACTTCCATCGTTGCCATCTCATTTATGAATCCAAGGTTCAACCGTTCAAACTCCTTGCATAACTCGGATGGCAGCTCTCGAACTGTGAGTTGATAACTTACTCCTTTTCGGCTCAAAGCATCGGCCACTACATTGGCCTTCCCTGGCTGATAGTTGATTCCCACGTCATAATCCTTGATGAGCTCCAACCATCGACGTTGCCTCAGATTCAGATCCGTTTGCGTAAATATGTACTTGAGGCTCTTGTGATCCGTATAAATCTCACATCGGTGACCAAAAACATAGTGTCTCCATATCTTCAAGGCGTGTACCACGGCTGCGAGTTCAAGGTCGTGTGTAGGATAATTCAACTCATGTTTCTTTAGTTGCCTCGATGCATACGCTACCACTTGGCCTTCTTGCATGAGCACACATCCTAACCCTTGTCTTGATGCGTCACAATATATATCAAAACTCTTGCTCACGTCCGGTAATACTAACACCGGCGCGGTTGTCAACCTTTTCTCCAACTCCTCAAAACTATTCTGACAAGCTTCAGTCCATTGGAATGCCTTTCCCTTCATTAGCAATTCCGTCATAGGCTTGGCTATCTTGTAAAAGTCCTTGATGAATCGACGGTAATATCCAGCCATCCCAAGAAAACTCCTTATTTCCTTGACATTTTGCGGCGGCTCCCACTTCAACACGTCTCTCACTTTTCCGGGGTCAACAAATACTCCTCCTCCTGAGATTATATGACCCAAAATGGCACCTCTTTCAACCAAAATTGGCACTTGCTGAACATGGCATACAATTGATGCTCCCTAAATTTCTGCAGCGTAAGCCTCAAGTGTTCCTCATCTTCCTTCTCATCCTTCGAGTAGATCATAATGTCATCAATAAACACCACAACGAACTTGTCCAAGTACTCCATGAAGACTTTATTCATGAGGTACATAAAGTAGGCAGGCGCATTTGTCAATCCAAAAGACATCATGGTGTACTCATAAGATCCATACCATGTCCTAAAAGCTGTCTTGGGTATGTCCGACGGTCTAATCTTCATTTTAAAGTAACCTGACCTCAAATCAATCTTGGAAAACACACAGGCACCTTTCATCTAATCAAACAAATCCTCTATACGGGGCAAGGTGTACTTGTTCTTGATGGTCACCTCGTTGAGAGCTCGGTAATCCACACACATCCTTTGCGTTCCATCCTTCTTGTCCACAAATAGAACGGGCGCACCCCAAGGTGACGAGCTTGGGCGAATAAAACCCTTCTCTAATTGCTCTAGAATTTGCTTCAGCTCCGCTAATTCCATAGGAGGCATCCTATACGGCCTCTTAGCTATAGGTGCGGTTCCAGGTATTAAATCAATAACAAACTCAATGTCTCGATCAAGTGGCATACTTGGCAACTCATCCGGAAAAACATCCAAAAATTCACACACTACCGGAATCTCCTCAATTGCGGCACCGTCCATATGATTCAGCTCCAATTGCTTCGGTGCGGTTTGAGATGCTTCAAATTCTACGGTGATCCCTTCCTCATTAGTCAACTTCACCGTCTTTGTGGCACACTCAATAACTCCATTGTGCTTCCTCAACCAGTCCATACCAAGTATAATATCCAATCCTTGAGAATCCAAAACAATGAGGTTGGCGGAGAAGTCTACCCCCCTTATTCTAAGGCTTACTTTTGGATATACTATATTTGTCCTCATCTCGCCTCCAGGAGACTTAACCAATAGAGTAAACTTCATATGAGAGATAGGCAAACTATACTTGGCAACATACTTCGATGCAATGAATGAATGCGATGCTCCAGAATCAAATAACATAGTCGCGGGGTTGGAGTTGGCGAGAAACATACCAATGACCACGTCATCCGCTTGTTGAGCATCCACCGTAGAGACATGGTTCACGTTGCCACGAGCAAAATTCTGCTGTCCACGGCTCCCTTGTGGATGTCCTCCATTGGGTCTTGGGTTTTGCCTCGGCACATTTCTTCCTTGACCAAGGCCTGACTTAGGACATTGATTCGCAAAGTGTCCAGCTTCTCCACAAGTATAGCACCTCTTAACTCCACCAGAATTATTGGGACGAGCTTGGTTTTGAGCATTGGTTCCAGGAAAATCAGCACGAGGCGCATAAGGCATTGCTTGCATAACAGGGCGCTGCTGCACAAACTGACTTGGGTGTGGTGCATAACCAGGGCGATGTGCAGGAATAGAGGGGCTGTAATAGGGTGCATTGGGTGGTGCAAGGCGAGGGCGCACATTACTTCCTTGTTGTTGTCCTTGATATGGCGTCTTCCTCTTGATTTCTTGCTCCATCTCACGGATCTTGTTCTCAACCACAATTGCTTTGTCCACAAGCTTCTGGAAATTGACATAATTACAATTGAGCAATTGCACTTGGATCTCATGGTTCAAGCCCCTCATGAACAAGTATTGCTTCCGGCTGTCCCGACTAACATCCTCAGGCGCATACCTTGAGAGTTGAGTGAATTTATTGAGATAGTCACTCACGCTTGATCTTCCTTGCCTTAAGTTCTCGAATTCTTGCCTCTTCAAGATCATAACACCTTCCGGCACATAATGAGAATGGAAGTTCTCCTTAAATTCCACCCAAGTAATTCTCTCTTGGTTCTCATGAGCATTGCAATAAGCATCCCACCAATCTGCAGCTGCTCCAACGAGTTGATGAGAAGCAAATAGGACCTTCTCTCGGTTACTGTATTGGACAGTAGCAAGTTTCTTCTCCACGGACTTGAGCCAATCATCAGCATCCATAGGGTCGGCAGCTTGAGCAAAGGTTGGCGGTCTAGTCCTCATAAACTCTCCCAATCGGTTATGAGGAGTTGGGGGTGGCGGTGGAGGCATGTGGGGTTGATTGTTGATGTTATTGCCAGCCTGCAGCTGTCCCATAGTTTGTATCATGGTCTGCATGAGCTGGTTTTGCATAGCTAGTAGCTGCTCGATATTGATGGCTCCATGAGCAGGTCCTTGTCCGTTGTTGTTCTGAGGCACTCCATTGTTCTCCTCCTCATCATTGGCATCCCTCTGGTTGCGAGTCCTCACCATCTAGAGAAAAGAAATAGGTAAGAATTTAAGAACGTCCCCAACTAAATGCATCAAGGGATATGAAGCTAACTAACTAGCTATACTAGCCTAGGTGTACATGGCAATGCTAAAGCATCCCAAAATCCTCTATTAAGCACACAAGCAAACAATATATATATAGCAAACAGCACACTTAAGCAAAAACACATCGATTCCTGAGTGCTCCTATGTGCTCTAAAGTGTCCATTCTATCTAGGCTGCGTCCTACGGTCAACCTGTGGCTCTGATACCAATCTGTGACGCCCGGTTCCGAAAACTGAACCAAGCTAACGCATATGTGTGCCAATGAAGTTCAACACACATACACGAGTGCAATCACAAAAGAGTATACAGAAAATTACCACAGAACAAGATTAATTATCAAATTTTATTACACAAACCATATTATCCTCAAATACAAGCTCTAATAAATATTAATGACAAGTTCAACTAATGCAGCGGAAATAAACTAATTAAGCAACTAAGCAAACTAAGCAAAAGGGATAGCGCAGCTCCATGCAACACCACAGGCAAAGCTGACGGTAGACACGGCCTAGAACTCCGCATTATCGCCATTAAACTCACAATTCTGACCTGCAACTGTTGGGGGGATTGCAAGAGTGAGTACATGTCGTACTCAGCAAGTGTGGAAAGTATGACATGTGGCTGATTCAAATGACGACAATACTAATGGCTAAGTGCTGAAAAGTACAGTAAAACATTCGAAAAGTGATATATTATATGTATGTGAAGTAATCCCATCATAAACCATGTAACCATAATAATACCAGTCCATAAGTCACCATTACCAATAACCATAATCAATGTCATAAACCATGACCATAACCATAATCATAATATCAACCATAACCATTACCAAACCATAACCATCCCAATTCCCAAATTCCTTCTAATCATGTAGGTCATCCAGGCGCTCATAACCGGGAGCACGGCTATCATGATAGTTTTAATACTCTGTAGAGTTTGTACCACTTTACCCACGTGTTTGTGAATTTCATCACCCGTCGGCGACTAAAGAACCTCCCTTATGCCAATTACACTTCCTTTGGTGTATGGCCAAGAGATCACAAAATAGCCTTTACAAAGGGATTACTAGCCTATTTAGACCCCACTGAGGTTTCACCGGTGGCGATGCCTCCAACTGAGCACATCTTCAACCAAGGGCCCCCTCTTGAGCCATTCGGATCCCAGGGTAGTCCCACCAATCATCAACAAATCCAATCTGACTACCCCTTCCCCGAGCATCCACAATGGTCCAAACAGCACTAGCAAAGCCCTAATTAATCAGCTACGCCGCACCCATACTTGGCCTCGTGGTGGCACTGTAGTCCTGGCTTATTCTCGCATGAACCGGTCCTTAGATCTAAAGCAAGCAAACCACCATAACATCCAACCCATCCACATATTAGGCTTGCTTAGATAACCCATCACCATACCGTATCGACCAGTTCACATTAACCAGAATATCATTAATACATAATTAAATGTGTAGTGTTGGTTTTTCCATCCCAATTAATTAAGCGAAGCAAAAAGGTAAAAACCCTTCCCGACTCTCTACCATAGATTCCAGGTGACAAGGGTGGTTTAACAAGTCTGGTAAACTTCCTACCATAGGATTCCCATCAAATTGACACAACATGCAGTTTTGCAAACAGAACATTTATTTTAAAAAAACAGGATCAATATTCTTCAAGGACACTTGCCTTGCTCCGACGGATAGGGTTGCTCAAGCGCTTCGAAATCTTGATTTTGGAAATCCTCGTACACGACCTCTTGAGCACTTCCCTCTACTAGTGATTACACATACAAGAATATACATACAAATCAACATGATGCACACCCATTAATCAACATGCGATGATATGCATGCATGCAAAGTACAATAATTAATTAACTACGGTTGTTTATTAATTAGATGCAACTAGTTCGTACGTGTTCATACGAGTTTATGGGGGTTTTAGAGTGGATTAATGCTGCTGAAAATAAAATTATGGTGCAACTAAAATCAATTTACGCCTATTAGATCTAATACGTCGCTAAAATTCGCATCGGGAACATGGCCTACCGTAGATGTGATGGCTTCGATGATCGCGGGATGGGGACAATGCGTAGACGAAGTAGATGCGCAAGGTCCTCCGGCGGCACGACGACGGCGACGACGATCTCCGGCGGACGGCGACGCCCTCCTCTTTTTCTTCCTCTTCTTCCCCTCTTTTTCCCTGGCGGCGCAGCTCTCTGGTGCTTTTTCTTCTGTACCGGCTGCATTCCTGGAAGGCGGCGGCGTTTCTGGGAACGGGGAAAAAACCCACGGGACCTACGTATTTATAGCCGGCGGTACCGGCCGGGACCGAGTCGGTTCGGTTCGGGAGACTCGCGGTCGTGCGGGGTGGGACCGGTGATCGCGCGCGGGAGCCGGGAATCGCGGGGCTGGCCGGTACGGCACTGCGGCGCGTGGGCGTCGGGCGGGATTCGGGGTGGGGCCAGCAGCGGGAGCGGGCGCGGTTCGGGGCGCGCTGCGCGGGAAATCCCGCGTTTCGGCGCGATTCGGGCGGGGCGCTCGGTGGGCGCGGGAGTCGGCCGCGGGGCCAAGGCGCGTACGGGAGCGGGAGTTGGGGTCGGCGGCGGTTGCGCGGGACGCGCCGCGCGCGGGAGGGAGCTGGCTGGGCCAGCTCGGCCTGGCCAGCGGCGTTTTTTTTATTCTTTTCTTTTATAACTAAATATTAATATATATTATATATTATATATATATTATTATATATATTGTTTATACATATATTTATATATATTGTTATTATTATTATATATATATATATATTTTACTGTTATTTTTTATACTATTTCCCTATTACAAGTTTTAGGCTATAATTACTATTTTCTATTTCTTCTTTTTGCTACACCATATATGTATGGTTTATCATTTTTTTTCTTTTATTTTATTAATACCTAATGCATGAACATGTATGCAATGCATGATGCGAAAATTGAGGGTGTTACACTAGCACTATCAAAGTCCTCATATTTAATAGAACGCAAGTAGAGTTTAGATTTAATCTTTTGTTTTCCCTCCTTGGCCATGAGGCAAGTGTGAGTTGAGCTTTTCCACTCTCCCTTGTTTGGTAAGAGAGTCTTTTTCATTGTTGGCTTCTTGATGGCAACGGTTGCCACTCCCGCTTCATCATCGGAGGAGGACTCATTGTTGGAGTCCTACTCCTTGCCAACATGGGCGTGCCCACGTGCTTTCTTCTTCTTGAACATCTTCCTCTCTTGAGGCTTTTCGTCCTTGTTCTTCTTCTTCTTGTCATCTTCCTTTTCATATGGGCAATTCACAATGAAGTGCCCATACTCATCACAGTTGTAGCAAGCTCTCCTTGGTCTTGACTTGCCCTTGTATTTGCCCTTCCTCTCATAGTTTGACCCTCTTCTTTTCTTCATCATCCTCTTGATTCTTTTGATGAAGAAGACCGATTCCTCATCATCCATGTCAGTGCTCTATTCTTCTTCACTTTCATCGTCATTGCTTGAAGCTTGCACCTATTTGCCTTTGGAATTGGGTGAGGCTTTGAGAGCAATGTCTTTCTTCTTGGATGATGTAACCTTGGAAAGGTCATTGACATGGCATGCTGTAACACCCTCATTTTCATGCATCATGCCCTACATGCACTCATATACATGTTTAACATTAACCCACATAAAGAGGAACGAGTTTAACATTGGTTCGGAGCATTTAAAATTGATTTGGAGCAAAACCGCACTTAAAACGCAGGAAAGTGCGGACTAGTCCGATTTTACTGAGGACTAGTCCGATTTCTCTCTGACTAAAAACGGACTTGTCCGTTTTTGCTGCGGACTAGTCCGATTTTGGCTCTGGAAACTTTCAGACTTGTCCGATTTTGTGCGGACTAGTTCGATATTCCATGAATCCTTGAAAATTTGCTAAGTCCCTGGACTTTTCCGGACTAGTCCGGTGTTCCAGCGGACTTGTCCATTTTCCTTTCTGACTAAGATCGAACTTGTCCGATTTTTGGCCAGACTTGTCCGATTTTCTCTCTGGACGACTTCGGACTAGTCCGGTCCTGTCCGTACTTGTCCTATATTTCGTGACTCCGAGATTGACCTTTTGTTTTACGACTTGTTTCTTGGATTTCACGTCAAGTGGACCTAGGGACATCGTGCCCAACTCTTTTAGAGCCCATGTGGGACTCTAAACCGGCCTCTACTCATCCCAAAACTCGAAATCCATCTAACCCTAGCCTCCACCTCTATATAAACAGCCCCACCCCTTGGTTTGACATCTATTTGCCACTTTTCCACCCACCCAAACCCTAGTTCGTGGGGAGCCACCATCAAGGAGGGAGGAGAAGATCCCAAGCAAGAGGAAGAAGATGAGGAAACAAAGGAGGATCAAGATCTCCACCAAGTTTCGTCCTTCACCACCAATTCATCTCCAAGTTCATCACCAACCCTAGATCATCAAGATCCAAGTGTTACCTCCAAGTTTCTTGGTTCATTGGAGTTCTAAACACCTGGTATACCTTCTATTCTCTTCTCCTTACATGAATTCAACCCCTAATCTCCGAATTTACGTCGATCTAGAAAACCCTAATCTGCTGATCTCGTCAAGTGCGGGCTTGTCCGGTCCCTAGCGGACTAGTCCGATCTTCCTGGTTAAATTGTGTTGAATTAATTCTAAAATTTGATCTAATCAACCCCAAACCTTTATAAACTTGTTAAAATCTATTAGAGCTAGTTAGTGATCATTAAAAGCAATCTAGTGACAAGTTCTACCTTGCATTTGCATCAATCATGCATGTCATGACATATTGAGTAATATTTGTGCACTCTTTGATTGTGTTTATTGTTTTGTATGTTTATTGTGTGGATTAGACGGATTTGCGCTAGAGAGTGCCGCGGAGGATCTACAACATCAAGAGTTTGAAGGCTTTGACCCTAATCAACAGCAAGAGCAAGGCAAGTGTCCTTGAAGCATATTGATCCTGTTTTTAAAATAAATGTTTTGTTTGCAAAACTGCATGCTTGTGTCAATTTAATGGGAATCCTACGGTAGGAAGTTTACTAGAATTGCTAAACCACCCTTGTCACCTGGAATTTATGGTAGAGAGAGAGTCGGGAAGGGTTTTTACTTTTTGCTTCGCTTAATCAACTGGGATGGAAAACAACTATACCAATCAATTTATTTATGCATGGATGAGATTATGGTTAACATGAACTGGTTAAATATGGTATGGTAATGGGTGATCTAAGCAAGCCTGGTATGTGGATGGGTTGGATGTTATGGTGGTTTGCTTGCTTTAGATCTAAGGACCGGTTCATGCGAGAATAAGCCAGGACTACAGTGCCACCACGAGGCCAAGTATGGGTGCGGCGTAGCTGATTAATTAGGGCTTTGCTAGTGCTGTTTGGACCATTGTGGATGCTCGGGGAAGGGGTAGTCGGATTGGGTTTGTTGGTGATTGGTGGGACTACCCTGGGATCCGAATGGCTCAAGAGGGGGCCCTTGGTTGAAGATGTGCTCTGCGGGAGACATCGCCACCGGTGAAACCTCAGTGGGGTCTAAATCGGCTAGTAATCCCTTTGTAAAGGATATTTTGTGATCTCTTGGCCACACACCAACGGAAGTGTGTAATATGACTGACGGGTCATGGGCATAAGGGAGATTCTTAGTCGCCGAAAGGTGATGAAATCACGAACACGTGGGTAAAGAGGTACAAACTCTGCAGAGTGTTAACTAAAACTATCATGATAGCCGTGCTCCCGGTTAAGAGCACCTGGACAACTTCCATGATTAGAGGGAAATTGGAATTTGGGATGGTTATGGTTTGGTAATGGTTATGGATTAATCTCTGGTAATGAATATGGTTATTGACATTAGTGAAATCTGGAATTATTGATGATGGTAAAGAATTCAGTTTGGTATTATGGTATTACTTATGATTATGATGGGTTTACTTCACATACATAAGATATATTGCTTTTCAAATGTTTTACCGTACTTTTCAGCACTTTACCATTATTATTGTCGTCATTTGAATCAGCCACATGTCATACTTTCCACACTTGCTGAGTACGACATGTACTCACTCTTGCAATCCCCCACCCCAACAGTTGCAGGTCAGGACTGGGATTTTAATGGCGATGATGCGGAGTTCTAGGCCGTGTCTACCGTCAGCTTTGCCTGTGGTGTTGATTGGTGCTGCGCATACATCCCCTGTCGCTTATGCTGCATAGTTGCTTAGTTTGCTTAGTTGTTTAATTAGTTTATTTCCGCTGCATTAGTTGAACTTGTCATTAGTATTTATTAGAGCTTGTATTCGAGGATAATATGGTTTGTGTAATAAAATTTGGTTAATTAATCTTGTTCTGTGGTAATTTTCTGTATACTCTTTTGTGATTGCACTCGTGTATGTGTGATGAACATCCTGGGCACACATATGCGTTAGCTTGGTTCATTTTCGGAACCGGGCGTCACAGATTGGTATCAGAGCCACAGGTTGACCGTAGGATGCAGCCTAGATAGAATGACACTTTAGAGCACATAGGAGCACTCAAGAATCGACGTGTTTTTGCTTGGAGTGCTGTTTGCTATATATATTGCTTGCTTGTGTGCTTAATAAAGGATTTTGGGATGCCTTAGCATTGCCATGTCCACCTAGGCTAGTGTAGCTAGTTGTTTAGTTTCATATCCCTTGATGCATATAGTTGGGACGTTTTCTAATTCTTACCTATTTCTTTTCTTCAGATGTTGAGGACTCGCAACCAGAGGGATGGCAATGATGAGGGGGAGAACAATGGAGTGCCTCAGAACAACAATGGGCAAGGACCTGCTCACGAAGCTATCAACATCGAGCAGCTTTTGGCCATGCAAAACCAGCTCATGCAGAGCATGATACAGACTATGGGACAGCTGCAGGCTGGCAATATCAACAATCAGCCCCACATGCCTCCACCGCCACCCCCACCTCCTCATAACCGATTGGTAGAGTTTATGAGGACTAGGCCGCCGACCTTTGCTCAAGCTGCTGACCCTATGGATGCGGACGATTGGCTCAAGTCCGTGGAGAAGAAGCTGGCTATTGTCCAATGCAGTGACCGGGAGAAGGTCTTGTTTGCTTCTCATCAACTAGTTGGAGCAGCTGCAGATTGGTGGGATTCTTATTGCAATGCTCATGAGAACCAAGAGAGAATTACCTGGGCGGAATTCAAGGAGAGTTTCCGTTCTCATTATGTGCCGGAAGGTGTTATGTTATTGAAGAGGCAAGAATTTGAGAATTTAAGGCAAGGAAAATCAAGCGTGAGTGAATATCTCAATAAGTTCACTCAACTCTCAAGGTATGCGCCTGAGGACGTTAGCCGGGATAGCCGGAAGCAATACTTGTTCATGAGGGGATTGAACAATATGATCCAAGTGCAATTGCTCAACAGTGATTATGTCAATTTTCAGAAGCTTGTGGACAAAGAAATTGTGGTCGAGAACAAGATCCGTGAGATGGAGCAAGAAATCAAGAGGAAGGCACCATATCAAGGACAGCAACAAGGAAGTAATGTGCGCCCTCGCTTTGCGCCACCCAATGCGCCTCATTACAGCTCCTCTATTCCTGCTCAGCGCCCTGGATATGCACCGCGCCCAACTCAGTTTGTGCAGCAGCGCCCTGTCATGCAAGCACCTAGGCCTCCAATGCCTTATGCACCTCGTGCTGACTTTCCTGGAGCCAATGTTCAAAACCAAGCTCGTCCCAATAATTCTGGTGGAGTTAAGAAGTGCTATACTTGTGGAGAAGCTGGACACTTTGCGAATCAATGTCCTAAGTCGGGCCTTGGTCAAGGAAGCAATGCATCGAAGCAAAACCCAAGACCTAATGGAGGACAGCCACAAGGAAGCCGTGGACAACAGAATTTTGCTCGTAGCAACGTGAACCATGTCTCTACGGAGGATGCTCAACAAGCGGATGATGTGGTCATTGGTATGTTTCTCGCCAACTCCAACCCCGCGACTATGTTATTTGATTCTGGAGCATCGCATTCATTCATTGCATCAAAGTATGTTGCCAAGTATAGTTTGCCTATCTCTCATATGAAGTTTACTCTATTGGTTAAGTCTCCTGGAGGAGAGATGAGGACAAATATAGTATGTCCAAAAGTAAGCCTTAGAATAAGGGGGGTAGACTTCTCCGCCAACCTCATTGTTTTAGATTCTCAAGGGTTGGATATTATACTTGGTATGGACTGGTTGAGGAAGCACAATGGAGTTATTGAGTGTGCCACAAAGACGGTGAAGTTGACTAATGAAGAAGGGATCACCGTAGAATTTGAAGCAACCCAACATGCACCGAAGCAATTAGAGCTAAATCATATGGATGGTGTCGCAATTGAGGAGATTCCGGTGGTGTGTGAATTTTTGGATGTTTTTCCGGACGAGTTGCCAGGTATGCCACCCGATCGAGACATTGAGTTTGTTATTGATTTAATACCTGGAACTGCACCTATAGCTAAGAGGCCGTATAGGATGCCTCTTATGGAATTAGCGGAGCTCAAGAAACAAATTCAAGAGCAATTAGAGTAGGGTTTTATTCGCCCTAGCTCTTCGCCTTGGGGAGCGCCCGTTCTATTCGTGGACAAGAAGGACGGATCCCAAAGGATGTGCGTGGATTACCGAGCTCTCAACGAGGTAACAATCAAGAACAAGTACACCTTGCCACGCATAGAAGACTTGTTTGATCAGATGAAGGGTGCTTGTGTCTTCTCTAAGATTGACTTGAGGTCGGGATACTTTCAAATGAAGATTAGACCATCGGACATACCCAAGACAGCTTTTAGAACACGGTATGGATCTTATGAGTACACCGTGATGTCATTTGGATTGACAAATGCACCTGCCTACTTTATGTACCTCATGAATAAAGTCTTCATGGAGTACTTGGACAAGTTCGTTGTGGTGTTTATTGATGATATTATGATCTACTCGAAGGATGAGAAGGAACATGAGGAACACTTGAGGCTTACGCTGCAGAAATTGAGGGGGCATCGATTGTATGCCAAGTTCAACAAGTGCCAATTTTGGTTGAAAGAGGTGCCATTTTTAGGCCATATTATTTCCGGAGGAGGAGTATCGGTTGACCCCGGTAAAGTGAGGGATGTGTTGAAGTGGGAACCGCCGCAAAATATCAAGGAAATAAGGAGTTTTCTTGGAATGGCTGGATATTACCGTAGATTCATCAAGGATTTTTCCAAGATAGCCAAGCCTATGACGGAGTTGCTAACGAAGGGAAGGGCGTTCCAATGGAATGAAGCTTGTCAGAACAGTTTTGAGGAGTTCAAGAAGAGGTTAACAACAGCCCCAGTTTTGGTATTGCCGGATGTAAGCAAGAGATTCGACATCTATTGCGATGCATCAAGACAAGGGCTTGGATGTGTATTGATGCAAGAAGGTCAAGTGGTCGCCTATGCGTCGAGACAATTGAAGAAACATGAGCAGAATTACCCCACGCATGATCTTGAACTAGCAGCCGTGGTACATGCATTGAAGATTTGGAGACACTATATTCTTGGACATAGGTGTGAAATTTACACGGATCATAAGAGTTTGAAGTATATTTTCACACAAACAGATCTGAACTTGAGGCAACGAAGATGGTTGGAGCTCATCAAAGATTATGATTTGGGGATCAACTATCATCCGGGAAAAGCCAATGTAGTGGCCGATGCTTTGAGTAGAAAAGGAGTAAGTCATCAGCTCACGGTTCGAGAGTTACCATTCGAGTTATGTAAGGAGTTTGAACGGTTGAACCTCGGGTTTGTAAATGAGATGGAGATGATGGAGTTAAACCCAACCTTGGAGCAAGAAATTCGAGAAGCACAAACCACGGATGAGGAGATCAAGGAAATCAAGGAAAGAATCAAAGAAGGGAGAGAATTCAGATTTGATGAAGACGAACATGGTACCTTATGGCTTGGAAAGAGAATCGTTGTGCCTAATGTAAAGCATATTCGGGAGACAATATTAAAGGAGGCACATGACTCGCCTTACTCGATTCACCCCGGATGTACGAAGATGTACAAGGACTTGAAGGCTTGCTATTGGTGGGATAGCATGAGAAAGGACATAGCTGAATATGTAGCATTATGTGATGTGTGCCAACGAGTCAAGGCGGAACATCAAAGGTCAGCCGGATTATTGCAACCGTTGAAGATTCCGGAATGGAAGTGGGAAGAAATTGGAATGGACTTCATAGTTGGGTTACCCCGTACTCAGTCCGGGTATGACTCAATTTGGGTAATTGTGGATCGTTTAACCAAGTCCGCTCATTTTGTCCCTGTGAAGACCAAGTATACAGCTGCACGATTGGCCGAAATATACATGGAGCATATTGTGTGTCGACATGGAGTCCCTAAGAAGATAGTCTCGGATAGAGGTTCTCAATTTACCTCCAGATTTTGGCAAAAATTGCATGAAGCTTTGGGAACGAGGTTGAATTTTAGTTCACCATATCATCCTCAAACGGATGGACAAACCGAGAGGACCAATCAGATTTTGGAGGACATGTTAAGAGCTTGTGCTTTAAAGCATGGGAAAAGTTGGGACAAAAGCTTGCCATACGCGGAATTTTCATACAACAATAGTTACCAAGCAAGCTTGAAAATGTCACCATATGAAGCGCTTTATGGGAGGAAGTGTAGGACACCTTTATTCTGGAATGAGGCAGGAGAAACTCAAGTATTTGGTCCGGACGTGTTGCAAGAAGCCGAAAGGCAAGTCCAAATAGTTCGTGGAAACTTGAGGGCTGCCCAATCAAGGCAAAAAGGCTATGCGGATAATAGGAGAAGGAAATTAGCCTTTGAAATAGGAGATTTTGTTTACCTCAAGGTGTCACCAATGAGAGGTCATAAGAGGTTTAACATAAGAGGCAAGCTCGCACCTCGTTATATTGGACCATTCAAGATTTTGGACAAAAGAGGAGAAGTAGCATATAAGTTGGAGATGCCAGCTCATCTTTCAGACGTACATGATGTGTTTCATGTTTCCCAACTCAAGAAGTGTCTCAGAGTACAGGAAGATCAAGTGCCAATGGAAGAATTGGAACTAGAGGAAGATTTGACGTATGTCGAGCAACCGGTCAAAATCTTGGAAACCAAGGAGAGGGTCACAAGGAACAAGGTGATTCGATGGTGTAAAGTCCAATGGAAGCACCATACCGAAAAAGAAGCAACTTGGGAGCTAGAAGATGATCTCAAGAAGGAATTTCCCTATCTCTTCTCTTCCGCGTCGAATCTCGAGGGCGAGATTCATTTTAAGGGGGGTAGGTTTGTAACACCCTCATTTTCATGCATCATGCCCTACATGCACTCATATACATGTTTAACATTAACCCACATAAAGAGGAACGAGTTTAACATTGGTTCGGAGCATTTAAAATTGATTTGGAGCAAAACCGCACTTAAAACGCAGGAAAGTGCGGACTAGTCCGATTTTACTGAGGACTAGTCCGATTTCTCTCTGACTAAAAACGGACTTGTCCGTTTTTGCTGCGGACTAGTCCGATTTTGGCTCTGGAAACTTTCGGACTTGTCCGATTTTGTGCGGACTAGTCCGATATTCCATGAATCCTTGAAAATTTGCTAAGTCCCTGGACTTTTCCGGACTAGTCCGGTGTTCCAGCGGACTTGTCCGTTTTCCTTTCTGACTAAGATCGGACTTGTCCGATTTTTGGCCAGACTTGTCCGATTTTCTCTCTGGATGACTTCGGACTAGTCCGGTCCTGTCCGGACTTGTCCGATATTTCGTGACTCCGAGATTGACCTTTTGTTTTACGACTTGTTTCTTGGATTTCACGTCAAGTGGACCTAGGGACATCGTGCCCAACTCTTTTAGAGCCCATGTGGGACTCTAAACCGGCCTCTACTCATCCCAAAACTCGAAATCCATCTAACCCTAGCCTCCACCTCTATATAAACAGCCCCACCCCTTGGTTTGACATCTATTTGCCACTTTTCCACCCACCCAAACCCTAGTTCGTGGGGAGCCACCATCAAGGAGGGAGGAGAAGATCCCAAGCAAGAGGAAGAAGAGGAGGAAACAAAGGAGGATCAAGATCTCCACCAAGTTTCGTCCTTCACCACCAATTCATCTCCAAGTTCATCACCAACCCTAGATCATCAAGATCCAAGTGTTACCTCCAAGTTTCTTGGTTCATTGGAGTTCTAAACACCTGGTATACCTTCTATTCTCTTTTCCTTACATGAATTCAACCCCTAATCTCCGAATTTACGTCGATCTAGAAAACCCTAATCTGCTGATCTCGTCAAGTGCGGACTTGTCCGGTCCCTAGCGGACTAGTCCGATCTTCCTGGTTAAATTGTGTTGAATTAATTCTAAAATTTGATCTAATCAACCCCAAACCTTTATACACTTGTTAAAATCTATTAGAGCTAGTTAGTGATCATTAAAAGCAATCTAGTGACAAGTTCTACCTTGCATTTGCATCAATCATGCATGTCATGACATGTTGAGTAATATTTGTGCACTCTTTGATTGTGTTTATTGTTTTGTATGTTTATTGTGTGGATTAGACGGATTTGCGCTAGAGAGTGCCGCGGAGGATCTACAACATCAAGAGTTTGAAGGCTTTGACCCTAATCAACAGCAAGAGCAAGGCAAGTGTCCTTGAAGCATATTGATCCTGTTTTTAAAATAAATGTTTTGTTTGCAAAACTGCATGCTTGTGTCAATTTAATGGGAATCCTACGGTAGGAAGTTTACTAGAATTGCTAAACCACCCTTGTCACCTGGAATTTAAGGTAGAGAGAGAGTCGGGAAGGGTTTTTACTTTTTGCTTCGCTTAATCAAATGGGATGGAAAACAACTATACCAATCAATTTATTTATGCATGGATGAGATTATGGTTAACATGAACTGGTTAAATATGGTAAGGTAATGGGTGATCTAAGCAAGCCTGGTATGTGGATGGGTTGGATGTTATGGTGGTTTGCTTGCTTTAGATCTAAGGACCGGTTCATGCGAGAATAAGCCAGGACTACAGTGCCACCACGAGGCCAAGTATGGGTGCGGCGTAGCTGATTAATTAGGGCGTTGCTAGTGCTGTTTGGACCATTGTGGATGCTCGGGGAAGGGGTAGTCGGATTGGGTTTGTTGGTGATTGGTGGGACTACCCTGGGATCCGAATGGCTCAAGAGGGGGCCCTTGGTTGAAGATGTGCTCTGCGGGAGACATCGCCACCGGTGAAACCTCAGTGGGGTCTAAATAGGCTAGTAATCCCTTTGTAAAGGCTATTTTGTGATCTCTTGGCCACACACCAACGGAAGTGTGTAATATGACTGACGGGTCATGGGCATAAGGGAGATTCTTAGTCGCCGAAAGGTGATGAAATCACGAACACGTGGGTAAAGAGGTACAAACTCTGCAGAGTGTTAACGAAAACTATCATGATAGCCGTGCTCCCGGTTAAGAGCACCTGGACAACTTCCATGATTAGAGGGAAATTGGAATTTGGGATGGTTATGGTTTGGTAATGGTTATGGATTAATCTCTGGTAATGAATATGGTTATTGACATTAGTGAAATCTGGAATTATTGATGATGGTAAAGAATTCAGTTTGGTATTATGGTATTACTTATGATTATGATGGGTTTACTTCACATACATAAGATATATTGCTTTTCAAATGTTTTACCGTACTTTTCAGCACTTTACCATTATTATTGTCGTCATTTGAATTAGCCACATGTCATACTTTCAACACTTGCTGAGTACGACATGTACTCACTCTTGCAATCCCCCACCCCAACAGTTGCAGGTCAGGACTGGGATTTTAATGGCGATGATGCGGAGTTCTAGGCCGTGTCTACCGTCAGCTTTGCCTGTGGTGTTGATTGGTGCTGCGCATACATCCCCTGTCGCTTATGCTGCATAGTTGCTTAGTTTGCTTAGTTGTTTAATTAGTTTATTTCCGCTGCATTAGTTGAACTTGTCATTAGTATTTATTAGATCTTGTATTCGAGGATAATATGGTTTGTGTAATAAAATTTGGTTAATTAATCTTGTTCTGTGGTAATTTTCTGTATACTCTTTTGTGATTGCACTCGTGTATGTGTGATGAACATCCTGGGCACACATATGCGTTAGCTTGGTTCATTTTCGGAACCGGGCGTCACACATGCTTCCATCTCCATCATCTTGTGGTTGATGATCTTGCCGAGCACCTCATCCGGAGTCATCTTTTGGAAGTTGGGACTCTCACGGATGAGTGTGCAAAGCGTCACATTACGAGGCATGAAAGCTCTTATCATCCTCTTGATCACCTCATGGTCGATCTACTTCTTGCATCCGTAATGCCGACTCCTATTGATAAGAGTCTTGGGTCAGTTGTACATCTCTTGAGGAATCTCGTCTTCTTCCATGGCGAATATTCGAAGCTCCCCGTCGATCATATCAATCTTGGCTTCCCTCACGAACCAGTTGCCTTCATGTGCAATCTTGAACGTGACCCAAATCTCCTTGGCTTTCTCCAACCCATCCACTTTGTTGAATTCTTCTTGTTTCAAGGATGAATTGAGCACGACCGCCACTTGAGCATTACAGTGAATTAGTTGTTCTTGTTCCGGGGTCAGCTCTTCGTCGTCCACGGGGATATGTACACCTGTGCCAAAACCTCGGCCTTCCTCAAGATCAAGCTCCAGCACTACCACATGAGCCTTGAAGATGGGACTCGGCTCCTCCGGTGAAACGAGCTCCCGAGACGCCACGTGTTAGGACGGGACCTCACCCAAACATGGGGAAAAGCTCCGGTGTAGCCACGTGGCTCGGAGCACCAGGCCAGGCACCCCCCATAGGGAAGGGCCCGGAGCTGCCCCGTTCCCTGGAGAGCCCTGGAGCTGCCACGCATCGCAAAGAAATGAGACTGGCCTCCCCTGCAAGGGCCAGCCCCGATGCTGCCACATGTCCTAAAACTTGCCCTGGACGGTATGATGTGGAAGATAAGGAGTGGTGCGCCCTGCCCAAGTCAAGCATTGAAGATGCGCACCCACCTTCGGCACACAACGCGAAGCACGCCAATAGTCAGAGACCGCTATGACCAATAGCATCACAGCAAAGGTGCTGCATGCCTATCCCACTCGGCCAAGTGGGTAGCTTGTGGCAAGAAGACAGGCTGAAGGGACACCTTCTGCCATCGTCAGCAATGGCACATGGGCTACTGACGAGAGACGCGGCAAGATGGCGAGTCTTCACTGCCACGATCAGAGGAAGTTTATGCGAGAAGCATAGATATTTAGGATAAGATCGCCCCGGGAGCACCTGTCGGGCCCCAGACCCAACTTGTAAGGCATCCGTCCTTATCTATAAAAGCACCAGACCGCCACCATTACAAAGGACCCAACATCGAATCCCCGATACACACAAACATTCAGGCACTAGCAATACAATCAACCGTGGAGTAGGGTGTTACACTCCTTGCGGCCCGAACCACGTAAAAACCACCGTCTCATACACTCTCATATGTGCTTACACTTGATTGAGGCCTAAGCCCCGCCGAACAAGAACCTCCGCGGGCTGCTCCTTAGCAGATACAGTGGAAGTGTTGCATTAACACTTCGACATTTGGCGCGCCAGGTAGGGGCTTTTTCCCTTAAAAAAGTGGTAGCGCTTTCACCACCATGGTGTTCATCAAGCCTTCGAGCAACGGCAAGATCAAGCTAGAAAAGGTCGACCAGCGTGTCGATGAAGACGTGGAGATGGAGTTCCAAAGGCCAGAATGCGCCATGGAAATGGTTCACCAGGCTATGAACTTCGACCTCAACAGCGACCACGAGCATCGCAAAGCACTGCACGTCATCTTTGGAGGATCATGGGAACCCGCATCTAGGAATGCGGTCAAGACCCTACGTCGGGCAGTGGCTTAAACAACCTCTACTCATGCCCCAGCGCCGCATCACAAATGGATGGAGACGTTGATCAGCTTCGATGCCTCCGACTGCCCCGAGAACATAGCAGGAGCCGGGCTTCTACCCCTCCTCGTCGCCCCCACTATTGCCAACATGAAGTTCTATCACGTCCTGGTAGATGGTGGGGCCGACCTCAACCTCATCAACCGTGCGACCTTCGACAAGCTGAAGATTCCCATGTCTAGGATCGCCCCATCAAGACCATTCTCGGGGGTAGGGCCAAGGAGTATTCCCTGTACGGCAGCATCCACCTCCGGATGACCCTCGGGGTACCTGAGAACTTTAGGATGGAGAATATCCTATTCGAGGTCGCGGAGGTTAGCCTCCCCTACCACACCATCATCGGCAATCCAACCTTGTACCAGTTCATGACTGTAGCCCACTACGGCTACCTCGTCCTCAAGATGCCGACTTCCTCCGGCATCCTCAAGATCTGTGAAGATCGCGCTGCTGCGGTGACAGCTTTAGAGAAGCTCCGAGCGCTGCCAGCAACCCCAACACCTGCCCCGAGCTATGCTGTATCGAGTTAGCCCCCGCCAGACTCATGTGTGTGTAGTCGCGCCGCTGCACCACGGGTGCAGCCCTCTAACGATGATGACGTGCCCATCAAGACTATCCAAAATGGCTCTGATGCCGCTCAGACCACCCGTATCGCGTGGAGTCTAGATAGCGAGTAGGAGTCAGAACTCGCTGCTTTCCAGCGAGCTAATGTCAACGTCTTCACCTGGCAACCATTGCAGATGCCAGGCATCCCCACGGAAGTGATCGAGCACCGTCTGAAGATCTACCCTGATGCCCGGCCAGCAGAGTAGAGGCCTCGTAAGCAGTCCATCGAACGACAAAACTTCATCCGCGAAGAGATCAAGAATCTACTTGATGCTGGCTTCATACGGGAGGTCCACCATCCTAGATGGCTGGCCAAGCCTGTTGTGGTCCGCAAGGCCGGCGGTAAGCTCCGAATGTGCATCGACTATACCAACCTCAACAAGACATGTCCGAATGATCTTTCCCCCCTCCCTAGAATAGATAAAATTGTAGATTCAACCTCGTGATGTGATATGCTATGCTTCCTAGATGCATATTCGGGGTTTCACCAAATCCCAATGTCTAGAGAGGACGAAGAACATACCACATTTATAATTGTAGATGGCCTTTACTGATATGTCTCCATGCCTTATGGTCTTAAGAATGCCCTCCCCACCTTTGTACGTGCCATGCATAAAACATTTGGGGACCTCATTCGGGACCTAGTAGAGGTGTATGTGGATGATTGTAGTAAAAATCCAGACACAAACATCATTGCTAGAGAACCTTGCTCTACTCTTTGACAGACTGCGGACCACACGCACAAAGCTCAATCCCGACAAGTGCGTGTTCGGAGTCAAAGCTGGGAAGCTCCTCGGTTTCTTGGTCTCACACCGAGGGATTGAGGCCAACCCAGAGAAGATCAGGGCGATGGAGCTGATGCGGCCTCCAGCTCGCATCAAGGACGTGCAGAAGCTTGCAGGTTGCTTGGCAGTGCTCAACCGGTTTATCTCTAGGATGGCTGAGCGGGCCCTTCCATTCTTCAAGCTCGTGTGACAGTCCAGACCATTCGTCTGGACCGAGGAGGCAGAGAACGTGTTCCGCAAGCTAAAGTAGCCACTAACGTCGCTGCCTATAATGGTGGCACCGAAGCCCAGGGAGCCCTTGTACGTCTACATCGCCGCCACAACAAAGGTGGTAAGTATGGTTTTGGTTGTAGAGTGGGTTGGTCTCTAGCAGTTGCAACGGGCAGAAGGGGCCCCTGCCACTGATTCTAATCTTCAGTGCTTGGAGCTTGCAGTGGGCAAATAAGGAGCCTCTAGGTCCCAGCCCCCAGAGAATGACCGGGTCCCCCTAGGGGGCCCCGGAGAATAAGGAGCCTCTGGGTCCCAGCCCCTAGAGGATGACCGGGTCCCCCTAGGGGGCCTCGGAAAACAAGGAGCATCTGGGTCCCAGCCCCCAGAGGGTGACCGGGTCCCCCTAGGGGGCCCTGTAGATCAAGGAGCCTTTGGGTCCCATCCCCCAAAGGATGCACCAGGCCCTGGGGACATGGAGTCTCTGGGCCCGGAGCACATGGAAGAGGATGCACCACTTTCTCCAAGGAGATCGCGGACCATCCAACGCCCGGTCTACATCATAAGCGAAGTCCTACATGAAGCAAAAACAAGGTACCTTGACGTGCACAAGCTGCTCTATGCGGTACTAATTGCGTCGAGGAAGCTCCTCCATTACTTTTATGCACACAAAGTTTCAGTGGTGACTTCGTTCGCACTGGGGGTAGTGTTGTGCAACCCTAACGCGATAGGCAATATCGCCAAATGGGTGGACGAGCTGGCAGAATTTGAGCTCGACTTCATACCATGACATGCAATCAAGAGCCAAGCGCTAGCGGATTTCGTCGCTGAATAGACTCCCTCACCCAGCAACCTAGGGGGCCAGGAAATCAGGGAGCCAGAGCCCAGGGCACCGATGCTTACCGGATCCCACTGGACACTCTTCTTTGATGGATCCTCGCAGAGGCAAGGGTCGGAGCCGGCGTATTGCTCACCTCGCCAACAGGAGAGCAGTCCAAGTATGCGGTGCGCCTGGACTTCAAGGCGACCAACAACATGGCAGAATATGAAGCCCTCATCTTCGAACTCATAGCTGCGCAGGGTCTTGGTGTCCAGCAGATGCAGGTCAAGGGAGACTACCAGGTCTGGGGAGAGTGTTGCTGCAACGACCCCCAGCTCGCTGCGTACCTGCTGCACGTCTAGAACCTAGAAGCTAGTTTCGAGGCCCTGGCCCTCTACCATGTGCCGTCCGCCGACAACTCCATCGCCAACACCCTGTCAACCATGGCATCCACAGGAGCCTCGGTTCCTAAAGGGGTCTTCGGCAGGAGGTTAGTGCGACCAACTGCTAGGCCAGCGGGGCCTAACGAAGAAGGCGAGCCCAGCACCAAAGAGTTGGCGATCATGGCAGCCCTGCAACCATGGGGCCTGCTGAGGTTCTTTTGTGTCACCGGGGACCCCAGATTTCCTGGTGCCCAAGATCCAGAAGCTTAGGAGAGTCCCAATGCATGGATCACGAAGATCCAGGACTATCTGAAGGACAACATCCTCCCGGAGGATCCAGTATCCGCTGAGAGGATCGTGAGGATGGCGAAACGCTACATGCTGGTAGAAGGTGACCTTTGCCGGCATGGCGCCAATGTCGTACTGCTAGGGTGCATAACTCGGGAGGAAGGCTGCGACTTGCTTGCATAGATCCACGAAGGAGAGTGCGGGAATCTTGCAGCTTCCCACATGCTGGTTGGCAAAGCCTTCCGACAAGGCTTCTACTGGCCAACAACACTACAAGACGCCGTCAAGTTGGTCAAGAGATGCAAGTGTGGGGACCGAAGTCCACACTTTCCAAGAATCGCATTGGGTGGTGCCGTGTGATGCGACACCCAACAACACACATGTAAAGGAACACATATTACATAAATCATTTGTTGAAATTTACAAAGATGTTCAGTTTACAAATAGTTTATAAAAATAAACTACAGTGGATGATAAGATTACAACTCTCGTACTCAAGTATAATAAGCAAAAGAGAAGTCGTCCAGCCCACAGACACTCCTCACTAGCCGCGAAGACCAAACAGCAGCGGCATGGTTCCCACATTAGTATATTACTCGGAGAGTCCCGAGTCTCATCGGACAACCATAAGCATAATCACAGAGGATAGTACCTGCAAAACAACTCATATAGCAATCGTGAGCACGAAGGCTCAGCAAGACTTAACCGTCTCACTAAACATGAAACTCTACATGAGGGTGAAGACATAACATAGGATGGCTGATTTGCACCACGGACTCGCCTAAATGTGGGTCTTTATTTTCAGATTTATAGCAGCAGCTTAAACCTTGTGCGGGACAACATCGTAACTCCACAATCAAACGAGAAACGCTTCATTACGATTGCATGCCCAAGGTGGAAATTTTTTTTTAACGAGCACTATACTAATACATACAACATAGCAATACCATGATAATATAATGTTCATAACAGCAAAAATTAATTCTCATCTCAAGTGCAAGTATTTCTATGTCACAACTCAGTGAACAAGTGGTACACATATCCGCGAGGGACGATGATTCGAATCAATGATACCCGGAATATACGACACGTACGCCTGTACTGGAAGTCACATCGGTGCACTCCACCGACGCCGTACGCAGCCACCTTTCTCAAGTTCCGCCCAAGTTGAATCGATTCAATCGTCTAGGATAGTATTCCCACTGACGGTGCACCCTTCCGCTGTGAAGATGTTGTGAGCGAGTTTTCGTCTACTGTGCTACGGTCAAAAGCCTGAGGCGATCGAAAAAGTCTCAACAAAAGCTTCCCAAGGTACATCGGTTTCCTGGACCCCATATATCCAGTATGACTCCGGTACAGTTCAAACTTGCTCAGCAGGGCAGCATGCAGATCGGTCCTTAACCGACACAGGCACGCCCCTGCCCGGTCTCATTTTCAGATTACTACTCCATTCTCTTTGAACCAATCCCGTGTGAAAAAGTCCTAGCCATGCGAGTAGATTCCAACTACTCGACTTCTACCGAATCCTATACAACATTTAGCATAGCATAATCTACACGATGACTTAACTACCCAAATACTCCATGGGGTGATCTGGTCATGCAAGTGGATTTTGAATCACCTTAGCCCTAATGCACAATACTCATCCTAGACATAGGTGATACAAATCAAAATTTTGTAATAGCGCTTAAATGCAAAATGGGGCTAGCCTGGTTGCAAGACGGTATCAAAGTTAATCTCCAGAGGATGACTTCAAGTAGCTTCAGGGTCCTCTTGAGTTCGGCAACTAATCGATATGCAAAGAATTATGCAAGTTAATCAATACCGGCATTATGTTATAGCTCAAAGGAAAGACAGTTAAGTATATGAATTTTATCCCAATGGTTCTGGAAATTTTACAGGAGACACTAGGTACTATGGGTGAGGTTCTGACAAAATTGGGAGCAATTCATAGAAGTTACTGTTGTATGAAATTCAATGACCTAAACACTCCCAAGAATTTTGAGGAAAAATCTGTAGCTTTTACATGGCCAAAAGTTGGTTTTCTATTTAGAGGAGGTAAAGAGTGACACAACAAAACATGTTTCATAATTTTCTAAGCATCCTACTGTGAGATATTGAATTTACATGTTTGGATAATTTTTCTGAAAAGTTTCTGGACATTTTGGAATTTTCAGGTACATAGAGATTGGAAACACAATTTGGCTATTCAAATGAACTCAAATGGACCTGAAATTTTTACTGGAACTCAAGGGAATAATTTGGAATGATGTGGACAAATATGAGAATTTTTGAATGAATGGAGCACCAGTAACTAATTCCAATATCATTTTGTTTATGGAATTATTGAGATTAATTTATGTATTTTCATACAGAACCAAGTGCGCCACTGGAAATTATTCTTCATTCTGGTTCTAAAAAATTTATTTGGGAATTTTTGGACAATTCTACTAGGAGATATGAATTTTTAAACTGGGAGCAATTTCTGGAATAAAATTCCAATGGAAAACAGTTTGAATAATGGCTGGGCCCACATGTTTAAAATGGGCCAATAGGGCTGAAACAACACGGAGGGTTACTGGGTTAACCGCGTGGTCACAAATGATCCCCGAGCCGCAGCTGATCCGGGGCGCGCTGATCTTTGGCTGATGCTAGGGCCCGCGGGGTCGTCGTCTACCTCCCGCCGCGCGCGCGACCACGTGGGCGCCTCGACAGACCACTCGCCGCCTGCCGATCCACGGCACAGTTCCTTCCCAAACTCACCGCCTAGCCCTATTTCAAGTTGTTGAGCACGCCGGTGGGGTCAGCGCACGACGGCGATGGCCGGAAAAGCTCGCGCGACAGCGGCAGCGGCGATTAGGGTTTTGGCCATGTCGGCCGAGCCCTACGGTGGGCTAAACCGATCGGGAAGACTTCAGGAAGATTCATGGAAGCATGGGGAACAAGAATATGGCCATAAGAAGGAGAGAAAAAGCTTGGAAACTGGTGGCGACTATGGACCGAGGAGGGGAAAACCGGCGGTTGGGGAAAAATGCTATTCCGACGTGAATACTCGATGAAACCCGATGGTCTTCTTCGAGGTGATGCGCCTGGTCATATAGAACAACATAGCACAAGTGCACAAGGAATAATCAACCATATAAAAGGAATTTTGCGCGCGAACATACTATACTCATACCCGAAGCTCGTTGGAAGAAATAAAAATACGGGGGCTAGGCAGCATGGCATGGGCTGAAATTTTATGAGCAGCTAGAACATGAGTAGGTGAACCTTTTTGCTTCTAGGACCAAGGAGAGATGATGGCTGTATCATCGGGTCGATGATGATCAGAGAAGCGGCGAACAGGGGAGCTTCACTGGCGGCCACGAAAATCACCAAGGTCTTCGATGGGGAGGCTCAAACTGTGAAATAAATTGATCAAGGAGTTGTGCCAAAGCTTGAGGAGTAACCCAGTGCAAAGAAACGGGAGCCTTGCAGAAAGTGCATCTAGGCATCCCTTGTGGGTTTTGGTGGATTTATGACAAGCAAATGAGATCCTAACCAAATTCTTGAGATGAGCGCAGGTCTTTGATGAAATTATGATGTAAGCACAAAAAGAAAGTAGAGTGATGAATCTAGTTGAAAAGAGCTCGAGAGATGAATAGATTAATCTGTGTGTATGGAGTGTGTTAGAGAAACACACCCCAAGAGCTCAAGGAAAAGAAAACACTCTCACAGCACAAATTCTCACAAGACCGGACTAGTCCGAAGTACCCCGGACTAGTCCGATATGCTCACTGTCCAGGATCGGACAAGTCCTCCAAGTGTGGACTTGTCCTCAATGGACTAGTCCGATAAAGTCCAGACTAGTGTGATATTCCTTCTGATCAAATTCGGACAAGTCCAATATTCCACAGACTAGTTCGAAATCCCCACTAACCAACATCGGACAAGTCCCTCCAGATTTCAAACTTGTCCTTAGCCCCTATAATTTTAACGACACCGGACTAGTCCGATAATATCCAGACTAGTATGATAACCTCTCTGACTAAAATCAGACAAGTCCTCCAAATGCAGACTTGTCCTCAATTCACTAAGGGATTGACCAAGCCGGACTAGTTCGATATGTGCCGGACTAGTCCGATCTTCTCCAGAGTCAAAAATGGACTGGTACGCCCAAGGCCGGACAAGTCCGATAATTCAGGACACTTAGTGTTTTCCACACGCCGCACATCGAACTAGTGCGGTGTCCACCACGGACTAGTCCGGACATCGCGAACCCTAACGGTAACCTTTGGAAAACCTAGTATAAATAGAGGTGCACGGCCCAATTATGAACTCTCTCAACCCCCTGCGCCATCACACCCTCCAAGAGCCTAGAAAACACGTCTCTCCACACAATCCAACGCAAGAAAGATCAAATCCTTTAGGATTAACTTTAGATCAAAGGAGAGACACGATTCTTCACGTTTTGAGCTCTTGGGTTTGATTCTCTCGCACACTCTTGTTCTTTATTGCATATAATTCGAGTGTGTTTGTGGTGTCTTCAGTTGTAAATCCTGGGGAGCCCTCAACTTGTGAGAAGTCCCCTTGAACACGGCTATTCTTACCCCTTTGTGATTAGTGGAAGAGAATCAGCCTACGTGGCGATACGACAAGGGTAGGGTTGGTGAAGACTCAGTCCTTTCGTGGGCTCCTCAATGTGGATGTAGGTTGCCTTCGTGGGAACTGAACCACGGGATAAAAATCTTGTGTCTTCACTTTGTACTTATTGTAAATTACACCTAGGGTTTAATTGATCTTAGTCAAATTACGTCAAAACTTGAAACTAAGGTTACCTTATTCTATCTTCAGTTTAATTGAAGCAACATACTCTGGTTACATCTTAATTTCCGCCGCGTAGAGTACTTGTTTCGAGAACATCAATCAAACTTGATCGATCTAGTTCGCAAGCACCGGACTAATCCGCACACTACTGGACTAGTCCGATTTATTGGTATTTAATCAAGTTGTTGAGTGTTGCAGGTTCTGACCAATATTCAAAAAGGCCTATTCACCCCACTCTAGGACACATTCAATTGGTATCAGAGCAGGACTCTTCAAAAGAGACTAATCGCTCGAAGAGAAAATGTCAGACATGAAGGATGTCCATAAGAACTTCAACCGAGATCAAAAGGTTGAAGATGAAATGGCTCAGAAGTTGGAGAAGCTCCTTGACGGCATCCAAGACTTCGAGGACGATGATGAGGAGACGCTTGAACTCAAGGCGCTCCTAAGGAAGAAAGCTCTATCCAAAGGCAAACTGATGGTCGAAGATGAAAAGAAGAAGGGGAGTAGTCACACCGACTACTCACGGTATCCTTTCAATTATGATCGTTTGAATTCTAATAATAACCATTATTTATCAATTCCTTTAGGAAAAGCTCCATTCTTTGACGGCAACGATTATTCTACGTGGAGCAAAACATGAAAGTGCACTTAATCTCGCTTAACCCTAGTTTGTGGCACATAGTGTGTACAGGTATAGATATCCCAGACGACGATGAAGAGCTAACACCAAGCCAAGAGCAGGTGATTCATCGGAATGCTCAAGCTGCAGCAGTGATCACATCATCTTTAAGTCGAGACTAGTTCACCAAGGTGGATGGACTCGAAATTGCTAAGGAAATATAGGATACGCTACAAACAACACATGAAGGCGATCGCCATGTGCGAGAAGCTAAGATTGAGATGATCAAAGGAAAATTGGGGAGATTCACCATAGAAGAAGATGAGTCACCACAAGAAATGTATAACCGGTTGAAGACTCTCATCAACAAGGTTCTAGCATATGGAAGCAAGAAGTGGAACGATCACGAGGTGGTGAAGCTCATTCTTAGAGCTTTCATGGATCACAATGTTACCTTGTGCTCGATGATTAGAGAAAGCTCCGAGTATAAGAAAATGACCCAGGAAGAATTGCTTGGGAAGATCATTAATTTCGAGATGATGGAGAAAGCAAGCAAAACATGTCAAGGAAATTGCTGACCTCACCTCGGCAAAGAAGAAGGGGGTCACTTTGAAGTCCACTTGCAGGCCCTTGTCAAAAGAAGCTCGAGAGACTCAAGAAGAAGAAGACAGTGATGATGAGAGCAGCAATATGGATGAAGAAAGAAGACTTGATCCTATTCATGAAGAAATTCAAAAGGATGATGAAAAGAACACAAGGGGGTAAACAAAATGAACGAAAATACAAAGATAAATCAAGACCAAAGTTGAGGCGGGCATGCTATAACTGTGGTAAATATGACCACTTTATAGTTGATTGCCCTAATGAAGAAAACAAGAAGAAGACCAAGGAAGCAAAGCCTCAATCCAAGAAGAAAAAGATAATTGGACAAGCGCATATAGGAAAGGAGTGGGACTCAAATGATGAGTCCTCATCCGAAGAGGAAGAGGAGATGGCTAGCGTAGCCATCAAGAAGACAATGAAGAAATCCACCCTCTTCCCAACTATTGGCGCAAGGAAGAACAACGACACATGTCTCATGGTGAAGGAAGGTAAAAGAAAGGTAACATCTAAATCTTCCTCCTCGCATTCTTACTCTAGCGATAGTGATGCCAATAGTGATAATGAAGATATGCTTGTTGGCCTAGACAAGAAAACTGCTACAAAAATGAAATTCTTAATGGATAAACTTATTGATCAGGAGGAGCTTGTTGATGGCCAAGAAGATATGATCATCCTTCAAAAGGAGGAGTATCTTAAGATCAAAAAGCTCCTTGAACTTGAAAAGGAGCGAAGCAAGTCACTAGAGCTTGAATTAGCTTCAAGCAAGGAAGCTTGCTTGAAGTTAAGTGAGTCAAATGTAATTATCGAGGATGAACTTGCTAACTTGACAAAAGTTAACAAGATCCTTGAAGTACAAGTTGATTCACTCAAGCGAAGTGACCCTTCATCTTCTTCAAGCTCACCTTCTCAACACCTAAAATCTGAAACTGCTACTACTTGTACACGTGCTAAAATTGAAACTAACTTGAAGGATAAGTCGAACTTGGCAAAGGACAAGCATCCTTCCCGTAGTGGCATATTTGACAAGGAGAAGATCAAGTATGCACGCAGTGCATACTAGACCACAAGACCTCCTAATGTCAAATATGGCATTGGGTATTCTTATGGTGAAAAGTAAAATGCTAGAAGCCATAAGAATAACAAGGAGCGCATTGCCTTTATCATGGGAAACTCCCCTCAAGCTAGAAAGGCTAATAATGTTGACAAGTCCAAACATGCTAATTCATATGAACAACAACTTTTGTTTAGAACCTTTGATGCATCTTATGTTCTTATGAAAAGTAACTTTGGTAGAGTTTATGCTAAATATGTTGGGCCACACCATGGGAACACCAAGTCTCATGTGTGGGTGCCCAAACCACTTGTAACTAACCTCAAAGGACCCAAGCAAGCTTGGGTACCTAAAACGAAGGCATAATTTGTTTTTGCAGGCCTACTCCTCTGGTGGAGCAAAATGGGTGCTAGACAGTGGATGCACCAACCACATGACCGGAGAAAGAAGGATTTTCATTGAGTATGAATAAATTAAGATCCATGCGAGGGCATCTATTTTGGAGACCATAGTCAAGGAAGGGTGCTCAGTACTGGTAAAATTGCAATATCTTCTCAACACACGCTTTCTCATGTTTTGCATGTCGACTCCTTAGATTATAACCTTCTATCCATATCTCAATTATGTGACAAGGGCTATAATTGCTTGTTTACTAATGAGGGTGTGACCGTCTCTAGAAGGAGTGATGACTCTGTTGCATTAAAGGGTGTGTTGAAGGAAAAGCTTTATCTTGTTGACTTCAACAACAATAAAGTCGAACTTGACACATGTTTGATTGCAAAGACCAACATGGGTTGGCTGTGGCATAGACGGCTAGCACATGTTGGCATGAGGAATCTTCAAAAACTCCTTAAGGGCGATCACATCCGAGGTTTGAAGGATGTTGTTTTTGAGAAAGACATGTCTTGTAGCGTGTGCCAAGCCGGGAAGCAAGTAGGAGCACCTCACTCGCGAAGAACGTCATGACAACGACAAGACAACTCGAGCTACTTCGCATGGATCTGTTTGGTCCAATTGCTTACACAAGTATCGTCGGTAACAAATACGGCTTAGTAATTGTTGATGATTTTTTGCGCTTCACGTGGGTTTTCTTTTTACATGATAAGACAGAAACTCAAGGAAACCTCAAGAAGTTCTTCAAGCGTGCCCAAAATGAGTTCTCATTGAAGATCAAGAACATACGAAGCGATAATGGCACAGAGTTCGAGAACACCCAAGTTGAGGAGTACTTAGACGAAGAACGGATAAAGCATGAATTCTCAGCACCGTATTCCCCTCAACAAAATGGAGTAGCAGAAAGGGATAATCGAACCCTCATAGAGATGACGAGGATAATGCTTGATGAGTACAAGATTTCGGATCAGTTTTGGGCTGAAGCGGTCAACACCGTTTTTCACGCCATGAACCGACTCTATCTTCATTGCTTCTCAAAAAATGTCATATGAGCTACTCACCGGTAACAAGCCTAATATTTCCTACTTTCGAGTTTTCGGTTCTAAGTGTTATATTTTGAACAAGAAGCCTAGAACTTCAAAGTTTGTTTCGAAGTCTGATGAAGGTTTTTTGCTTGGTTATGATTCGAACTCCGACGCCTATCGTGTCTTCAACAAGGTCTCTGGACTTGTTGAAGCAGCACATGACGTAGTGTTCGATGAAACTAACGGCTCTCAAGAAGATCAAGTTGATCAATGTGTGCTAGATAGAGAAGAAGCTCCTTGTCAAGCGTTGAGATGAATGGCGTTGGGCGATGTTTGACCACAAGCGCCACGTCCAAATGCGAATGATGAAGATGAACCACAAGTGGAGGTAATTGATCAAGGGGGAGCCTGTACACAAGATCAACCTCAAGAAGACGAAGATAATCAACACCCCAATGAAGGAAACCATCCAGGGGTAGAAGAATACGATCATGAAGTTTCAAGAACACAAGTGTTACACCCAAGAGTACACCAATGCATCCAAAGAGACCACCCCGTCGACTACATAATCGGTGACATCCAAAAGGGAGTAACTACTAGATCTCGAATTGCTTATTTTTGTGAACATTACTCTTTTGTACCCTTTTTGGAACCGCACAGGATTGAGGATGCATTGAAAGATCCAGATTGGGTGGTGGCAATGCAAGAAGAACTTAACAACTTCAAACGGAGCGAGATGTGGGAACTCGTCAAAAGACCCAAGTTCAACGTCGTTGGCACCAGATGGGTCTTTCGCAACAAGCAAGACAAACACGGAGTGGTGACAAGGAACAAGGCACGACATGTGGCCAAAGGGTATTCACAAGTTGAAGGTTTGGATTTTGACGTAACTTTTGCTCCCGTAGCTAGGCTTGAATCAATTAGAATATTACTTGCAAATGCTACTCACCATGATTTCAAGCTCTATCAAATGGTTGTGAAAAGCGCCTTCCTCAACGGACCAATCAAGGAGGAGGTGTACGTGGAGAAACCCTCCGGATTCAAAGATTAAGAGTTCCCCGACCAAGTGTTCAAACCGTGTAAGGCTCTCTACGTCCTCAAACAAGCTCCTAGAGCTTGGTATGAGTGTCTTAGAGATTTCTTAATTGAAAATGGTTTTAAAATTGGTAAAGCAGATTATACGTTGTTTACAAAGCACTTTGACAATGATCTTTTTATTTGTCAAGTTTATGTTGATGACATTATCTTTGGTTCAACTAACAAATCCTTTTGTGGAGAATTTAGTAAGATTATGATAGATAGGTTCGAGATGTCCATGATGGGAGAGCTGAAATACTTCTTGGGATTCCAAGTGAGACAACAAAAGGAAGGGACGTTTATAAGCCAGACCAAGTATACTCAAGACATACTCAAGAAGTTTGGAATGGACAAGGCTAAGCCAATAAAGACTCCTATGGCAAAAAATGGACACTTGGATCTAAATGAAGACGGACCAAGCGTGGATCAAAAGGTATATCGCTCCATGATTGGATCTCCAATTTACTTATGTGCATCTAGGCATGATATTATGTTGAGTGTGTGCTTGTGTGCAAGATTTCAAGCCAATCCTAAGGAGTGTCATTTGATAGCCGTCAAGAGAATCTTGCGATATTTGGTTCATACACCCAACCTAGGCCTGTGGTATCCTAAAGGTTCCAAATTCAATCTCATTGGATTCTCCAATGCAGATTATGTCAGATGCAAGTAGATAGAAAAGTACATCCGGTACATGCCAATTCCTAGGTAGATCCCTAGTTTTTTGGTCCTCCAAGAAACAAAACTCCATGGGGTAATACCCTACTCCACGGGGTGTGTTGGTGTTGTATTGGATGTATGAACTCAACTCAGGTGATGTGAGTTGAGAGCACGTGTGAGCCGATCAGACCCGATGTTCTCTATGTATCGTCGGCCTGTCCTTTTATAGTACAAGAATAGGCCGTTACAAGTTGGCCTGGCCCGACATGTGGCCCCAGCGGCTACTAATATTGATACACATTTGATGCGCTTAATTACCCTTAATGACCGAGTTACGGGCTTTGACAGCGTCGTTACTGGTAATAAGGGTCGTCCGATCGTGTGCCATTAACATAGTACTAATGACACTTAATTGGTTCTTGAAGTCCTTGATTCCCCTTTGAAGATTCGGAGCCGTTGTGGATTCTACCGGAGGTTTGAGGCTGAAGATCCGACAGTTGGACACGTGGCAGCTCCGGAGTATATTGTGGGGAACAGATAGGTCCGGTGCCACCAGACACGTGTCAGTTCCGGAGCTTCCCTCGGTTTGGGGTTAGTTCCGGGGCTGCCGTTATGGTACATAGCCCGGAGCTTCCCCCTTGTGGGCGGTAGCTCCGGTTTGATGGTACACGTGGCGACCCTGGGACTAACCATGTTGGGGAAGCGGGTCCAGTTATGTCTGACATGTGGGCCTACAAAGGTCTTCAAATCAAGTAGATGACATTTCCTTGAAATCTTTGCAATCTCAAGGGGTATACGGTACTCAGGGTACCGACAGTGGCCCCCTGGGCCCACCTCTAGGGAAGAACCCTTGGGTGAAGTCATTCCGCCGGAGGTGGGTCCATCCTTCGACTTTTGAGCTGAGTCTTCAAAGGTCTTCAGATGTGCCGTTGGCGATAGTTTTGGAGTTAAATCCTCGGCGCGTGGCATATCCCAGGTGCGCCAAATGAGATCTTTGGCATGCGGATCTCACGCAATTGAAGGTCGCCGGTTCCCGATACGAAAATCGTATTGGTTCCGCGCGCCTTGTCAGGATGCTGCCTTCGGGCTTCCCGCCTTTCATGATAACAACCGTTCGCCTGGGTAAGAACCTCAACTTGATCGTCGGGGTGGTCCCGGGCCCTCTTGTCATCGGCAGGGTGAAATTTTTGAATAGTATCTTTGGCTTCCCTACGGTTTCCATCCAAGCGTTGTGGGAGCTTACTCAAGAAGGAAAGCGCGCACCGTCTGGGGTTCTTTACACCTCTCATATGAACTTGCGCTCGAAAGAGCGCACCGTCTGGGGTTCTTTACGCCTCTCATATGAACTTGCACTCGAACTCCCAAACTTGTGCTTGCTTTTCCTCCCTTGCCTCGCTGTGCTGCGATGGAGTTGGGTCTCCGCAAGAGCCGCTTGAAGACCGAAAGTGACCTGAAGAAGGTCCGGGCCCTCATGGGCTGATCCCAGGACTTCTTCAACCACCTGGTTCGCACCGGGGGAGAGCTTCCATTCGAGAAGGAGCACGCCGACAAGATGGTGTACTTTTCTGCGTACGCCATGGTGGGGTTGATCCCACATTTTTCCTCCTTTTTCTTGATGCTGCTAGACTTCTATGGTCTGCAGCTGTACCACCTTGGCCCCCACTCCATTCTTCTAGTGTCTGTCTTCGTCCACTTCTGTGAAATGTGGGTGGGCATCCCCCTGCATTGAGCTTTTCCGGACCTTCTTCACCGTCCATACCACTGGAAAGAGTGATGAGTATCGTGGCTTCTACTACTTTGTGAAGCGCAAGAAGTGCCCATTCAAGTACCTCTGGTCGTTTCCCTCTGGAAAGTGGGACGATTGGAAGATGGACTGGATAGTCATACGGGTGGAGGAGCACGAGAAGCTGGAGCTGCCCGAAGGCCTCCCCAACATCGACACTGCAGTCTGGAGTGAAGCTCCGGTGCTGTCGGATGCCTTCAACCCTGCTCTGACCAGGATCCGCCAATGTGTGGAGGGAGGATTAACTCCTCAGGTGGTATTTTGCAATTTCCTGGTCAACAGGTGGGCACTGCTGAAAAGGAGAGAAAAACTCGCTTGGACCCTCAACAGTGTGATGGACGACGACCGGGTCGAGACCGGGCTGAAGTCCAACATGGAGGGGGCGACCTTGGAGTTTCATCTCAAGAAGTTCCAGCACGGCATCGACGTCGCGGGTGATGACTTGACCCCGCCACCAGCTTTCCTCCCTCTGAACGTGGAAGTACAGTTTAGTAGGGAGCTCTGGCGGACGATGTCGGCGCTTGACGACCTCGGTGTCGTCGAGAGACGATCGACTTCCAGGGTGGTGATCCCTGGGGCTTCTGAAGGTGGCTCCGCCCCTGCCCCAAAGCCAAGGACCGAAGTCGTCGGCAAGGGCAAGGAGCCGGCGGCCAAACCCTCGAGCCGAAAGAGGAAGCTAAAGAATGCCGACGGAAGGTCCGTCAGGCCTGCACCCTCTGCAGTAGCTCCTTCTCCCCGGAGGGGGAGGTCTTCTACAACTGCGGTGACTGCACCTGCAGTAGTGTCTTCCCAGGGTGCTAGCCCCGGGCATGTGACTCCAGTACCAGGGCCAGCTGAGGTCTCTGGGTCCGGAGGTCCTCCCCGGTCGAGGGGGGCCTCGACTAAGGAAATGCCCACAGCTGCAACAAGTTCCGGGGGGCCTTCCGAAGCTACCACGCTGGCGGCGGCCATGGTCAGTCCAGAACGCCCGGGAAAGAGATTTCGTGCAAGCTGGTGCAGAAGCCTTCCGAGGTAATTTTTAATCTTTACCTCAGATAGTTGTTTCGTTGTAGTAACTGTTTATTAAGTTTCTTTATCCATCATCTGCAGCATCCCCAAGAAGATGAGTGAGGCTCCGCCCTCAGCCACAGTAGCTGAAGCTGTGAAGGCGAAGGCTTCTGCTCCTGTCCCGATGCCGCCCCAAGTGGTGGCTGAAGCTGCGGCAGCTCCGGCGCCAGTTGTCGTGGTCATGGACCTCGACTCATCCCCCGAGACTCCCATGGTAGCGTCGGACCACGGGAGAGAAGATGCGCCAGCGGCACCTGCCCCAGAGGTTGAAGCCCCGGGTCTTGATGCTGAGATGTTGGAAGCTTTGGCTGTTGAGCCAGAGGAAGCAGAGATTCCGGCCCCAGAGCTGGAAATTGTCAAAGCCCCGGCGGTTGAGCTGGAGGTTATTGAAGTCCCGGCGAGTGAGCCGGATGTTGAGGAAGTCCCGGCGGTTGAGTGGGCTACCTCCGAAGCTCCAGCCTCAGAGCCGGTTGCCACTGAAGCTCCGGCTGCAGAGCCGGTTGCAATTGAAGACCTTCCGGCGCCTGGGCCGGTTGAGGTTGAAGCTCCGGCCTCAGGGCCGGTTGTTGCGGAGGCATCAGCACTCGAACCCATGATGGTCGAGGCGCCAACACCCGAGCCGACAGCGGAGGAGGAGCCCAGGCTGGAGCCGGAAGTAGCCCCTGTTCCGGAAGTGATGACGGCGGAGGTGCCTGCTGCTGAGCCAGGGTGCCCTGATGAAGTCGCTGGCCCCCTGCCTGAGGGGGCAAATGAAGACCTGGCGGCAGGGCCTTCGGAACCACTTCTGGAGGTTAGAACTTCTTCTGCGGGACCCTCCTCGGTGGCGACCGAGGCTATCCCAGAGGACGGCCCTAGTGCCGTGGAGGCTCAGGGGACCACTCTTGTGGAGTGGGACCCAATTTTTGTAAGCGAGAACCCGCTGGAACAGCGGAGGAGACCCCAGCAGGTCCAGACCCTATTCCCCTGTCGTTGTCCATTGACAACGCTTGCTCCAGTCTGTGTCAAGTCCAGCTGGCGTTCTACCACGACAGCAAGGCTCTTGAAGAGGAGCGCCAAACCCTTAGGCAGTGGCGTAATCGGCTCTACTTTGAGACCAAGCTGGCGCAATCGAGGCTGGCAGACGACAAGGAGTGTATCAAACAGGAGAAGGTCCGCCTGGAATACTGGGGCAAATTATTGGATGATAGGGAGAGCTTGACTCATGCCCTCGACACTCAATCCCGGGCCATTTATGAGCAGACCAAGGCTGCTAATAGTGTGGCTGATGATCGCCAAGAAAGTCTTAAAGCCATTAACACTAGCCTCATCAAGCGCCGGGAGGCACTTCAAGAGAGGGAAAGAAGCTCGAAGACGAAGAGCAAAAACTCCTAGAGCCGCGGGATGATGTCCTGAAGAGGGAGGAGGAGCTCGCCGAAAAGGTGGCTCTGGTTGACAAGGGCCTCAAGGAACGCACCAAGAAATTGGAGGAGCGTTGCGTTGAGGAGGAGGAGAAGGCCTGGGTGCAAGGGCAGGAACTCTACAAGAAAGAGTGTGCCATCGCTGTTAGGGACAAGAAAGTTAGGGGCCGGGAGAAGGACCTGGTCGACGGCTAGAACAAGATCCACCACCGGGAGGAGGAGCTCGGAAAACTTGAGAAGCAGGTTGCTGAAAAGATTCAGCAAAATGCAAAAGAGGTTGAGCGCCTTGCTCGTGAGAATTCTGAACTGGCAGCAACCAAAAGATCCTTGGAGGAACTGAGGACTGCGGACTCCCTACAGGTTTGGGAGTTCCTGAGCAAAGCCAACGACGCGCTGACACCAATGGGCTTTAGTCCCGTGCGTCCGGATGATCCGGAGCCGGAGCCGGACCTGGCGTTGCAAGCGTTGAGCTCGGCGGGTGACAAACTCTCCAAGGTGGGTGATGCCATCGCAGACCAGTTGGAGGCTGAGGGGCAGTCCCTGGCGAAGAACGTCGCAGAGTATGTGCTAACGTGCTACACCAGCCGGGATCCCCAATTTCCTCTGGACCTGGTGCTTGAAGGTCCCGTCGAAGGAGAAGGTGAAGCCACCCGAGCCAACGTGTCGGAGGTTGCTCAGAAGGTCGCCCAGTTCTTCCATAGGGTCTAGGACCATCTCTGTAGCTCCAACTTGTATTCTCTCTTTTTCTTCCCCAATTTTGTAATCCCTGGTCTCCAGATGAATGAAATCCACAATTTGTTATTGAATTTCATTTTTTGTCTTCAACACTTCTATCTTCACTTGGCCCCCTGGTAGACGTACACAATTTGATTGTGAACACGTACCAAGAGGATATTGTATTTTGTTGAAGACTTGTTTGCTTTGAACTTGTAGAGTGTAGGTCCGAAGTCTTCGATAGTGAAGGCCCCCTGAGGTTGTCGGAGCTCAGAAGCTCCGGCATTGACTACCGTCGGAGCTTAGTAGCTCCGGCTGAAAGCATCTAGGCCCCCCATGAAGTATGGTTTTGGTGATTAATGACAACCATTGAACTTTACTAATGAATCTGTGAATGCAAGGTCACCATAATCACTCAATAAAATGAAATGAATATGTCATTGGAGACCCATATACAATCAATTTTTGAGATCAAATCAATGAGATAAAGACAAGAAGTGAAAGCTCTTATGTCTAAGTCACTCAACCATAAGTTGTCAACATACAATGCTTGAAGATCATCAGAGAGGCTTATGAAACAAATGTTTAAGAGGTCATCTGAGCAAGACACAAACGATTCACTCAAAAACAACTCGAGGCAAACAAAATCAACTCACCGGATCAACCGATGATTTCAGAAATGTACACATCGGTCGAGTTGGTTCAACTGAAGAAGAAGACCTCAGAACAATGTACTCACCGGATCATCCGATGTGAATGGCTCAGTGACATCGGTCTATCAGTACAGTTTGCAATACCATTGGACCAAGTGTAGCACCGGATCATCCGATGTACAGACTTACACACATCGGTCGATTACTCCAGTAAGCATCAAGATTGAAAAGATTCTGGAGGAAGAGCCACCGGATCATCCGATGAGAAGACATGATTAACATCGGTCTAACAACGGTCATATCTGACACAATGACGTCAGCTAAAGCAACTTGACCGATGTTAACTAAAGGGGAGACATCGGATCATCCGGTGTTCACAGTAAAGTTCTGTCAGCCTACTTTTCCAACGGCTATTTCGGGGAGGCTGGCTATAAATACCCCCTAATCCTGTCATTTCGTCAAGTCTTGAGCGCCAGACACTATCAACACATCCACAAGCATTCAAGACCAAGAGCAACCACTTCCACACCATTTCGATCATCGATACACCAAGATTTAGGCTAGAACTAGCTAGAGAGAGAGCTTGTGTGCCACCATTCTGGGTGAGTGGACTCTCTAGGATAGTGTGAGAGCCTCAAGGGAGTGCCCTTGGTGTTTGTAATTGTGAGGAGACTTCCGGAGCTTGCCAAGGCGTTTGTGGAAGCCCGGAAGGTCGAAGTTGTACAAGGCTTGAGCTCCACCTTGCCAAAGAAGGCAAACAGAGAGGAATAGTGAGGAACCCTCGTCTTGGTGACTTGGGTGTGGCAAAACCCTTCGATGGGTGCCACAACGTGGATGTAGGAAGATCTTGACGATCTTGCCGAACCACGGGATAAATCCTTGTCTCCTCGGGAGTTTGCATCCTTCTCCTTCCCTTACTTTTATGCATTTTATATTCCGCAAAGTTTCTATCTACTAGAATGCATGGATAGTCGCGTAGGGAACTGGGCTTTAGAAATTAAGTTTCATTGCTTAGAATTTTTCGAAGAAAGCCCAATTCACCCCCCCCCCTCTTGGGCATTCGGTCCTTACAATTGGTATCAGAGCAAGGTTGCTCATAGGATCATTCTAGCTTCACCGCTAGAGAGCTAAAATGGCCAAGGTTGGGGGTTCGGTTCCTATCTTTGAGGGCAAGAACTTTGCCTATTGGAAAGCACGCATGCGCGCTTATCTAGAGGCTATTGCTCCCGAAGTTTGGGAAGCGACCCACGCGGGGTTTGGAGAACATAATTATGTTGGTGATCAAATTAAATGGGATGCTAAAGCTAGGAATGCAATCTATGAATGTATTAGTCAAGATGTATTTGCTAGAATTGCTAGTAAAGAAAAAGCTTGTGAAATTTGGGCTTGTTTAATAGAGATTCATGAGGGCTCTTCTCGTGTCAAAGAACTAAAATATCATATGCTTAAAGCCAAGTATGATGAATTTAAAATGCTTCCTCATGAAAATGTCAATGAGATGTTCTCTCGCTTAAATGTGCTTATTGAAGAAATAAATGCTCTTGACATTGCTTCTCTTGGCAAGGGACTCATCAACCGCAAGATCCTCATGCTCCTTCCCAAGCCAAAGTACAACATCATCAACTCCATGCTCCAAAAGAGTCACTTGACCACATTGAAGTTTCGGAGCTCATTGGAAAAATACACGCTCATGAGATGAGTGTACATGGGATGATGGAGCAATCATCATCAAAAACCATTGCTCTAAAGGCCTACACCAAGAGAACAAATTTCAACAAAAAGAAAGTGGTTGAGCCTAGCCCAAGTGAAGATGAGCAAGCATCAAGTGAAGATGACGATGGTGAGCTTGCATCAATGATGAAAAAGTTCTCTCGCTTGAGCTCCAAGATTGCCAAGAAGGGATACACCTTTGATCCCAAAAAAAAGCATTTCTACCAAAGAGAGATGATCACAAGACTTGCTACAATTGTGGTGATCAAGGCCACATCTCCTATGATTGTCCAAGACCGGACAAACGAAGAGAGAATCACAAGAGCAAGCATCGCAAGCTTGAAGGAAGTGATGATGATGAAGAAGAAGCCAAACCAAAGCCAAGATCCTTTGGGAAGAAGAAACATGACAAGGGCAAGAAGGCAAGGCTCTTCCCAAAGAAGAGAAATGGCCCACAAAAGGTGTTCATGTGTGAGGCAAATGAATGGGTCACCGACGAAGAAACAAGTGATGAAGAGAGTGAAGCGGAAGAAGAAAGTTTGGCCGGCCTCGCCATTGCCAACAATGATGACTCACCTCTACCTCCACCTCCCATGTGCCTCATGGCTAAAGGTAACACCAAGGTATATGATGATTCTAGCGATGATGAGCTTTCCCCCGATGATTTCACCTCTCTAATAAATGAATATCATGCTATCATTAAGAGGGAAAAGAGTAAGATTAAAACTCTTGAAGAAACCCATGCTAGACTTGAGAGTGCTAACCTCGATTTGCTTGACAAGTATGAAAGCATACTTAAAGAGCATGACACGCTCAAATCCCATGTCAAGCAAATTGTGGAAGATAGGGCTAAAATCAAGCTAGATCATCATGAGCTTAACTTAGCACACCAAACACTCTTGGAAGAGCACAACAAGTTAATACAAGAACATCAAACACTTAATCTTGCTTATGAAGTGCTTGATCAAGAGTTAAAAGATATGAAGAAACAAACTCTTAATGATAAGATATCCATTACTTCTCATGCCACTAATGCTTTGCACAAGTCTTTGCCTTTAAAAGCTAATGCTAGGGAGAAGGACTTGTTGGAAGAAATTGAGAGTCTCCGCACTAGTGTGGCTAGACTTTCAAAAGGAGAAGTCAAGCACAAGGAAATCCTCTTCCAACAAGCAAAGGCCTTCAACAAGAGAGGACTTGGATCCTTCCCGGTGCCTAACAAAGGAAAGGTGCCCTCACCGGAGCTAAGAACAAGCTTCATCAAGGAAGTTGGTTCTTATTGCCAACATTGTGAGATCACCGGTCACCACACAAGGGAGTGTCCTCTTCCTAACCGACCTTCTCCTAAATTGCCTACTAACTACAAATCTACTTTCAATGATCATTACTATCTCTTGAGTAAAGTACATGGCAAGGTGAAGGCAAGGTTCATTGGCAAAGACATAAAGGGCATGAAGGGGAAGCTCCCCAAGCAACTTTGGGTCCCAAAGACACTTGTATCACACATACAAGGACCTAAGTTGACTTGGGTGCCAAAAATCAAAAGTTGAATTCATGAGTATAGGTGAACTACAAAGCCGGTGGAAAGCATTAGGTGCACTCAACACATGACCGGCGACAATTGTATGTTCACCTCCATAAAGGACCCCCCGACAATCATGAACAAGTCACCATTGGTGAAAATTCTGAGGGGAAGGTAATTTGGTTGGGTAAGATTGTATTTTTTCCTGGTTTATTTTTTTCAATTGTTGCATGCTAAGTCACTTAGTTTCAATTTGCTTCCTATTGCACAAATTTTGTGATTTTGGGCTAACATGCACTTTTAGCAAGAACGAGGTTGTGACAAGCCTAAAGTTGAAGAGAGCCATGATCAAGGGGGAGCTTCAAGTTTGAACATCTACACATCGACGGAGAGTTATACAGTTGTAAAATTTATGTCGATGATATTATTTTTGGTTCAACTAACAAAACTCTTAGCTATGAGTTTGGCAAAATGATGTCTAGGGAATTCGAGATGTCAACAATTGGAGATCTCAACTTCTTCCTTGGATTCCAAATCAAGCAAATTCAAGAGGGTACCTTCGTCTATCAAGAGAAGTACACCAAGGACCTCTTGAAGAAATTTGAGATGGGAGATTGTGGCTCAAGAAGCACTCCAAGGGAAACGAATTGTCATCTCGACGCAGATAAGGACGGTAAACCTATTGATCAATCTAACTAAGATTGGTTCATTGCTTTATCTTACCGCATCTAGGCCCCGGTGCATGTTGTGCCCAAATTCTTTATATGAAACAAACACTTTTGGACTTTGGTATTAAACTTGGTTGTGTGCCTCTCCTTTGTGACAATGAAAGTGCGATTAAGATAGCTAAAAACCCCGTTAAACACTCCCGCACTAAGCACGTAGATATTCGCCATCATTTCTTAAGGGACCATGAAGCTAAGGGAGACATCTCCTTGAGAGGTGTTAGGTCCGAAGAACAATTGGCGGATATCTTCACTAAACCACTTGATGAAAAAACTTCTTCTAGACTAAGGAGTGAATTAAATGTGCTAGATGCATCAAACGTCATGTAAGTTGCCATGATCATGTAAGAATGCATGTCATATAGGTCTTGCCTAACTCTCAAAGGATAGGGGTGAGCAAGGGTTAGCTTGGAATGGTGGTTCTTTTGGATTTTCCCAAGGCTTGGAGAGTGGTTCTCCCTGAAGTAGCCTTTGAAAGGTTCAAACTTGGCAAGATAGATTTACTTTATGCCTTGCATGATGCCTGCCATATAGACTTGCACTCATATTTAAATTTCTTGCACTATAATTTGTTTGGCATTGCATACGGTAGATTGTCACAAAGGGGAACCCACCTCATGAGAAAGAGACTTGTTTAAAATGCAATATCTCAACTCATATAAGGTGGAAAGAACAAAATGTCCGGTGCGTTAATGCTTAGAGGAACATGCTCTAAAGAGATAGAAGTCTTCATACTCTACCTCACAAAGCATGGGCCTTACATTTTATTTGGATAATTTCCTCCTATTTTTCTTGATGTTCTATTTGCTTTAAGGCCTAGCCAAGCTATTGGCATATTAGATTTTTGAGGGGTAAGGGGTTGCCCAAAAGGTCCTAAGACATGTGTTCCTCTTTGCTTGTTTGTTTGGTCAAAGGACATATATGGGATGTTTTTGTTCTGCTCTCATCGGATTATCCGATGCCTAGGTCAATCCCTCATCGGATCAGTTGGTGTTCAAAGACCAAGTGCCAGTTCAGTCAGTATCTCAATTCAACCGACGCGTTCAATCTGAAAAACATCGGTCGATCTGGTGTTCACTCTTCTGGAACTGCGCCATATTCCACCGATGCTGCTTCATCCCACGTCGGACCATCCGGTGTCAACATTCCATTTTTGAACATCCTTACTGTACCATTCGACCGATGCTCCTATCCTTCAACGTCGGTTCATCCGGTGTCAACGGCACTTTTCTGAAAAACCTTTCTGTGGTATTCGACCGATGCTTCTCATGTTCAACATCGGTCCATCCGGTGTTAAAATACGGCTAGGGTTTGGGACCCACTATTTAAATTGGCCGTTCGTGTACCTCTTCTCTCTCCCCGATCTCATTTGCCTCCGCCGCCGCCTTGCTCACCTTGCGCCACCTCCACCACCGCCGGACGCCGCCGCCGCCCGCCGCGCCGCCGCCTCCATCCACGCGCTGCCCACTCCACCGCGCCGCCATCATCTCCTAGCGCCGCCGCCACCATCACCGCGCCGCAACCTCCATCACCTCCAAGCGCTGCCGCCTCCAAGTGCCGTCGCCTCCACCACGCGCCGCCGCCTCCAAGCGCCGCCGTCTCCACCCAAGTACACCGCCGCTGCTCCTCTCCCTCACCACCAAGTCGCCGTCGTGGTACATCCAAATTGCATCTCTTAGCCAACTCTAGGGCTTCCCGGCACCATCAAACTCCACGTCACCATCGTCGACTCCATTCAATCGCGTGATCGCAATGGCTCGCGACAAGAAGAACAAGGGGAAGGCTATCGCGGAGCCGGCCGCGAAGAAGCAAAATTGTCGAAGGAGGAGAAGAAGGCCTTGATGGCCGCTCGTGCCGCCGAAGAGCGTGAGCGTAGCCGAGGGGGATCCCTAAGGATCCGTGAGGCTCGTCCGAGGCAGCCTCCGGTGATTGACGACTCCGAGGCCGAGGAAGAGCTGGAAGAGCCTCTCGTTCGTCGTCGCTCAGCCCGGACCCGTGGGGGTCACACCGCGGCAGCACCACGTCCAAGACCGATGGCTGCCGACCGTCGTGAGGACAGGGAGGCCCAGCGAGCAATCTACGAGATGGACACCACTGTCCATGTCGCTGAAGGAGTCCGGTTGACCGACTACCGGAAGATGAAGGCCAAGCAGCTTCGCAAACTCAGGTGGAATGGGCTGCTTGAGGAGTGGTACCCGCAGCCCAGAGAGGCTCTCGTGGATAGTCGCTTCTGGACTGTCACCCAGGCATCACTCTATGAGACCTACAGGCGTCGAGGTCACAAGATGTTCCAACACAACTATCTGGATTGGGGTCAGCTAGCTCTGGCAGCAGAGACGGAGATCCGTTCTTATTTTGAGAGGTACAGAGGTCTGGTGCAACTAGTGTCCTATGAGAGGAGTGCCTACGTGGAGGATTGGGTCCGCGTGTTCTACGCCACCCACTACGTCTCTGAGGGCAGAAGATTGATTGATTTCATGTTCATGGGACAGCACTACCACTTGACGAGGCAGACACTGGCACAGCTGCTGGGAGTGGACTTGCACGACTCCTGCGTGCATGAGAGTGTCTATGGTCAGGCAGACCCGCCGAGGAGGCCGCTCACTGGAAGAGTGGCACCAGCTCTGGAGGAGATTCGTTCTTTGTTCGGTCCTACCTTCTCTCCTGACCAGCCGAGAGTACCAGCTTTGTTGACTCCAGCTGCGCGCACAGTGCACCTCGCCTTGCGCCGCACACTCCTGCCGAGGTCTGGTTACCTGGAGGGGACTACAGGAAACACGATCATTTGCGACGGCTATATTTATTTGCGACGGCCAGCCGTCGCAAATAGCTTAAATTGTGATGGCCCGCCTTTGGCCGTCGCAAATAAAGCGGCCGTCGCGAATAAGACTTTATTTGCGACGGCCGTCGGACTGGCCGTCGCAAATAAGAGTTTATTTGCGACGGCCAACCCTAGGACCATCGCAAATAACGGAGCCATCGCAAATAAACACTTATTTGCGACGGCCTGTCCGACGGCCGTCGCAAATAGGATTTAATTGCGACGGCCGTAAGTCAAGGCCGTCGCAATTAAGCCGGCCATCGCAAATTAGGGCTAATATCGGGACCTACGGCCCCGACTCCTCAGTCACTTCACTCCACCGCCGCCGCCTATCGTGCCCCCGCCGCCTGCCGCGCCGCCGTCGCCCTGCCGCGCCCCCGGCTCCTCCGCCGGCCCGCCGCCTGTCGCGCCCCCGCCGCCTGCCGCACCGCCGTCGCCCTGCCACGCCCCCGGCTCCGCCGCCGGCCCGCCGCCCCTGCGCCCTCATCGGCGGCCCGCTTCCGGCTCCAGGCGCGCCTCCACGCCCCAGCCGCCGCCCGCCCCCACCGCTGGCCCGCCCCCGGCCCCGCCACCCCTGCGCAAGCCTCGCCACCGGCTCGCCCCCGGCTCCGCCGCCCCTGCGCCCCCGGCCCCGCCATGAAACACAGGTATTTCCTCGCTTCTCCCCCCGCCACCGGTTCTGTCCAGCAAGATTAGTTTAATTACACTTGGGAGTAAGTGCTTTGCTATTTTGAATCAAGAATGTGATCTTATTTGCTATGATAAACATATGAGATATATATGTGACCTAAGTTATAGGAGGAGCAGATTAGGAAAAGATGAGAGACATCATGGAACATTAACGGTGGATAGATTGGGACGGCTCGAAAATAATTTCTATTTTAATTGCAGAGTGGAGCATTAACCTCCCCGTCGTCGCAGCCCGCGCGCCCCGGCGACCTCGCCGCCCGCGCGCCCCGGCCTCCCTGCCGTCCGCGCACCCCGGCCTCCTCGTCGTCGCCGATCGTCAAGTAATGATGTTGATTATGCAAATTTGTTGTGGATTTCTTGATATTTGATATGGATTGTTCAATCTTCAAATGATTGTTGATCGAATGAGTAGAAATTGTTGCTCGATCTTGATGTTAATTATGCTTAGTTGTTAATGATGTTGGTTATGCAAATTTGTTGATAATGTTGTTGATTATGTAGATGTTAAGCATGCTTATGTTTTGCTTTAGTATTCTTAATGTTTATGTTCATTGCTGCTTATCGTTATTGAATTAAGTTATTAAATGTTCAAATTTTGATTAATTGTTATGTTTCTTTTAGCATGTTTTATATATATATATACATAAGCGGGTTAAAACGATAATGTATCAGAAGAAATATCAAAAGAGAGAGGAGATATTGTACGCCATATCGCCTGCGGCGAGCATGACAGCGGCGAGACCGAAGCCGGTGGCGGTGGTCTTGGTAGCGGCAGAGGATCCTCCGGAAGGCGTGGACGGCAGCGGAGGAGAGGCTCCGAGAGCGAGGGCTGGTGGCCGTGCAGGTACCCACCGATCTGATCACCGGGGAGGAACCTCTTGGAGGCGACTCAGTTGGCGTAGTTGGTCTGCAGGTCCCAGGAGCCGCTCGGCTCGCCGACGTTGTACGTTGCCGCCGACGCCATGCCGAACACGACCACGACCATGAAGGCCACGACTGCAACTGCAAGAGCTCTCGCCATGGCAACTGCTGCCTTCGTTCTAGCTGGAAGGGGCGATCGAGCAGAGCTTCTACCCGGTCAAAACCTAGCTTATGGTAGAGCTTTTGTTGCAGAAAGCTAGAAGGTCGTTGTGGATGCTTGGCTCGTTGATCTTTCGAGTTGGGTTTGCGTGCATATATATAGACACAATTATCGTGGACGGCCCTGACTATGAAACTTTCAACTCTGACCCACTTTTCTCCTCACTCTCGTTCTCTTTCCTCATTTGTAAATGATTTATAAATGAACATGAGCAACGTAACCTATAGCAATTGATTACCCATTTCGGATCGGCACGTCTCACATGCCATTGGCATGTGAGACGTGCAGGTTCGGAATTTTCCCTTTTTGGACAGCCTCGGAGTGACCGAGGGGGCGTGGCTTGTGACGAGACGCGGGTATGGATTTGGACGAGATTTCGGTGGCGTAACCCTGTTGTTCTCTGCTGCACCATTTTTGGGCGTGTAGTGGAGAACAGCGGGGTTATGCTGCCGAAATTTCGTTCGAATCCGGATCACGCGTCTCGTCATGAGCACGCTCCACTCGGTCACTCTTGGGTGGGTTTAGGATCTATCTGCCTAGGTTGTAGGGCCGTGACATAACACAAAAATACATTAACGACAATTTCTTTCGCATTAAACCGCAGAGTCAAACATGGGTGAAGACCGCAGTTGGATGTATACTGGCTGGAAGAGCAGAAATGGTGGTTACTCCGATGAGTGGTTTATCAAGTTAGATCAATTTTTGGATCGAGCATTTTCGTTGTCAACGGAAGATATGGTGCGGTGCCCATGTACAAAATGCCGGAACACTAAGTTTTTGAGAAGATTGGAGCTTTCGTTTCACTTATGTCGAAACGGTTTCACTCCACAATATGAAGTGTGGACCTTCCACGGCGAGACTAATTCTCGAGTCATAGCCGAAGTGGATGAGGATGATGATATAACAGAGGTTGATAGGATGGATGAGATGTTAGAAGCACTTGAAGTGGAGGATCCTCTTACAAATGAGGCAGAGAAGTTCTTCGAGGAGCTGAAGAAATCACAAGAGCCGTTGCATGAACACACGGCTGTGACCGTACTTGCTTTCTTGACCAGATTTATGGCAATTAAGTCCAAGTACTTTTTTTCCATCAACTGCTACAATGATCTCATGAAATTGATCTGCGATATCCTTCCACAACCTCACAAAGCGCCACCAGATATGTATCAGTCAAAGATCAAGATATCTGGTCTCGGTATGAAGTATGAGAAAATTGATGTGTGCTCAGAGAACTGCATGCTATTATGGAAAGAGCACGCCAATGAGAAGATGTGCTTGAAATGTGGTAAATCGAGGTATGTCGAAGTTGTTAATGACGATGGCGATAATGTGATGACAGATGTTGCACATAAGCAGCTTCGTTACTTGCCTGTGACACCTCGGTTGCAGCAGATGTTTCTTTCAAAAAGAACCGCAAGACACATGAGATGGCACAAAGAAGGTAAACGTGAGAACAAAGAATTCTTGACGCATCCATCCGACGGTGATGCATGGAAGGCGCTAGACCGTTTCGATCCAGACTTTTCTCGTGATGCGAGGAATGTTCGCATCGGATTAGCGACAGACGGATTCTCACCGTTCAGTACGAATGCCACGCCATACTCATGTTGGCTTGTCTTTGTCATTCCATACAACCTGCCACCTGCTTTATGTACGAGGAACGAGTTCATGTTTCTCAGCCTCATTGTACCTGGACCTGATCATCCCGGGTCACGTCTCAACGTGATGTTAAAACCGCTGATCGAAGAATTGAAAGTCTTGTGGACAGGAGTCGAAGCATACGACAGTTACAAGAAGCAGAAATTCAACCTTCGAGCTGCTTATTTGTGGTCCGTCCATGATTTGCCGGCATACGGCATGTTTTCCGGATGGAGCACTCATGGTCGTCTGACGTGTCCAATATGTGCTTCAGACACGGATTGCTTTCGACTAACTCATGGAGGCAAAATATCTTACTTCGATTGTCACAGACGTTGGCTGCCCTCGAATCATATATTTAGGCAGCAGAGGCATGTCTTTCGAAAGAACACTGTTGTCACTAAAGGACCACCGAAGCGTCTCAACTGGTCAGAAATTTCTTATATGTTGGACAAACTGGTGCCTGATGAAGGTCGTCCTGGATATTTCGTAGGTTATGGAGAGGAACACAATTGGACTCACATATGTGGACTTTGGGAGCTACCATATGTGAAGTCGTTGATTCTAATGCACAACATTGATGTCATGCATCAGGAACGTAATATGAGCGAAAGTATCATAAGCACTTGCATGGATATGCCTGGAAAAATGAAAGACAATTATAAAGCTAGACTAGATTTGGCAGACATTTGTCACCGTCCAACTCTTGAAATCTCTGAAAGTGGTGGAAAGCCACGTGCTTCTTTCTGTCTTCGATCGAAAGAAAAGAAAGAAGTTATGAAATGGATGAAAACTTTGAAATTCCCAGATGGTTACGCAGCTAGCCTGAAACGAGCCGTAAATGTTAACACAGGAAACCTCACTGGGTTGAAGAGTCATGATTATCACATTATAATGGAAAGACTCCTACCTGTTATGTTCCGAGGCTATCTAGATGATGCGGTGTGGAAGGTTTTAGCCGAGCTCAGCTATTTTTATAGACAGCTTTGTGCTAAAGAAATCAAGATCGGTATGATGGATAAGTTAGAGAAGGAGATACCCATACTTTTATGTAAGATGGAAAAACATTTTCCACCGGGTTTCTTCAATCCAATGCAACATCTGCTTATCCATCTTCCATTCGAAGCTAAAGTTGGCGGTCCTGTGCAATATAGGTGGATGTATCACATTGAAAGAGCGCTACGATATCTGAAACCAATGGTTGGCAACAGGGCAAGGGTGGAAGGGTGCATCGCTGAAGCATATGCTCTTAAGGAAGTTGGATACTTTTCAAGTGTCTACTTTGCGGAAGAAAACAATATCAATACTTCGGCGATGCGGTACAATGTGGACGAAACACCCCCCCTAAGCGACCTTTCCATTTTTCAAACGAGAGGTGCCACCGTTGGTAGCTACACGACCTACGAGCTATCTGAACAGGAAAGGACTGTTGCTTTACTCTACATGTACGCGAATATAGAAGGCATGCAGGAATACTTCGAGTAAGTGTTTCTCCTATGTTTATGTTAATCTACATACTTTGCTACACATGTACTCTAAAAGATGTTTTTTCATGTTCAGCGAGTTCCACAGACAATATTGGCCACATAGGCATCAACCTACGGCCAAACAAGTAGAAGCGATGCGAAAGGAAGGAATAAATGGGGGGCAGAGTTTTCTATCATGGTTTCGAGAATATGTAATATTCTCTCGTCTTCTATGTATTATAAATTACTATTATTAAAGAAGTATTATGTAATATTCTCTCGTCTTTTATAACAGTGTCGGACTCACAATGTCCATGAAGATTTGCGGCAGCTATCTTATGGATTGGTGAATGTTAGAAGTTATGGTCGATATGACGTAAATGGCTTCCGATTCCGTACAACTCATTTTGAAGCTCATCGTCCTCTTGCGGCAACATCAAATTCCGGTGTTGTGACGAGAGCAATGGACACTCAAGGGAATTTAACCGATTATTATGGTATCATTAACAAAATCCTTGAATTTACTTTTACCGGAAATAAGACCCTTCGAGTTGTCTTCTTTGACTGTGACTGGTCTGATCGTACTCATGGAACTCGAGAAAACCAATTTGGAATGGTGGAAGTGAAACATAAGGACCGACTACGAGGTTACGATACATTTGTTCTTGCGCATCAAGTTGAACAAGTGTATTATCTACCTTATCCATGCACGAAGCTCAGTGCTTGGTGGGTGGTATATAAGGTGAATCCTCGTGAGCGGCTATATACTCCTGGGGATGATGGTTACCATGATAGCGAAGACATTGAAGAAGTAAACCAAGAAGAAGAGTTGCCAGACACTTTTATCGTCGAGCTTGGTGCAGGACTCGATCAATTAGTTGGAGATGTTGAAGACGTTGAAGATGTAGAGGCAGATGATACGCGAAAACGAAAATTAGAACAGGCCACGATGGAAGATCGTTGGGCTGGTTTAAGGAGTAGGGCACAGGCACATGACAATGATGTTGATGAATTTTGAAAGTGACTACAAGTAATGTTTTCTTGAAGATAGTAACATGAATTTTATATATTTTATTTGCATATTTACTAATTATCTAATTACAATAGGATGGCGTCAAAGAAGGGTAATAAGGTGCCGCCGACGAGGGGGTTCTACCCCTCTAGACCTGAGGACGCTTTCGTTGGTGCCTCGTCGACTGGCAGCAGACGCTCTCAGCTGCTGGGGCACGTTCAGACCAGCTCTAGAGCTTCGTCATAGGTAAATGTCACTCGTTTTTGACAAATTCTTTAAATTCAAATTCACATTAAACTTACTTATGAATCATTTGAATGTTGTAGTCCTCACCGGCTGACTCAGAGGCTGCGGCGCCTTCGGTGAGCCAGCCCTCGGCGAGGCAGCCCTCGGCCAGCCAGCCCTCGGCGAGGCAGCCCTCGGTGAGTCAGCCCTCGGCGAGCCAGCCCTCGGCCAGCCAGCCCCCGGCTGACGATGAGTTTGTTCCTGAGGCCTTTGACTCGGCTGGTGAGGAACCGTCTGGGTCACCTGACGTGGCGCCCCAGCAGACGCGGTGCACGAGGAGGACTCACTTTGTCAGTCCTCCCGCGGTCCCTTCACAGAGGACCGTGATTCGTCCAGTCGGAGACAGGTAATAAAAATTATAGTTTTCAATTTTAGTTTCTTTTGATTACTTAAGTAATGAATGAATGAATAAATATCTTACAGGGCTTGGGACGACTTGTCTTTCACCGGTGAGAAACACCAAAGACTGGTGAATGGTGTCCTCGGGTCAATAGTGCGTTTGCACTATCCTGGGGTCATCGACGGGGTGCCTGCTCTTTCGTGGGAGGACTATGCACGCGTCCATCACCAGGAGCACGGCAACCTTCAGGAGGCCGTATGGGCCGATTTTATGGTAAGTATGTTAAAAAAGTTTCTAAGTTACAACTCTTAAACTCTTTTAGTGAACATCTCTTCAATATATTCTTTATCGCAGGCAAGATATACTTTAGAGGACCCGAACGACCATCGCATGTTTGATGATGCGAGGCGAGTGTTTCACTTCAACGCTGCCAAGGCGCTTCGACAAGCTTTGTCGAACGCCCGTGTTCAAATTATTAATGAGCACTTGAAGGCGAACCAGCAGCACGTGTTACACTTCCGACAAGAGAGCGAGAGGCACCTGACGGAGGAGGAGTACGCGCAGGTACGTGGAGTGTAGTAAGTATTTTTTTCTGATAATGTCCTCGATGGTACTTTTAACGACTTCGAACTATGTGCAGGGCCACGTGAGCTGGTTGCAGGGTCGGACCGATGCATTTCGGGCCCTTTGTCGCTACTGGGCTAGTGACGGGTTTAAAGCTAAGTCTGAGAAGGCTCGAGACTGCAGAGGGGTGGAGGGGAAGAGCAGGCACGGGCAAGATAACCACTTGCGTTTAGCTAAACGCATGGTAAGTGTGTGTAAATTATGTTTATATATTAATAATATATTGTTCGTACTAACACGTATTGACAGGAGCGCGAGACGGGGGTGCCGCCCACCCCTGCTGAGGTTTGGAAGAGAGGTCACAGGGACCCTTCTCAGCCGATGGGGTGCAATCAGGCTGCAGCCGAGCGTTTGGTAAGTTTAGAAATCATTCATATTAAATATAACTATATAGATTTTTGAACTTACACGATTTTATTGTTTTGCAGGCTAAGTACGGGGAGGAGGCTAGGAAGATACATGGCGAGGATTTCGATTGGGAACGTCAACCGATCAATCCTCAAGCCGCGTATGCAACCGGTGGTGGAAAAGCACACGGAAGGTGAGTTTGCAAGTCATTTTATCGTTTTCAATTCAAAGTATTCAAGATATTTTAATTTCATATTACTAACTCTCTTTTTATAGGCTCGCCATATTCGACGGAGTTGTCGACTCGAGGGCGGGTAGACCTGCGAGAGGCAGCTCCACGCAGGCTTCGGGCACGGGAGGTCGCCGCGTGTCACAGAGGGACATTGAGATGCAGACCCTCCGAGAAACTGTAGAAGAAAACAAAAGGCGACATGAGGAGGAAAGGAGGGCGATGGAGGCCACGATCCAAACCCAGGCAGCAGCGTTGGCGTAGATGCGGGAAGCAATGGAGGTAACAATCTAAAAATTAAAATTCTCATTAATTCAGCGTAAATGACTTACTAATAGGTAGCATTTAATGTTTGCAATGACAGGCCATCGCTCGGGCGCAGGGTCTGGGAATCCAGCTACCGGTACTACCACCGGTCCTCCCAGACGATCCTTCTTCAGCGGGTCAGGTAAGTTTCTATGTAATCCTTCTTCTCCAGCGTAATAAGATTGAGATAGATGAAAGAGAGAGATAGTTAGATAGAAGAAAATGATTGAGATAGAAGAAAGAAAGAGATAGAAGAAAGGGAGACAGAAGAAAGAGTGAAAGATACATAGAGTAGGATGGGAATGAAGAGAGAGTAAGATGTAGATGGAGATAGAGAGAGGGGAAGATAGAGGGAGGGAGATGTAGATGGAGATAGAGGGAGGAAGATAGAGGGAAAAGGATAGCAATAGAGAGATAGAGTGAGCAAGAAAGATAGAGTGAGAGACAAAGAGAGAAATGAAAAGAGAGGGGAAGAGAGGGTGATCTAGATGAAGATATAGGGAGAGGGAGGGAGAGAGATGTTGATGCATTTATATTCTAACTCTAAGTTTTATTAATTACAGGGATCCACGACGGCTGCACAAACGCCGTCGCCTTCGCTACCGCCGCCTGGAATGAGGCGCGACGACGACGACTTCGACTTCGGAGGTGGCTCCGGAGGTCAGATGGGCGAGTGAGCCCTTTTATTTACTTTGTTGATGACGATGTGAGATGTATCGGAATTTTAGTTTGTGATTGTGATAATGTTTGTGTATGCTGTGTATATATTGTGTATATTGTGTTTGTTGTGATTCTGGCCATCGAGCCGGTTAGTATTTTCTGTTTTTTTAAAAAAAATAAAAAACCTTATTTGCGACGGCTTTTTATACAGTACCGTCGCAAATAAGAGTACAAGCCGTCGCAATTAAACCACTGTTATTTGCGACGGCCGGGCCGTCGCAAATAAGCATTAATTGCGACGGCCTGGCCGTCGCAAATAGCGTCGTGGGTCCCAGAGGAGGACACGTGGGCCCTGCCCACTGAACTTATTTGCGACGGCCAGGCCATCGCAAATAGTGGCCTTTAATTGCAATGGCCGGGCCGTCGCAAATAAGCATTAATTGCGACGGCTTGGCCGTCGCAAATAAATCTGCGGGGCCCACCAGCTCGCAGCAATAACTTGCGACGGCCACTCTCAGCCGTCGCAAATAAGTTTATTTGCGACGGTGGCCATCGCAAATAAGCTTATTTGCGACGCCAAACTTGCGACGGCCAGAAGCCGTCGCAAATAAGGTAAACCGTCGCAAATAGCTTATTTGCGACGGCATATGGCTTATTTGGGCCATCGCAAATCGTCGGGATTCCTGTAGTGGGGGTTCACTAGCTTACAACAGACTCTCCTGTTCTACATCATGAACGGGATGGAGTTCGACATCGTGGACATCCTCATATGCGAGATGGAGGATGTGATCACAGATGGAGTGGGGATGATGAGGCAGCTCGTGTATGGACACTGGATCAGCTACCTTCTCACCATGATGGTCCCTGAGGAGTCTGCCGTGCACGACCGTCTCACTGACGAGAGTGTGACACGGTTCGGTCACTACCGTGCCCCAGCTCCTGGAGACCCCCACCTTGGCTGTCCAGTCGAGCATCAGGTCAGGGCTCGCCTTTCTGAGGAGGACTGGTCTGACTTAAAGAAGGAGGATGAGAGGCTTGCCGAGGCTGAGGCACAGGGGGAGGACTTGCAGCATATCTTGTCAGAGAGCGACACCGACGACAGTGTCGAGGAGTACTTCCCTCCTCTGCCCTCACCCAGGCAGCACGACGCAGAGGCTGGAGGCTCTACAGTGCCACCACCTACTCCACCTCCCGTCACTGAGGCGCAGGTCACGTAGCCGTCAGAGCTGACGTCGCTCCTCCAACAGATGGTTGAGCAGCAGCGTTTGGACAGGCTGGCAGTCGAGCAGGCCCGAGCGGAGCAGGCTGCCCATCTCCTTGAGCTCCAGCAGCAGCAGCTGCAGGAGATGCAGCATCAGATCGCCCGTGAGAGGCATGAAGACACTGACAGGCTGACGGGGCTTATCGACCAGATGCACCAGCGCACTCTCGACCAGCAGCAGCAGACGCAGCAGGCGATGATGGGCATCCTGGGGTTGATCACCAACCTCTACACCCAGACTGGGATTGCCCTCCCGTCGCAGCTGCCAGGAGTCGCTCCACCACCTCCAGTCCTGACTCCAGCTGCCGCTCCAGTGGCCCCAGTACCTTCTACGCTGATTCCCTCCTTCAGCATGTCTCCACTTCTGGCTCCTGGTGCTCCGATCCACTCCCCGCTGCCGGCCATGACCCTGTTCCAGTAGTCGCCGGCCTCCATCGTCAGTGCCCCTTCTCCAGCAGCTCCTCCACAGCAGGCACCGACGGTGGTTCCTATGGCTCCGGCAGCTCCCTCCACCACTACTCCAGCCAGCAGCTCCGACGATAGCGACTGTGACCAGTTCGTCATCGCGCCCAGTACTCAGGGTCCTTAGGCGCTCGGATCCCTTTTTGGTGTCTTGATGCCAAAGGGGGAGAAGAGTTAGAGGAGTTAGGGGGAGTGTCTTAGTGTCAGGGGGAGTCTCATTTATCATTTATCGTTTATCATTCTTGTAATTCAGTGTGTTTGCTACATTTGGTGTGTTTGCTACTCATTTGCTACTTATTGAGCTCTAATGAACTTATTTCCATGAGTTATTAATCGATTGGGCTCATTTGGTGTTTATCTATGTTTATGATCACTTATTATTCACACTTGAGTTATTAATTGATGCTTAAGCTTCAAGTGTGACATCCTGTATTCATTGCATATTCCTTTAAGTTTCATTCTATCAAATTCATTACTATTGCACTTTGATTATTGTGTTGTCATCAATCACCAAAAAGGTGGAGACTGAAAGCATCTAGGCCCCCCATGAAGTACGGTTTCGGTGATTAATGACAACCATTGAACTTTACTAATGAATTTGTGAATGCAAGGTCCCCATAATAACTCAATAAAATGAAATGAATATGTCATTGGAGACCCATATACAATCAACTTTTGAGATCAAATCAATGAGATAAAGACAAGAAGTGAAAGCTCTTATGTCTAAGTCACTCAACCATAAGTTGACAACATACAATGCTTGAAGATCATCAGAGAGGCTTATGAAACAAATGTCTAAGAGGTCATCTGAGCAAGACACAAAAGATTCACTCAAAAACAACTCAAAGCAAACAAAATCAACTCACCGGATCAACCAATGATTTCAGAAATGTACACATTGGTCGAGTTGGTTCAACTGAAGAAGAAGACCTCAGAACAATGTACTCAACGGATCATCCGATGTGAATGGCTCAGTGACATCGGTCCATCAGTACAGTTTGCAATACCATTGGACCAAGTGTAGCACCGGATCATCCAATGTACAGACTTACACACATCGGTCGATTACTCCAGTAAGCATCAAGATTGAGAAGATTCTGGAGGAAGTGCCACCGGATCATCTGATGAGAAGACAGGATTAACATCGGTCTAACAACGGTCATATCTGACACAATGACGTCAGCTAAAGCAACTTGACCGATGTTAACTAAAGGGGAGACATCAGATCATCTGGTGTTCACAGTAAAGTTCTGTCAGCCTACTTTTCCAACGGCTATTTCAGGGAGGTTGGCTATAAATACCCCCTAATCCTGTCATTTCGTCAAGTCTCGAGCGCCAGACACTATCAACACATCCACAAGCATTCAAGACCAAGAGCAACCACTTCCACACCATTTCGATCATCGATACACCAAGATTTAGGATAGAACTAGCTAGAGAGAGAGCTTGTGTGCCACCATTCTGGGTGAGTGGACTCTCTAGGATAGTGTGAGAGCCTCAAGTGAGTGCCCTTGGTGTTTGTAATCGTGAGGAGACTTCCGGAGCTTGCCAATGCATTTGTGGAAGCCCAGAAGGTCGAAGTTGTACAAGGCTTGAGCTCCACCTTGCTAAAGGAGGCAAACGGAGAGGAATAGTGAAGAACCCTCGTCTTGGTGACTTGGGTGTGGAAAAACCCTTCAGTGGGTGCCACAACGTAGATGTAGGAAGATCTTGACGATCTTGCCGAACCACGGGATAAATCCTTGTCTCCTTGGGAGTTTGCATCCTCCTCCTTCCCTTACTTTTATGCATTTTATATTCCGCAAAGTTTCTATCTACTAGAATGCATAGATAGTCGCGTAGGGAATTGGGCTTTAGAAATTAAGTTTCATTGCTTAGAATTTTTCGAAGAAAGCCCAATTCACCCCTCCTCTTGGGCATTCGGTCCTTACACCGACAATAGTCCCTATCAACGCGTAGAGCATCGATAGTTAGCCCTCCGGGGTGTCGGAGCTTAGTAGCTCCGGCAGTGACCTTTGCCAAAGCGTAGCTTGTCGGCAGCAGACTCCGCTTGTGGGGTCTTCTCACCATCTTTTATTCTGCGTCGACGGTTGGCCACCCTAGCTTTGCTGGAGCTTGGTTGCTCCGGTAATGCTTGTTTTCAATGTTTAACATCAATCACAAGCCACCTAGGGGGAGTCGGAGCTTTGTTAGCTCCGGATTTTCTCCATCAACGTGGATTCTTTATTTTTCCTGCACACTGAAGCCAAGAAAAATAGTAAAACTCGCTCCTTGCCTATAACTTCATCGCGGCTTACGATTCTCAAGACAGTTTTAGGTCAAACACAATTCTGAATACAACCGAATGCGTTGCCTTCTTTCTTCCAGATCCAATTGTACTTGGACCCGCCTTACTTCGGCCTGTCGGGGTGTAGGTAGAGTGGCATACTTAGGGTGCTTGACCAGGCTATGTCGATAGCACACTCTGGCCCTAGATTGGCTTGGCGGTATTCAGGCGAGTGGGCCATGAACAATATTTGAATTCAAAAGAATTTACAATACAGCTCAAATTGTACATGAACTGGTCGAACTAAAATTTCTTAAGAATTGCACAACTTTGTTATAGACAAAAAGAGAAAAATAAAAAATGTTGAGCCTGTACAAAATAAATGCACGTGGAGTCTGTTTCACATGAAGATGTCTTTCATTATAGGTCCGGGGTACAGGGGAAACAAGTACACTCTTAGGGTACGGAACCAAGCTAAGCGTGTTTCATTTCTCGTTTGACCCAGGGTAGCTAGCCACACTTTTAGTTCTAAGACCGTGACAAGTGTTGCATGAACTTTGCGGACCTTCCGGGAAAGGTCCGGCTGTTCTCCCGGAGGAACTACCCGACTTCGTACAATGACTCTATAACATACACCTCAAGTTACTACAGACTCACCTCCGTGATATTAAGTGTAGAACTTACAGAGGTGCTCAATATTCCAAGGATTTGGGAGAGGTGTCCCATCCTTAGTAGCCAAGCGAACGCTTCCGGGATGGGGTACTTTAATCACTCGGAAGGGTCCCTCCCAGCTGGGGGAGAGTTTGTTTAACCCTTCTCTGGATTGTATTCTCCGTAGCACCAGATCGCCTTCCTCGAGCTGTCGATTGTGTACATGCCGCTGATGATAGCGCCGAAGGGCTTGGCGGTATCGGGCATTCCGAACAGCTGCTTGGCACCTTCCCTCCTCAAGGAGGTCTAGGTCTTCACGCCGGAGCTGGTCCTGCGTGGCTTCGTCGAAGGTCCGGACCCGGAGTGACCCCAAGGTTATTCCCGGAGGAAGGATTGCTTCAGTTCTGTACACCAGGAAGAAGGGTGTCTCTCCAGTTGACCGGTTTGACGTTGTCCTGTTGGCCCATAGAGTGGGCAGAAGCTCTTCAATCCAGTTGGCTCCATGTTTTTCAAGCGCTCATAGGTGTGCATTTTGAGTCCATTCAGGATTTCAGCATTTGCTCTCTCGGCCTGGCCATTTCTTACCGAGTGAGCTACGGAGGCGTAGCAAACTTGAATGCCGAGGTCTTTGCAATATCCTTGAAATGCAGAGCTTGTGAATTGGGTCCCGTTATCAGTAATGATTTTGTTTGGGACTCCAAATCTGCATACAAGGGACTGCAAAAAGTTGATAGCAGATTGCTTGTTTATTGTCACAACTAGAGTTGCTTCCGGCCACTTGGTGAACTTGTCAAAGGCGACATACCGGAACTTGTAACCTCCGACGGCTCTTGGGAAAGGTCCCAAGATGTCCATCCCCCACACAGCGAAAGGCCATGTAGGAGGTATCATTTGTAGAGACTGAGCCGGTGTGTGAATTTTCTTTGCATGATATTGACATGCTTCGCATTTCATCACTAGCTCAGTTGCATCCTGGAGTGCTGTAGGCTAGTAGAAGCCATGCCGGAAGGCTTTACCGACCAGCGTGCGGGAAGCCGCATGGTTCCCACACTCGCCTCCATGGATTTCTGCGAGGAGCTTGCAGCCTTCTTCCCTTGTGATGCACCACATTAGGACGCTGTTGGCACCGCGCAGGTAGAGATCCCCTTCTACCAACGTGTATCTTTTAGCCAATCTGACTATCTGGTCAGCGGATACATCATCGTCAGGAAGGATGTTGTCTTTCAAGTAGCTCTGGATCTCCGAGATCCATGGATCGGAGCTAACTTGAGCATTTGAGTCTTGCGTGCTGGGTTGCTCGGAGCTTCCGGCAGCACCTACGGCCCTTGATGGCTGCCAAGGTAACAGGGCCATCGGGACCGTCAGCTTCGGGATGCTGATCTCGCCCCCTTCGCTCAGTTCGGCAGGCTGAGCTGTAGGTTTTGACAACCTCCGGACAAAAGTTCCGTCAGGAGCTGGAGCTCCGGTTGACGCTTTCGTTGAGAGTTCATCGGCTTCAGCGTTGTGGACACGCTGGACGTGGTGGAGGTCTAGGACTTCGAAGTCCTTCTGAAGCCTATGGACTTCAAGGAGGTAAGCAGCTAGCTGGAGATTGTTGCAGGAGCATTCACCCTTCACTTGTTTAATGATGAGCTGTGAATCTCCCTTGACCAGCAGCTGCTTGACACCGTATGACAGTGCCACCTTTAGTCCGTAGATGAGTGCTTCGTACTCCGCCATGTTGTTGTTCGCCTTGAAGTCAAGGTGTACCATGTATTTTACCTTCTCTCCGGTTGGTGCGAGGAGAAGGATTCCAGCTCTGGCCCCCTGCTTTTGCATGGAGCCGTCGAACTAGAGGGTCCAGTGAGGCTCGGTGAAGACCGGAGCCTTGTGTTCCGGCTTCTGCTCACTGGGGCCCCCAGGGTTTGATGGAGAGGGAGTCCATTCCGCCACAAAATTTTCCAATGCTTGACTCTTGATTGCATGTCTTGGAATGAATTCGAGATCGAATTCGGCCAATTCCGCTGCCCACTTTGCAATATTCCCAGTTGAATTGGGATTATGCAATATTGCTCGAAGTGGGTAAGAAGTCACCACTGAAATCTTGTGAGCTTGGAAGTAATGGTGAAGCTTCCTGGAGGCGATAAGAACTGCATAGAGCAGCTTATGCACCTCTAGGTATCGAGTCTTGGCGTCATGAAGTACTTCACTGATGAAGTACACTGGGCGCTGGATGGTGCGGACCCTCACGGAGGGGCCCGAAGCTTCCTCTTTATTGACCCGGATCATCTCGGAGGGATCCGAACCTTCTTTGGGGACCTCCGAGTCCTTGCTAGAGGGACCCGGAGCTTCTTCAGAAGCGACTTGGACCCTCCCGGAGGGGTCTGGGTCTTCTGAAGTAACTTCTTGTGGACTCAAGTCTGGGAACTGGGACCCAAACTCGCTTTTAGGAACCTTCGGACCCTCCCGGAGGTGTCTGGATTCCTAAGCATGGGATGGTTCTGGTCTCTCCGCAACAGGACCATACTGGCGACTTCTTCAGTTGCTGAAATGTAAAGCAGCAAAGGATCACCAGAGTTCGGAGCTACCAGATGTCATCGACATACACTTCCACTATGTCTCTAATGAGTTCTTCAAAAGTTTTGTACATAGCTCGTACAAAGGTTGAAGCTGCATTCTTGAGACCAAGTGGCATGGCTGTAAAACAGTACAATCCATCTACTGTGATGAAAGAGGTATGCTCTTCATCTTCCCTAGACATTCTGATTTGATGATACCCAGAATATGCGTCTAGGAAACACAGTAATTCACACCCGGAGGTGGAATCCACTATCTGATCTATTCTAGGTAGTGGGAATGGATCTTTTGGACACGCCTTATTTAGTGTTGTGTAGTCAATACACATCCGAAGCTTCTCGCTGGCCTTGGGCACAACGACTGGGTTTGCCAGCCATTTTGGATGGAAGACTTCTCAGATGAATCCAGCTTCAAGCAACTTCTTCACTTCATGTCGAATGAAGTTTTGTCGCTCCACGGATTGCTTCCGAGGCTTCTGATGCACGGGCTGGGTGTCAGGGTAGATCTTCAGATTGTGCTCAATCACTTCCCTGGGGATCCCAGGCATTTGTGACGGTTGCCAGGCAAACACGTCAACAATAACCCGGAGGAAAGCGATGAGCGCGAGTGCCTATTTGTCATTCAGTCCCCCTGATATACGGGTGGTCTGAGCGGCATCGGAACTGATTTGGACGACATTGATGGGAATGTCGGTGTTGCTGCTTGGCTGCACATGAGGTGCAGAAGTCGAGCCTCGTTGACGAATGCTCGGGGGTTTTGGAGCTTGCTCCAGCCTGGAGTCCTCCTCTTGCGCCGTAGTAAGCGCATGAAGTTCTTCCAAAGTGGTTACTCTGGCAGTGCGATCATCGCGGATCCGAAGAACGCCTACTGGTGTTGGCATCTTTAACACCAGGTAGCCATAATGAGCAGCTGCCATGAATTTGTACAAGGCATGCCTACCCAAAATGGCATCGAAAGGTAAGTTGATCTGAGCAACATCAAAGACCAACTTCTAAGTGCGATACTTCTCCCGGGTCCTGAAGGTAACGGCGAGAGTAATAGCACCGAGTGGGGTAATGGCTCCCAGACCTACTCCGGAGAAAGGTCGGGAGGGGTGAAGATCCGAAGGTCAGAGCTGAAGCTTGGTAAAAGCTTCGAAGCTTATGAGGTTCAGCCCCGAACCTCCGTCTACCATAAAATGGTGGAGCTGAATGTTATTGATGGTAGGAGCTACCATCAAAGGTAACTGGCCTGCTCCAACCATGCTTCGAGGGCAGTCTGAAGCATCAAAAGTGATGGCTGTGTCCATCCACTTCCGATGAGGCTCCGCCCTGGCCGTAGGAGCTACAGCGGCCATGTCCCGACACATTGTCTTGAGGACGCGGCGGGAGGTGATGTCCCATGATCCACCAAAAATGGTGTTCATGGTCTTTCGATGCTCGTTGTCAGAGATGTCAAAATCGTCGTCGACGGAGGTGTAGACGGCCTTCAGGACCTTTTTAGGATCCTGAAAACCTAACTCCTCTTCAGCCAGAGCTTTGTCAACTTTTTGTTTTCCTTCCCTCTGTCGGAAAGGAACTTCTTCCCGGTGCTTGTTGTAGCGCTCGGCAAGGTTTTGGACCTCCCGGCAGTCTTCCAAACTGTGGATGTCCGTCTTATGAATTGGACACCACACCTTGAGTTTGCCACCGTCTTCAGAAGACGGTCAAGGTCGCTTCTCGTGGCGTGGCCCCCGGCCACCTGGAGCTACAATAGCTGCAGCATTAGATGCGCCGGCTGATGGCTTCTTCTTGCCGTTGGTCTTTTTCTTCTTTTTGCCACTCCCGGAGGCAGTGTCTTCGCCTTTGGAGGATTTCTTGCGATCCTCCAGAGGTGGTTTGGAGTGTGTCGGTGGTTTGGAACCGGCAGATCTCCCTACACTGCTAAAGTGATAGGGGAGTTTGATGTTCGGTATGGGCGCGCGGAGATTCATGAAGGTGAGTAGGAAATGACACAGGAGACACAAGAGTTTACGTGGTTCGGGCCGCCTGAGCGTAATACCCTACTCCACGGGTGTGTTGGTGTTGTATTAGCTGTATGAGCTTGTGTTGAGCGACAATGGCGTGTGTCTACCCCCCTGAACGTGTCGTCGGCCTGTCCTTTTATAGTACAAGGGCAGGCCGTTACAAGTTAGCCTGGCCCGACATGTGGCCCCGGCGGTTACTAGTATTGACACTTATTTAACACATTTAATTGCTCTTAATGACCCTGTAACGGGCTTTGACAGCACCGTTACTGGTGTTAAGATCGTCCGTTTAAGTGTCATTAATATGGCATTAATGACACTTAATTGGGTCTTGAAGTCCTTGATTCCCCTTTGAAGATCCGGAGCCGTTGCGGGGGTCTTCTGGAGGTTAAGTGTTGAAGATTCGACGATTGGACACGTGGCAGCTCTGGAGCATACTGTGGGAAACAGAGAGCTCCGGAGCTACCTGACACGTGTCAGGTCCGGAGCTTCTCTCGGTCTGGGGTTAAGTCCGGAGGTGCCATTTCAGTACATGGCCCGGAGCATCCCCCTTGTGGGCGGTAGCTCGGTTTGGTAGTACACGTGGCGACCCTGGGATTAACCATGTTGGAGAAGCGGGTCCGGTTATGTCTGACATGTGGGCCTCCGAGGGTCTTAAAATCAAGTATATGACTTTCCTTTGAGATCTTTGTAACCTCAAGGGGTGTACGGTTTCTAGGGTACCGACAGTGGCCCCCTTGACCTACCTCCGGGGAAGACGAGTGGGGTGAAGTCATTCCGCCAGAGGTGGGTCCATCCTCGCGACTTTTGAACTGAGTCTTCAAGGGTCTTTGAAGGTGCCGTTGGCAAGGACTTGGAAATAAATCCTCGCCGCGTGGCGTATCCCGCGTGCGGCAGATGAGATCTTTGGCGTGCGGATCTCACGCAATTGAAGGTCGCCGGTTCCTGATACGAAAACCGTATTGGTTCCGCGCGCCTTGTCAGGCTGCCGCCTTTGGGCTTCCTGCCTCTTGATGACAACCGTTCACCTGGGTCAGAACCTTGACTTGATCGTCGGGGTGGTCCCGGGCCCGCTTGTCATCGGCTGGGTGGAAATTTTGGGTGGTACCTTCGACTTCCTTGTGGTTTCCATCCAAGCGTTGCGAGGGCTTACTTAAGAAGTAAAGTGCGCACCGTCGGGAGTTCTTTACGCCTCTCATCTGTTCTTGCGATCAAACTCCCAACTTGTGCTTCACTTTTCTTCTCTTGCCTAGCTGTGCCGCGATGGAGTTGGGTCTCCGCGAGAGTCGCTTGAAGACCGACGGCGATTTGAAGAAGGTCCGGGCCCTCATGGAATGGTCCTCGGACTTCTTCAATTGCTCGGTCCGCGCCGGTTGAGAGCTCCCATTCGAGAAGGAGCACTCCGGCGAAATGGTGTACTTCTCCTCGTACGCCATGGTGGGGTTGATCCCACCATTTTCTTCCATTTTCTTGATGCTGCTAGACTTCTATGGTCTGCAGTTATACCACCTTGGCCCTCACTCCATTCTCCTCATGTCTATCTTCGTCCACTTCTGTGAGATGTGGGTGGGCACCCCCCCCCCTGCATTGAACTCTTCCGGACCTTCTTCACCGTCCACACCACTGGCCGGAGCAATGAGTACCTTGGCTTCTACTACCTCATGAAGCGCAAGAAGTGCCCATTCAAGTACCTCCGATCATTTCCCTCTGGGAAGTGGGATGACTGGAAGAAAGACTGGATAGTCGTCAGGGTGGAGGAGCACGAGAGGTTGGAGCTGCCCGATGGTCTTCCCGACATCGACACGACGATCTGGAGTGAAGCTCCGGTGCTGGCAGAAGCTTTCAACCCTGCTTTGACCAGGATCCGCCAATGCGTGGAGGGAGGATTGACTCCTCAGGCGGTATTTTGCAATTTCTTGGTCAACAGGTGGGCGCCGCTGAAGAGGAGGGATAAACTCGCTTGGGCCCTCAACAGCGTGATGGACGACGACCGGGTTGAGACCGGGTTGAAGTCCAACATGGTGGGGAAAACCTTGGAGTTCCACCTCAAGAAGTTCCGGCACGGCATCGACGTCGACGGTGGTGACTTGACTCCCCCGTCAGCCTTTCTCCCTCAGAACGTGGAAGTGGAGTTCAACAGGGAGCTCCGGCGAAAGATGCCCGTACTTGACAACCTTGGTGTCGTCGAGAGAAGATCAACTACCCGGGTGGCGATCCCCGGGATGCTCGAAGATGGCTCTGTCCCTGCCCCAAAGCCGAGGGTCGAGGTCGTCGGCAAGGGCAAGGAGCTGGCGGATGAACCCGAGAGTCGGAAGAGGAAGCTGCAGTATGCCGACGGAAGGTCTGTCAGGCCCGCTACTTCTCCCCGGAGGGGAAGGTCTTCTACAACCGTGGCGACTGTTCCCGTAATGGGGTCCTCCCGGAACACGACCGTTCCCGCAGTGGGGTCCTCCCGGAGCGCGTCTGTTCCTGCAGTGGTGTCCTCCCGGGGTGTTAGCTCTGGGTGCGTGACTCCAGCACCTGGGCCGGTGGAGGCCTCCAGGTCTGGGGGTTCTTCCCGATTGAGGAGAGCCTCGACTCGGGAAACGCCCGTGGCCGCGACAAGTTCCGGGGGCCCTTCCGGAGCTTCCACGCCGACTGTGACCAGCCCAGAACGCCCGGGAAAAAGGTTCCGCGCAAGCTGGTGCGGAAGCCTCCCAAGGTAATTTTTAATCTCTACCTTGGATAGTTGTTTTAATTGTAGCAACTATTTTTTAATTTTCTTCGTTCATCATCTGCAGCGTCCCCAAGGAGGGGAGTGAGGCTCCACCCTCAGCCACAGTGTCTGAGGCCGTGAGGGTGGGAGCTTCTGCTCCTGTCCCGGTGCCGCCCCAAGTGGTGGCTGAAGCTGCGACAGCTCTGGCACCGGCTGTCGTGGTCATGGACCTCGACTCATCCCCAGAAGTTCCCGTGGTAGCGCCGGACCACGGGAGTGAAGATGCGCCAGCGGCACCTGTCCCGGAGGTTGAAGCTCCGGGTCCTGGTGCTGAGATGATGGAAGCTCCGGCTGTTGAGCTGGGGGAAGCAGTAATCCCGGCCTCTGAGCCGGAAATTGTTGAAGCCCCGGCGGTTGAGCCAGAGGTGATTGAAGCTCCGGCGTGCGCGCCGGAAACTGAGGTAGTTCCAGCAGTTGGGTCGGCTACCTCCGAAGCACCGGCCAATGAGCCGGTCACTGTTGGAGCTCCGGCCACAGGGCCGGACGATGTTGAAGATCTTCCGGCTCCTGAGCCGGTTGTTGAAGAGGTGACAGAGCTTGAGCCCCCATTGGGAGAGGTGCCCATTCCGGAGCCAATAGCGGCTCCTGCTCCGGAAGCGACGACGTCGGAGGTACCTGAGGCCGAGCTGGAGCGCCAAGGCGAAGTCGCTGGCCCCCTGCCTGAGGGGGTGAACGAAGACCTGGTGGCTGGGCCTTCCTCAATGGTGACTGAGGTCATCCCGGAGGACGGCCCTAGTGCCATGGAGACTCAGGGGACCACTCTTGTAGAGTGGGACCCAATTTTTGTATCCGAAGACCCGCTGGAACCAGCGGAGGAGACCCCAGCAGGTCCGGAACCCATCCCGTTGTCGCTGTCCATTGACAACATATGTTCCAGTCTGCGTCAAGTCCAACTGGCCTTCTTCCACGACAGCAAGGCTCTTGAAGAGGAGCGCCAAACCCTTCGAGACCAAGCTGGCGCAGTCGAGGCTAGCGGATGACAAGGAGTGGATTAAGCGGGAGAAGATCTGCCTGGAGTACTGGGGCAAGTTGCTGGATGACAGGGAGAGTATGACTCGTGCTCTCGACGCTCAATCCCGGGAGATCTACGATCAGGCCAAAGCAGCCAATAATGCGGCCGATGCACGCCATGAATAGCTTGAGGCCATTAACACTGCACTCATCAAGCGCCGAGAGGCACTTGAAGAGAGGGAGAAACGGCTCGAAGATGAAGAGCAGAAACTCCTAGAGCTACGGGATGACGTCCTGAGGAGGGAGGAGGAGCTCGTCGAGAAGGTGGCTCTGGCTGACAAGGGTCTCGAGGAGCGCGCCAAGAAATTGGAAGAGCGCTGCCATGAGGAAGAGGAGAAGGTTTGGGTGCGAGGGCAGGAACTCTATGAACAAGAGTGTGCCCTTACTGCCAGAGAGAAGAAAGTGAGGGGTAGAGAGAAGGACCTGGTTGACCTCCGGAACAAGATCCACCTCTGGGAGGAGGAGCTCGAAAAACTCGAAAGGCGGGTTGCTGAAAAGATTTAGCAAAACGCCAAAGAAGTTGAGCGCCTCGCCTGTGAGAATTCCGAACTGACGGCGGCCAGGAGATCCTTGGAAGAAATGAAGGGCTTGAGGCTGCGGACTCCCTACAGATTTGGGAGTTCCTGGGCAAGGCCAACGACGCGCTGACACCGATGGGTTTCAGCCCCGTGCACCCGGATGATCCGGAGCCAGAGCCGGACCTAGCGCTGCAGGCGTTGAGCGCAGCAGGTAGCAAGCTCTCCAAGGTGGGCGATGTCATCGCGGACCAACTGGAGGTTGAGGGGCAATCCCTGGCGAAGAACGTCGCAGAGTATGTGCTGACGTGCTACACCAGCCGGAACTCCCAATTTCCTCTGGACCCGGTGCTTGAAGGTCCTGTCGAAGGAGAAGGCGAAGCTACCCGAGCCAGCGTATCGGAGGTTGCCCAGAAGGTCGCCCAATTCTTCCATAGGGTCTAGGACCATCTCTGTAGTTCTCACTTGTATTTTCTCTTCTTCTTCCTCAATTTTGTAATCCCTGTCTCCAGATGTAATCCCTTGTCTCCAGATAAATGAAATCCCCAAAATTTTTGTGAATTTAAATTTTTGTCTTCAACACTTTTATCTTCACTTGGCCCCCTGGTAGATGTACACAATTTGATTGTGAACATGTACCAAGAGGATATTGCGTTCTGTTGAAGACTCTTTTGCTCCGAACTTGTAGAATTTAGGTTCGAAGTCTTCGATAGTGAAGGCCCCCTGAGGTTGTCGGAGCTTAGAAGCTCCGGCATTGTCTATCGCTGGAGCTTAGTAGCTCCGGCAATAGTCTCTATCAACGCGTAGAGCATCGATAGTTAATCCTCCGGGGTGTCGGAGCTTAGTAGCTCTGGCAGTGACCTTTGCCAACACTCAATTTGCTGGCAGCAGACTCCATTTACGAGGTCTTCTCACCATCTTTTATTCAGCGTCGACGGCTGGCCCCCCTAAGGGAGTCGGAGCTTAGTTAGCTTCGGCTTTTCTCCATCAATGTATATTTTATTTTTCCTGCACACTTAAGCCAAGAAAAATAGTAAAATTCATTTCTTGTCTATATTTTCGTTGCGGCTTACGACTCTCAAGAAGATTTTAAGTCGAACGCGATTCTAAATACAACCAAATGCGTTGTCTTTTCTTCCAGATCCAACTGTACACGGACCCACCTTACTTCGGCCTGCCGGGGTGTAGGTAGAGTGGCGTACTTAGGGTGCTTGACCAGGCTAAGTCGATAGCACACTCCAGCCCTAGATTGGCTTGGCGACTTTCAAGCGAGTTGGCCATGAACAATATTTGAATCCAAAAGAATTGAGAATACAACTCGAATCGTATATAAACCGGTCGAACTAAAATTTCTTAAGAATTGCACATCTTTGTTATAGACAAGAAAGAGAAAAATAAAAATGTTGAGCCTGTACAAAATAAATGCACGTGGAGTCTATTTCACATGAAGATGTCTTTCTTTATAGGTCCGGGGTACAGGGGAAACAAGTACACTCTTAGGGTACGGAACCAGGCTAAGCGTGTTTCATTTCTCGTTTGACCCAGGGTAGTTAGCGACACTTTTAGTCGACTGTGACAAGCGTTATGAGCTTTGCGGACCTTTCGGGAAAGGTCCGGCTGCTCTCCCGAAGGAACTACCCGACTCTGTACAATGACTCTATAACATACACCTCAAGTTACTCAAGACTCACCTCCGTGGTATTAAGTGTAGAACATACGGAGGTGCTCAATGTTCCAAGGATTTGGGAGAGGTGTCCCATCCTCGGTAGCCAAGCGAACGCTTCCGGGACGGGATACTTTAATCACTCGGAAGGGCCCCTCCCAGCCGGGGGAGAGTTTGTTTAACCCTTCTCTGGATTGTATTCTCCGTAGCACCGGATTGCCTTCCTCGAGTTGTCGGTTGTGTACATGCCGCTGGTGATAACGCCGTAGGGCTTGGCAATATCGGGCATTCTGAGCAGTTGCTTGGCACCTTCCCTCCTCAAGGAGGTCTAGGTCTTCACGCCGGAGCTGGTCCTACGCGGCTTCGTCGAAGGTCCGGACCCGGAGTGAACCCAAGGTGATTTCCGGAGGAAGGATTGCTTCAGCTCTGTACAACAGAAAGAAGGGTGTCTCTCCAGTTGACCGGTTTTGGGATGTCCTGTTGGCCCATAAAGTGAGCGGAAGCTCTTCGATCCAGTTGGCTCCATGTTTTTTCAAGCACTCATAAGTGCGTGTTTTAAGTCCTTTAAGGATTTCAGCATTTGCTCTCTCGGCTTGGCCATTGCTGGCTGGGTGAGCTACGAAGGCATAGCAAACCTGTATGCCGAGGTCTTCGCAATATCCTTGGAATGCGGAGCTTGTGAATTGGGTCCCATTATCAGTGATGATTTTGTTTGGGACTCCAAATCTGCATACAATGGACTGCAAAAAGTTGATAGCAGATTGTTTGTTGATTGTCACAACTGGTGTTGCTTCCGGCCACTTGGTGAACTTGTCAATGGTGACGTACAGGAACTTGTAACCTCCGACGGCTCTTGGGAAAGGTCCCAAGATGTCCATCCCCCACACAGCGAAAGGCCATGTAGGAGGTATCATTTGTAAGGGCTGAGCCGGAGTGTGAATTTGCTTTGCATGAAATTGACATGCTTTGCATTTTTTACCAGCTCAGTTGCATCCTGGAGTGTTGTAGGCCAGTAGAAGCCATGCCGAAAGGCTTTACCAACCATCGTGCGGGAAGACGTGTGGTTCCCACACTCGCCTCCATGGATTTCTGCGACGAGCTCGCAGCCTTCTTCCCTTGTGATGCACCGCATTAGGATGCCGTTGGCACCGCGCCGGTAGAGATCCCCTTCTACCAACGTGTATCTTTTAGCCAATCTGACTACCCGGTCAGCGGATACATCATCATCAGGAAGGATGTTGTCTTTCAAGTAGCTCCGGATCTCCGAGATCCATGCATCGAAACTAGCTTGAGCTTTTGAGTCTTGCGTGCTGGGTTCCTCGGAGCTTCCGGCAGTACCTACGACCCTTGATGGCTGCCATTGTAACAGAGCCATCGGGACCATCAACTTTGGGGTGCTGATCTCGCCCCCTTCACTCAGTTCGGCAGGCTGAGCTGTTGGCTTTGACAACCTCCAGACAAAAATTCCGTCAGGAGCCGGAGCTCCGGTTGACGCTTTTGTCGAGAGTTCGTCAGCTTCAGCGTTATGGGCACGCTGAACATGGTGGAGATCTAGGACTTCAAAGTCCTTCTGAAGCCTCTGGACTTCGAGGAGGTAAGCAGCTAGCTGAAGATTATTGCAGGAGCATTCACCCTTCACCTGCTTAATGATGAGATGTGAATCTCCCTTGACCAGCAATTGCTTGACACCATATGACAGTGCCACCTTTAGTCCGTAGATGAGTGCTTCATATTCTGCCATGTTATTGATTGCCTTGAAGTCAAGGTGTACCATGTATTTTAACTTCTCCCCAGTGGTGCAAGGAGAAGGATTCCAGCTCCGGCCCCCTGCTTCTGCATGGAGCCGTCGAAGTAGAGGGTCCAGTGAGGCTCAGTGAAGGGAATATTCCCAGTTGAATTGGGATTATGCAAAATTGCTCGAAGTGGGTAAGAGGTCACCACTGAGACTTTGTGAGCTTGGAAATAATGGCGAAGCTTCCTGGAGGCAATAAGAACTGCATAGAGCAGCTTATGCACCTCTAGGTATCGAGTCTTGGCATCATGTAATACTTCACTAATGAAGTACACCGGGCGCTGAATGGTCCGGACCCTCTCGGGGGAGTCCGTAGCTTCCTCTTCACTGACCCGGATCCTCTCGGAAGAATCCGGATTTTCTTCAGGGACCTCCGGGTTCTGGCTGGAGGAACCCGGAGCTTCTTCAGAAGTGACATGGACCCTCCCGGAGGGGTCTGGGTCTCCTGAAGTGACTTCTTGTGGATTCGAATCTAGGAGCTGGGACCCAGACTCGCTTTCAGGAACTTCCGAACCCTCCCGAAAGGGTCTGGATTCCTGAGTATGGGGTAGTTCTGGTCTCTCCGCAACCAGAACCATACTGACGACTTCGTCAGTAGCTGAAATATAAAGCAACAAAGGCTCACCAGGGTTCGGAGCTACCAGAATCGGTAGAGTGGTGAGGAACTGTTTCAGTTCCTGGAATGCCTTCTCTGCTTCTTCGGACCATTGAAATGGTTCGGACTTCCTCAATAACTTGAAGAAAGGAAGTGCCCGTTCTGCCAGTCTTGAGATGAACCGGCTGAGGGCTGCTAGACATCTAGTCAACTTTTGGACGTCTTTGATGCGGGTTGGTGGCCGCATGTCTTCAATGGACTTAATCTTCGCCGGATTAGCTTCTATGACCCCGTGACTTACCAGGAAACCAAGAAGTTCTCCGGAGCTAACCCCGAAGACACACTTGTCTGGGTTTAGCTTTGTGCAGGTGGCCCGCAGCTTGTCGAAGACAGCCTGCAAGGTGTCAAGGAGTGACTCCTTATTCCTGACCTTGACCACGATGTCATCGACGTACACTTCCACTATGTCTCTAATGAGTTCTTCAAAAGTTTTGTACATAGCTCGTACAAAAGTTGAAGCTGCATTCTTGAGACCAAAGGGCATGGCTGTGTAACAGTACAATCCATCTACTGTGATGAATGAAGTATGCTCTTCATCCTCCCTAGACATCCTGATTTGATGATACCCAGAATATGCGTCTAGGAAACACAGTAATTCACACCCGGAGGTGGAATCCACTATCTGATCTATTCTAGGTAGTGGGAATGGATCTTTTGGACATGCCTTATTTAGTGTGGTGTAGTGGATGCACATCTGAAGCTTCCCGCCAGCCTTTGGCACAACGACTGGGTTTGCCAGCCATTTCGGATGGAAGACTTCTCGGATGAATCCGGCTTCGAGTAACTTCTTCACTTCTTGTCGGATGAAGTTCTGTCGCTCTACGGATTGCTTCCGAGGCTTCTGATGCACAGGCCGAGCATCGGGGTAGATCTTCAGATTGTGCTCAATCACTTCCCTGGGGATCCCAGGCATTTGTGACGGTTGCCAAGCAAACACGTCGACGTTAGCCCGGAGGAAAGTGATGAGCGCGAGTTCCTATTTGTCGTTCAATCCTCCCGATATACGGGTGGTCTAATCGGCATCGGAACCAATTTGGACGACTTTGATGGGAACGTCGGTGTCGCCGCTTGGCTGCACACGAGGTGCAGAAGTCGAGCCTCATTGACAAATGCTCGGGGGTTTTGGAGTTTGCTCCTGCCTGGAGTCCTCCTCTTGCGCCGTGGTGAGAGCATGGAGTTCTTTCAGAGCAGTTACTCCGGCAGTACGATCTCCGCGGATCTGGAGAACGCCTACTGGTGTTGGCATCTTCAACACCAGATAACCATAATGAGCAGCTGCCATGAATTTGTACAGGGCAGGTCTACCCAAGATGGCATTGAATGGTAAGTTGATCTGAGCGATGTCGAAGACCAACTTCTCGGTGCGGTACTTCTCCCGTGTCCCGAAGGTAACAGGGAGAGTAATAGCTCTGAGTGGGGTGATGGCCCCCGGACCTACTCCGGAGAAAGGTCGAGAGGGGTGGAGATCCGAAGGTCGGAGCTGGAGCTTAGTGAAAGCTTCGAAGCTAATGAGGTTTAGCCCCGAACCTCCGTCTACCATGACGTGGTGGAGCTGGATGTTGTTGATGGTAGGAGATACCATCAAGGGTAACTGTCCTGCTCCAACCATGCTTCGAGGACAATCCGAAGCATCAAAAGTGATGGCTGTGTCCATCCACTTTCGATGAGGTTCCGGCCTGACTGTAGGAACTACAGCAGCCATATCCCGACGCATAGTCTTGATGACACGGCGGGAGGTGATGTCCCATGATCCACCAAAAATGGTGTTCATGGTCTTTCGACGCTCGTTATCAGAGACGTCAGAATCATCGTCGACGGAGGTGTAGACGGCCTTCAGGACCTTTTTGGGATCCTGAAACCCCAACTCCTCTTCAGCCGGAGCTTCGTCGACTTTTTGCTTTCCTTCCCTCTATCGGAAAGGAGATTCTTCCCGGCGCTTGTTGTAGCGCTCGACAAGGTTTTGGACCTCCCGACAGTCTTCCAAACTGTGGCTGCCCGTTTTGTGAATGGGACACCACACTTTGGGTTTGCCACCGTCTTCAGAAGACGGTCGAGGTCGCTTCTCGGGTCGTGGCCCCCGGCCACCCGGAGTTGCAGCAGCTGCAACGTTGGATGTGCCGGCCGACGGCTTCTTCTTGCCGTTGGTCTTCTTTTTCTTCTTGACACCCCCGGAGGTAGCGGCTTCTTCTTTGGAGGATTTCTTGTGACCCTCCAAGGTTGGTTTGGAGTGCATATTACGGCCCTCCGCAGCTCTGGCACATTTGTTTGCCAAGCTGAAGAGTTCCGTGACGCTGGTGATCTCCTTGATCGCCAGTTTCTCCAACATCTTCTTTTCCCGTACGCCCTGTCTGAATGCCACAATGACAGAGGCGCTAGAGATAGAAGGGATAGTGTTTCGTACCTGAGAGAACCTTTGGATGAATGACCGCAAGGATTCTCCCCCTTTTTGCACGACCGCAAAAAGTTCTAGTTCAGTGCCTGGTCGGGTGTATGAACTCCCGAAGTTGGCGGTGAACTGACGGCACAGCTCCTCCCAACTGTTGATAGAGTTGGGTGGAAGGCTCATAAACCAGGACCTGGCGGTCCCAGTTAAGGCCACTGGAAAATAATTGGCCATCACGACCTCGTTTCCTCCAGCTGCCAAGATTGCAGTGTTGTAGATCTGAAGAAATTCGGTGGGGTTGACAGTCCCGTCGAATTTTTCCGGCAGGTGAGGCCGGAACTTCTGTGGCCACCTGACCATACGCAGATGCATGGCCAGGGCTGAACAGCCTCCTCCCACTCCTTCAGGAGCAGAAAGGTCCTGAGCTTCCCGTCTTTCACGGGCACGCTCAATATGGATTCGGCCGTCCTGCTGGCGGTATCGGCGATCAAGCTCCGCCCGGAGGTCATGAGTCGAAAGCCTGGATACCGTGTGAGTACGTCGTGCCCCGGAGGGCAATGACGTCACTTGTTGTGACGCAGCACGTCTCCTGCTATTGGAAACGTTCGGACCAAGTCTACCAGACAAAGTCCACCGCTGCGACGGGGCTCGTCCTGAAGGAGGAGGACCCTGATTGCTGAGGCGTTCGGCTGCTGCTGCAACCAAATGCTCCACATCGGCCCTCCACTGCTCCAGTGCATCCCGGGATGCATCCGGAGGTGGTGGGCGTTGGAGAAGAGCACGCGCTGCATGGAGCGCGTGTTCCGGGTTGTCATGATTTGCCGACGCAGTAATTGACGCCGGCGCACCATCACGTTGCCCAGTACGATTTGCTGGAGGAGACGATGGTGGTGGGAGTGTGACTCCTGCTGGTGCTGAGGCTCCTGCTGGTGGTTGCGTATTGGAGGGATTGCCCCCAACATCCTGTGCAGCAGGTTGACCGTTGGATGATCCAGCAGCTGAGTTCACCATTCTCAAAATCTCAGGCGCCCCTACCTGGCGCGCCAACTGTCGGTGGTTTGGAACCGGCAGATCTCCCTACACTGCTAAAGTGATAGGGGAGTTTGATGTTCGGTATGGGCGCGCGGAGATTCAAGAAGGTGAGTAGGAAATGACACAGGAGACACAAGAGTTTACGTGGTTCGGGCCGCCTGAGCGTAATACCCTACTCCACGGGTGTGTTGGTGTTGTATTAGCTGTATGAGCTTGTGTTGAGCGTCAATGGCGTGTGTCTAGCCCCCTGAACGTGTCGTCGGCCTGTCCTTTTATAGTACAAGGGCAGGCCGTTACAAGTTAGCCTGGCCCGACATGTGGCCCCAGCGGTTACTAGTATTGACACTTATTTAACACATTTAATTGCTCTTAATGACCCTGTAACGGGCTTTGACAGCACCGTTACTGGTGTTAAGATCGTCCGTTTAAGTGTCATTAATATGGCATTAATAACACTTAATCGGGTCTTGAAGTCCTTGATTCCCCTTTGAAGATCCGGAGCCGTTGTGGGGGTCTTCTGGAGGTTAAGTGTTGAAGATTCGACGATTGGACACGTGGCAGCTCCGGAGCATACTGTGGGAAACAGAGAGCTCCGGAGCTACCTGACACGTGTCAGGTCCGAAGCTTCTCTCGGTCTGGGGTTAAGTCCGGAGGTGCCATTTTGGTACATGGCCCGGAGCTTCCCCCTTGTGGGCGGTAGCTCCGGTTTGGTAGTACACGTGGCGACCCTGGGATTAACCATGTTGGAGAAGCGGGTCTGGTTATGTCTGACATGTGGGCCTCCGAGGGTCTTAAAATCAAGTATATGACTTTCCTTTGAGATATTTGTAACCTCAAGGGGTGTACGGTTCTAGGGTACCGACAAAGTGCATTTCACGGCCCTCCGCAACTCTGGCACATTTGTCGGCCAAGCTGAAGAGTTTTGTGACACTGGTGATCTCCTTGATCGCCAGTTTCTCCAACATCTTCTTATCCCGTACGCCCTGTCTAAATGCCACAATGACAGAAGCGCTAGAGATAGAAGGGATAGTGTTTCGTACCTGAGAGAATCTTTGGATGAATGATCGCAGGGATTCTCCCCCTTTTTGCACGACTGCAAAAAGGTCCAGTTCGGTGCCTGGTCGGGTGTATGAACTCCCGAAGTTGGCGGTGAACTGTCGGCACAACTCCTCCCAACTGTTGATGGAGTTGGGTGGAAGGCTCATCAACAGTTGGGAGGAGTTGTGCCGACAGTTCACCGCCAACTTCGGGAGTTCATACACCCAACCAGGCACCGAACTGGACCTTTTTGCAGTCGTGCAAAAAGGGGGAGAATCCCTACGTTCATTCATCCAAAGATTCTCTCAGGTACGAAACACTATCCCTTCTATCTCTAGCACTTCTGTCATTGTGGCATTTAGACAGGGCGTACGGGATAAGAAGATGTTGGAGAAACTGACGATCAAGGAGATGACAAGTGTCACGGAACTCTTCATCTTGGACGACAAATGTGCCAGAGCTGCAGAGGGCCGTGAAATGCACTCCAAACCACCTCTGGAGGATCGCAAGAAATCCTCCAAAGGCGAAGCCACTGCCTCCGGGAGTGGCAAAAAGAAGAAAAAGACCAACGGCAAGAAGAAGCCGTCGACCGGCGCATCTAATGCTGCAGCTGCTATTGCTCCGGGTGGCCGGGAGTCATGCCCCGAGAAGCGACCTCGACCGTCTTGTGAAGATGGTGACAAACCCAAGCTGTGGTGTCCAATTCATAAGACGGACAACCACAATTTGTAAGATTGCCAGGAGGTCCAAAACCTTGCCGAGCACTACAACAAGCACCGGGAAGAAGTTCCTTTCCGACAGAGGGAAGGAAAACAAATAGTTGACGAAGCTCTGGCTGAAGAGGAGTTAGGTTTTCAGGATCCTAAAAAGGTCATGAAGGTCGTCTACACCTACGTCGACGACGATTCTGATGTCTCTGACAACGAGCGTCGGAATACCATGAACACCATTTTTGGTGGATCATGGGACATCACCTCCCGCCGCGTCCTCAAGACAATGCGTTAGGACATGGCCGCTGTAGCTCCTACAGCCAGGGCAAAGCCTCATCGGAAGTGGATGGACACAGCCATCACTTTTGATGCTTCGGACTGCCCTCGAAGCATGGTTGGAGCAGGCCAGTTACCTTTGAAGGTATCTCCTACCATCAATAACATTCAGCTCCACCATGTTATGGTAGACGGAGGTTCGGGGCTGAACCTCATAAGCTTCAAAGCTTTTACCAAGCTTCAGCTCCGACCTTCGGATCTTCACCCCTCCCGAACTTTCTCCAGAGTAGGTCTGGGAGCCATTACCCCACTCGGTGCTATTACTCTCCCCGTTACCTTTGGGACCCGGGAGAAGTATCGCACTGAGAAGTTGGTCTTTGATGTTGCTCAGATCAACTTACCTTTCAATGCCATTTTGGGTAGGCCTGCCTTGTACAAATTCATGACAGCTGCTCATTATGGCTACCTGGTGTGAAAGATGCCAACACCAGTAGGCGTTCTCCAGATCCGCGGAGATCGCACTATCGGAGTAACCGCTCTGGAAGAACTTCATGTGCTTACTACGGCGCAAGAGGAGGACTCCAGGCAGGAGCAAGCTCCAAAACCCCTGAGCATTCGCCAACGAGGTTCGACTTCTGCACCTCGTGTGCAGCCAAGCGGCGACACCGACATTCCCGTCAAAGTCGTCCAAATCGGTTCCGATGCCGCTCAGACCACCCGTATATCGGGGGGACTGAATGAAAAATAGAAACTCGGGCTCATCGCTTTCCTCCGGGCTAATGTCGACGTGTTTGCCTGGCAACCGTCACAAATGCCTGGGATCCCCAAAGAAGTGATTGAGCACAATCTGAAGATCTACCCTGATGCACGGCCCGTGCATCAGAAGCCTCAGAAGCAATCCGTGGAGCAACAGAACTTCATTTGACAAGAAGTGAAGAAGTTGCTCGAAGTTGGATTCATCCGAGAAGTCTTCCATCCAAAATGGCTGGCAAACCCAGTCGTTGTGCCCAAGGCCGGCGGGAAGCTTCGGATGTGTATTGACTACACAACACTAAATAAGGCGTGTCCAAAAGATCCATTCCCACTACCTAGAATAGATCAGATAGTGGATTCCACCTCCGGGTATGAATTACTGTGTTTCCTAGACGCATATTCTGGGTATCATCAAATCAGAATGTCTAGGGAAGATGAAGAGCAAACCTCTTTCATCACAGTAGATGGATTGTGCTGTTATACAGCCATGCCATTTGGTCTCAAGAATGCAGCTTCAACTTTTGTATGAGCTATGTACAAAACTTTTGAAGAACTCATTAGAGACATAGTGGAAGTGTATGTCGATGACATCGTGGTCAAGGTCAAGAACAAGGAGTCACTCCTTGACACCTTACAGGCTGTCTTTGACAAGCTGCAGGTCACCTACTCAAAGCTAAACCTAGACAAGTGTAACACCCTAATTTTCATGCATCATGCCCTACATGCACTCATATACATGTTTAACATTAACCCACAACAAGAGGAATGAGTTAAAAATTGATCCGGAGCATTTAAAATTGATTTTGAGCAAAACCGCACTTAAAACGCAGGAAAGTGCGGACTAGTTCAATTTTACTGAGGAGTAGTCCGATTTCTCTTTGACTAAAAACGGACTTGTCCGTTTTTGCTGCGGACTAGTCCGATTTTTGCTACTGGAAACTTTTGGACTTGTCCGATTTTGTGCGGACTAGTCCAATATTCCAAGAATCCTTGAAAATTTGCCAAGTACTTGGACTTTTCCGGACTAGTCCGGTGTTCAAATTCGGACTTGTCCGATGTTTGGCCAGGCTTGTCCGATTTTCTCTCTGGACGACTTCGGACTAGTCCGGTCCTGTCCGGACTTGTCCGATATTTCGTGACTCCGAGTTGAACTTTTGTTTTACGACTTGTTTCTTGGGTTTCACATTAAGTGGGCCTAGGGACGTCATGCCCAACTCTTTTAGAGCCCATGTGGGACTCTAAACCGGCCTCTACTTATCCCAAACTCGAAATCCATCTAACCCTAGCCTCCACCTCTATATAAACAGCCCCACCCTTTGGCTTGACATCTATTTGCCACTTTTCCACCCACCCAAACCCTAGTTCGTGGGGAGCCACCATCAAGGAGGGAGGAGAAGATCCCAAGCAAGAAGAAGAAGAGGAGGAAACAAAAGAGGATCAAGATCTCCACCAAGTTTCGTACTTCACCACCAATTCATCTCCAAGTTCATCACCAACCCTAGATCACCAAGATCCAAGTGTTATCTCCAAGTTTCTTGATTCATTGGAGTTCTAAACACCTGGTATACCTTCTATTCTCTTTTCCTTACGAGAATTCAACCCCTAATCTCCGAATTTACGTCGATCTAGAAAACCCTAATCTGCTGATCTCACGGAGTGCGGACTTGTCCGGTCCCTAGCGGACTAGTCCGGTCTTCCTGGTTAAATTACATCAAATTGATTCTAAAATTTGATCTAATCGAATCCAAACCTGTATAAACTTGTTAATATCTATTAGAACTAGTTAGTGATTTTAAAAGCAATCTATTAACAAGTTCTACCTTGCATTTGCATTAATCATGCATGTTATGTCATATTGAGTAATATTTGTGCACTCTTTGATTGTGTTTCTTGTCTTGTATGTTTATTGTGTGGATTAGACGGATTTGCGCTAGAGAGTGCCGCGGAGGATCTACAGCACCAAGAGTTTGAAGGCTTTGATCCTAATCAACAGCAAGAGCAAGGCAAGTGTCCTTGAAGCACATTGATCCTATTTTTAAAATAAATGTTTTGTTTGCAAAACTGCATGCTTGTGTCAAATTGATGGGAACCCTATGATAGGAAGTTTACTAGATTTGTTAAACCACCCTTGTCACCTGGAATTTATGGTAGAGAGTCGGGAAGGGCTTTTTACCTTTTTGCTTCGCTTAATCAAATGGGATGGAAACCAACTATACCACTCAATTTAATTATGCATGGATGAGATTATGGTTAACATGAACTGGTTAAATATGATATGGTAATGGGTGATCTAAGCAAGCCTGGTATGTGGATGGGTTGGATGTTATGGTGGTTTGCTTGCTTTAGATCTAAGGACCGGTTCATGCGAGAATAAGCCAGGACTACAGTGCCACCACGAGGCCAAATATGGGTGCAACGTAGCTGATTAATTAGGGCTTTGCTAGTACTGTTTGGACCATTGTGGATGCTTTGGGAAGGGGTAGTCGGATTGGGTTTGTTGAGGATTGGTGGGACTACCCTGGGATCCGAATGGCTCAAGAGGGGGCCCTTGGTTGAAGATGTGCTCTGCGGGAAACATCACCACCGGTGAAACCTCAGTGAGGTCTGAATAGGCTAGTAATCCCTTTGTAAAGGTTATTTTGTGATCTCTTGGCCATACACCAAAGGAAGTGTAATTGGCATAAGGGAGGTTCTTTAGTCACCGACGGGTGATGAAATAACCAACACGTGGGTAAAGAGGTACAAACTCTGCAGAGTCTAAATAAACTATCATGATAGCCGTGCTCCCGGTTATGAGCGCCTGGATGACCTACATGATTAGAGGGAAACTGTTAATTGGGATGGTTATGGTTTGGTAATAGTTATGGCTGGTTATGGATTTAATTTCTGGTATTGAATATGGTTATTGGCAAATGGTGAAATCTGGAATTATGGATGAGGATGGTGAATTATGGACTGGTATTATGATATTACTTATGATTATGATGGGTTTACTTCACATACATATGATATATTGCTTTTCAATTGTTTTAATGTACTTTTCAGCACTTTGCCATTATTATTGTCGTCATTTGAATAAGCCACATGTCATACTTTCCACACTTGCTGAGTACGACATGTACTTACTCTTGCAATCCCCCCAACAGTTGCAGGTCAAGATTGGGAGTTTAATGGTGATAATGCAGAGTTCTAGGCTGTGTCTACTGCCAGCTTTGCATGTGGTGTTGATTGGAGCTGCGCTATACCCTATTGCTTATGATTAGTTTGTTTAGTTTGCTTAATTAGTTTATTTCCGCTGCATTAGTTGAACTTGTCGTTAATATTCATTAGAGCTTGTATTCAAGGATAATCTGGTTTGTGTAATAAAATTTGGTTAATTAATCTTGTTCTGTGGTAATTTTTTGTATATCCTTTTGTGATTGCACTCGTGTATGTGTGGTGAACATCCTGGGCACACATATGCGTTAGCTTGGTTCATTTTTCGGAACCGGGCGTCACAGATTGGTATCAGAGCCACAGGTTGACCATAGGATGCAGGCTAGATAGAATGGACACTTTAGAGCACAAAGGAGCACTCAGGAATCGATGTGTTTTTGCTTGGAGTGCTGTTTGCTATATATATTGCTTGCTTGTGTGCGTAATAGAGGATTTTGGGATGCCTTAGCATTGCCATGTCCACCTAGGCTAGTGTAGCTAGCTGTTTAGTTTATATCCCTTGATGCATATAGTTGGGGACGTTCTCTAATTCTTACCTAATACTTTTCTTCAGATGGTGAGGACTCGCAGCCGGAGGGATGGCAATGATGAGGAGGAGAACAATGGAGTGCCTCAGAACAACAATGGGCAAGGATCTACTCAGGGAGCTATCAACATTGAGTAGCTATTGGCTATGCAATACCAGCTCATGCAGACTATGATACAGACTTTGGGACAGCTGCAGGCTGGCAACATCAACAATCAGCCCCACATGCCTCCACCGCCACCCCCACCTCCTCATAACCGATTGGGAGAGTTTATGAGGACTAGGCCGCCGACCTTTGCTCAAGCTGCTGACCATATGGATGCGGATGATTGGCTCAAGTCCGTGGAGAAGAAGCTAGCTATTGTCCAATGCAGTGATCGGGAGAAGGTCTTGTTTGCTTCTCATCAACTAGTTGGAGCAGCTGCGAATTGGTGGGATTCTTATTGCAATGCTCATGAGAACCAAGAGAGAATTACTTGGGCCGAATTCAAGGAGAATTTTCGTTCTCATTATGTGCCGGAGGGTGTTATGATCTTGAAGAGGCAGGAATTTGAGAATTTAAGGCAAGGAAAATCAAGCGTGAGCAAATATCTCAATAAATTCACTCAACTCTCAAGGTATGCGCCCGAGGATGTGAGTCGGGACAGCCGGAAGCAATACTTGTTCATGAGGGGCTTGAACAATGAGATCCAAGTGCAACTACTCAACTGCGATTATGCCAATTTTCAGAAGCTTGTGAACAAAGCAATTGTGGTTGAGAACAAGATTCGTGAGATGGAGCAAGAAATCAAGAGGAAGGCGCCATATCAAGGACAGCAACAAGGAAGTAATGTGCGCTCTCGCTTTGCGCCGCCCAATGCGCCTCATTACAGCTCCTCTATTCCTGCTCAGCGCCCTGGTTATGCACCATGCCCAACTCAGTTTGTGCAGCAACGCCCTGTCATGCAAGCACCTAGGCCTCCGATGCCTTATGCGCCTCGTGCTGATTTTCCTGGAGCCAATGCTCAAAACCAAGAACGTCCCAATAATTCTGGTGGAGTTAAGAAGTGATATACTTGTGAAGAAGCTGGACACTTTGCGCATCAATGTCCTAAGTCAGTCCTTGGTCAAGGGAGCAATGCGCTGAGGCAAAACCCAAGACCCAATGGAGGACAACCACAAGGGAACCGTGGACAGCAGAATTTTGCTCGTGGCAACGTGAACCATGTCTCAACGGAGGATGCTCAACAAGCGGATGACGTGGTCATTGGTATGTTTCTCGCCAACTCTAACCCCGCGACTATGTTATTTGATTCTGGAGCATCGCATTCATCCATTGCGTTGAAGTATGTTGCCAAGTATAGTTTGCCTATCTCTCATATGAAGTTTACTCTATTGGTTAAGTCTCCTGGAGGAGAGATGAGGACAAGTATATTATGTCCAAAAATAATCCTTAGAATAAGGGGGGTAGACTTCTCCGCCAACCTCATTGTTTTGGATTCTCAAGGATTGGACATTATACTTGGTATGGACTGGTTGAGGAAGCACAATGGAGTTATTGAGTGTGCCACGAAGACGGTGAAGTTGACCAACAAAGAAGGGATCACCGTAGAATTTGAAGCATCTCAAACCGCACCAAAGCAATTTGAGTTGAATCAAATGGACGGTGCCGCAATTGAGGAGATTCCGGTGGTGTGTGAATTTTTGGATGTTTTTCCAGACGAGTTGCCAGGTATGCCACCTGATCGAGACATTAAGTTTGTTATTGATTTAATACCTGGAATTGCACCTATAGCTAAGAGGCCGTATAGGATGCCTCCTATGGAATTAGCGGAGCTCAAGAAGCAAATTCAAGAGCAATTAGAGAAGGGTTTCATTCGCCCAAGCTCTTCACCTTGGGCAAATTCAAGAGCAATTAGAGAAGGGTTTCATTCGTCCAATTACAATCGGATCTGGAAGAAAGAAGGCAACACATTCGGTTGTATTCAGAATTGTGTTTGACCTAAAACTTTCTTGGGAATCGTAAGCCGTGACGAAGTTATAGGCAAGGAGCAAATTTTACTATTTTTCTTGGCTTCAGTGTACAGGAAAAATAAAGAATCCACGTTGATAGAGAAAATACGAAGCTAACAAAGCTTCGACTCCCCCTAGGTGGCTTGTGATCGATGTTAAACATTGAAAACGAGCATTACCGGAGCAACCAAGCTCCGGCAAAGCTATGGGGGCCAGCCGTCGATGCGAAATAAAAGATGGTGAGAAGACCCCACAAGCGGAGTCTGCTGCCGACAAGCTATGCGTTGGCAAAGGTCACTGCTGGAGCTACTAAGTTCCGACACCCCGGAGGGCTAACTATCGATGCTCTACGCGTTGATAGGGACTATTGCCGGAGCTACTAAGCTCCGACGGTAGTCAATGCCGGAACTTCTGAGCTCTGACAACCTCAGCGGGCCTTCACTATCGAAGACTTCGGACCTACACTATACAAGTTCGAAGCAAACGAGTCTTCAACAAAATACAATATCCTCTTGGTACATGTTCAAAATCAAATTGTGTACATCTACCAGGGGCCAAGTGAAGACAGAAGTGTTGAAGACAAAAAATGAAATTCATTAACAAATTGTGGATTTCATTCATCTGGAGACCAGGGATTACAAAATTGGGGAAGAAAAAGAGAAATACAAGTGGGAGCTACAGAGATGGTCCTAGACCCTATGGAAGAACTGGGCGACCTTCTGAGCAACCTCCGATACATTGGCTCGGGTGGCTTCACCTTCTCATTCGACGGGACCTTCAAGCACCGGGTCCTGAGGAAATTGGGGATCCCGGCTGGTGTAGCATGTCAGCACATACTCTGCGACGTTCTTCGCCAGGGACTGCCCCTCAGCCTCCAACTGGTCCGCGATGATGTCACCCACCTTGGAGAGTTTGTCACCCGTCGAGCTCAACGCTTGCAACGCCAGGTCCGGCTCCAGCGCCGGATCCTCCGGACGCACGGGACTGAAGCCCATTGGTGTCAGCCATCGTTGGCTTTGCTCAGGAACTCCCAAACCTGTAGGGAGTCCGCAGTCCTCAAGCCCTTCAGTCCCTCCAAGGATCTTTTGGCCGCTGCCAGTTCAGAATTCTCACGAGCAAGGCGCTCAACCTCTTTGGCATTTTGCTGAATCTTTTCAGCAACCTGCTTCTCGAGTTTTCCGAGCTCCTCCTCCCGGAGGTGGATCTTGTTCCGGCGGTCGACCAGGTCCTTCTCCCGGCCCCTAACTTTCTTCTCCCTGGCAGAGATGGCACACTCTTGCTTGTAGAGTTCCTGCTCTCGCACCCAGGCCTTCTCCTCCTCCTCAACGCAACGCTCCTCCAATTTCTTGGTGCGTTCCTCGAGGCCCTTGTCAGCCAGAGCCACCTTTTCGGCGAGCTCCTCCTCCCTCTTCACGACATCATCCCGCAGCTCTAGGAGTTTTTGCTCTTCGTCTTCGAGCTTCTTCTCCCTCTCCTCAAGTGCCTCCCGGCGCTTGATGAGGCTAGTGTTAATGGCTTCAAGCCTTTCTTGGCGATCATCAACCGCACTATTATCTGCCTTGGCCTGCTCATAAATGGCCCGAGATTGAGTGTCGAGGGCACGAGTCAAGCTCTCCCTATCATCCAATAATTTGCCCTAGTATTCTAGGCGGACCTTCTCCTGTTTGATCCACTCCTTGTCGTCTGCCAGCCTCGACTGCGCCAGCTTGGTCTCGAAGTAGAGCCGATTACGCCACCGCCTAAGGGTTTGGCGCTCCTCTTCAAGAGCTTTGCTGTCGTGGTAGAACGCCAGCTGGACTTGACGCAGACTGGAGCAAGCGTTGTTAATTGACAACAACAGGGGAATAGGGTCCGGACCTGCTGGGGTCTCCTCCGCTGGTTCCAGCGGGTTCTCGGTTACAAAAATTGGGTCCCACTCCACAAGAGTGGTCCCCTGAGCCTCCACGGCACTAGGGCCGTCCTCTGGGATAGCCTCAGTCGCCATCGAGGAGGGTCCCGCAGAAGAAGTTCCGACCTCCGGAAGTGGTTCCGAAGGCCCTGCCACCAGGTCTTCATTTGCCCCCTCAGGCAGGGGGCCAGCGACTTCATCAGGGCACCCTGGCTCAGCAGCAGGCACTTCCGCCGTCATCACTTCCGGAGCAGGGGCTACTTCCGGCTCCGGCTTGGGCTCCTCCTCCGCTGGTGGCTCGGGTGTTGGCGCCTCAACCATCATGGGTTCGAGTGCCGATGCCTCCGCAACGACCGGCTCGGGCACCAGAAGATCAACAACAACAACCGGCCCTGAGGCCGGAGCCTCAACCTCAACTGGCTCAGGCACCAGAAGGTCTTCAACTGCAACCGGCTTTGCAGACGGAGCTTCAGTGGCAACCGGCTCTGAGGCTGGAGCTTCGGAGGTAGCCGGCTCAACCGCTGGGACTTCCTCAACATCCGGCTCGCTCGCCGAGACTTCAATAACCTCCGGCTCAACCGTCGGGGCTTCATCAATTTCCAACTCTGGTGCCAGAATCACTGCTTCCTCCGGCTCAGCGGCCGATGCTTCCAACATCTCAGCATCAAGACCCGGGGCTTCAACCTCCGGGCAGGTGCCGCTGGCGCATCTTCTCTCCCGTGCTCTGGTGCTACCACGGGAGTCTCGGGGGATGAGTCGAGGTCCATGACCACGACAGCTGGCGTCGGAGCTGCTGTAGCTTCAGCCACCAATTGGGGCGGCACCGGGACAGGAGCAGAAGCCTTCGCCCTCACAGCTTCAGCTGCTGTGGCTGAGGGTAGAGCCTCACTCCTCTTCTTGGGTACGCTGCAGATGATGGATGAAGAAACTTAAAAAACAGTTGCTACAACAAAACAACTGTCTGAGGTAAAGATTAAAAATTACCTTGGAAGGCTTCTGCACTAGCTTGCACGGAATCTCTTTCTCGGTCGTTCTAGACTGACCATGGCCGCTGCCAGCGTGGTAGCTCCGGAAGGCCCCCCGGAACTTTTTGCAGCCGCGGGCATTTCCTTAGTCGAGGCCCCCCTCGACCGGGAAGGACCTTCGGACCCAGAGACCTCAGCTGGCCCTTGTACTGGAGTCACATGCCTGGGGCTAGCACCCCGAGAAGACACTGCTGCAGGTGTAGTCGTTGCAGTTGTAGAAGACCTCCCCCTCCGGGAAGAAGGAGCTGCTGCAGAGGGTGCAGGCCTGACTGACCTTCCATTGGCATGCTTTAGCTTCCTCTTCCGGCTCGAGGGTTCGGCCGCCAGCTCCTTGCCCTTGCCGACACACTTCGGTCCTTGGCTTCGAGGCAGGGGCGGAGCCACCTTCAGAAGCCCCAGGGATCACCACCCTGGAAGTCGATCGTCTCTTGACGACACCGAGGTCGTCAAGCGCCGGCATCATCCGCCGGAGCTCACTGCTGAACTTTACTTCCACGTTCAGAGGGAGGAAAGCTGGTGGCGGGGTCAAGTTATCACCCGCGACGTCGATGCCATGCTGGAACTTCTTGAGATGAAACTCCAAGGTCGCCCCCTCCATGTTGGACTTCAGCCCAGTCTTGACCCGGTCGTCGTCCATCACACTGTTGAGGGTCCAAGTGAGTTTTTCTCTCCTCTTCAGCGGTGCCCACCTGTTGACTAGGAAATTGCAAATACCGCCTAAGGAGTTAATCCTCCCATCACACATTGGCGGATCCTGGTCAGAGCAGGGTTGAAGGCATCCGACAGCACCAGAGCTTCACTCCAGACTGTAGTGTCGATGTTGGGGAGGCCTTTGGGCAGCTCCAGCTTCTTGTGCTCCTCCACCCAGATGACTATCCAGTCCTTCTTCCAATCATCCCACTTTCCAGAGGGAAACGACCAGAGGTACTTGAATGGGCACTTCTTGCGCTTCACAAAGTAGTAGAAGCCAAGGTACTCATCACTCTTTCCAGTGGTATGGACGGTGAAGAAGGTCCGGAAAAGCTCAATGCAGGGGGGGATGCCCACCCACATTTCACAGAAGTGGACGAAGACAAACACTAGAAGAATGGAGTGGGGGCCAAGGTGGTACAGCTGTAGACCATAGAAGTCTAGCAGCATCAAGAAAAAGGAGGAAAAAGGTGGGATCAACCCCACCATGGCGTACGCAGAAAAGTACACCATCTCGCTGGCGTGCTCCTTCTCGAATGGGAGCTCTCCCCCAGCTCGGACCAGGTGGTTGAAGAAGTCCGGGGACCACCCCATGGGGGCCCAGACCTTCTTTAGGTCACTTTCGGTCTTCAAGCGGCTCTTGCGGAGACCCAACTCCATCGTAGCACAGCGAGGCAAGGGAGGAAAAGCAAGTACAAGTTTGGGATTTCGAGCGCAAGTTTAGAAGAGAGGCATAAAGAACCCCAGACGGTGCGTACTTTCCTTCTTAAGTAAGCCCCCGCAACGCTTGGATGGAAACCGCAGGGAAGCCGAAGATACTATTCAAAAATTTCACCCTGCTGATGACAAGAGGGCCCGGGACCACCCCGACGATCAAGCGAGGTTCTTACCCAGGCGAACAGTTGTCATCATGAAAGGCGGGAAGCCAGAAGGCGGTGGCCTGACAAGGCGCACGGAACCGATACGATTTTCGTATCGGGAACCGGCGACCTTCAATTGCGTGAGATCCGCATGCCAAAGATCTCATTTGCCGCACCCAGGATATGCCACGCGGCGAGGATTTAACTCCAAAACTATCGCCAACGGCACATTTGAAGACCTTTGAAGACTCGGCTCAAAAGTCGAAGGATGGACCCACCTCCGGTGGCATGACTTCACCCAAGGGGTCTTCCCCAGAGGTGGGCCCAGGGGGCCACTGTCGGTACCCTGAGTACCGTATACCCCATGAGATTGCAAAGATCTCAAGGAAATGTCATCTACTTGATTTGAAGACCTTCGGAGGCCCACATGTCAGACATAACTGGACCCGCTTCCCCAACATGGTTAGTCCTAGGGTCGCCACGTGTACCATCAAACCGGAGCTACCGCCCACAAGGGGGAAGCTCCGGGCTATGTACCATAACGGCACCCCCGGACCTAACCCCAAACCGAGGGAAGCTCCAGAACTGACACGTGTCTGGTGGCACCGGACCTATCTGTTCCCCACAGTATACACCGGAGGTGCCACGTGTCCAACCGTCGGATCTTTAGCCTCAGACCTCCAGTAGAATCCACAACGGCTCCGGATCCTCAAAGGGGAATCAAGGACTTCAAGACCCGATTGAGTGTCATTAATACTATGTTAATGACACACGATCGGACGACCCTTATTACCAGTAATGGCGCTGTCAGAGCCCGTAACTCGGTCATTAAGGGTAATTAAGCGCATCAAATGTGTATCAATATTAGTAGCCGCCGGGGCCACATGTCGGGCCAGGCCAACTTGTAACGGCCTGTCCTTGTACTATAAAAGGACAGGCCGACGATACATAGAGAACATCGGGTCTGATCGGCTCACACGCGCTCTAAACTCACGTCACCTGAGTTGAGTTCATACATCCAATACAAAACCAACACACCCCGTGGAGTAGGGTATTACGCTCAGGCGTCCCGAACCACGTAAATCTTTGTGTCTCCTATGTCATTTTACATTTGACCTTCTTGAATCTCCGCGCGCCCACACCGAACTTCAAACTCCGCAAACACTTTTAGTAGTGTCGGGAGATCTGCCGGATCAAAACCGCTGATAGAAACCTAGAAAGAACTTCAATTCTCCCATCATCGACATCTCAAATCTTTTCGTCATGATTTTGCTAAACTCTTCACAAAAAGATTGGTTAGTAGAACCAAATATTATGTCGTCAACATAAATTTGGCATACAAATAAATCATCATCCATGTTATTAGTAAAGAGTGTGTAGTCGACCTTTCCTATCTTAAAACCATTGTCAATGAGAAAATCTCTAAGGCACTCGTACCAAGCTCTAGGATCTTGTTTGAGGTCGTAGAGAGCTTTATGAAGCTTAAAGACGTGGTTAGGATACATATCATCTTTGAAGCCAGGTGGTTGCTTCACATACACCTCCTCCTTGATAGGTCCTTTGAGGAAGGCGCTTTTCACGTCCATTTGATACAACTTGAAATCGTTTTGAGTAGCATAGGCCAATAATATGCAAATAGACTCAAGCCTAGCTACGGGAGCAAAATTTTCATCGAGGTCCAAACCTTCGACTTGAGAGTACCCTCTGGCTACGAGTCTATCTTTGTTTCATGTTACCATGACATGCTCATATACTTGTTGTGGAAGACCCACTTGGTGCCTACCACATTGGCATTAGATCTTCTCACGAGCTCCCATACTTTGTTCCTCTTGAAGTTGTTGAGCTCCACTTGCATGGCTATCACCCAATTCGGATCTCATATGACATCTTCAACCTTAAATGGTTCTAAAGAAGACACCAAGGAATAGTTAGCACAAAAATTAGCCATACGAGAGCGAGTCATTACCCGCTTGGAGATGTCTCCAAGTATGTTGTCAATAGGATGATCCCGTTGAATACATTGATGGACTTTTGGGTGTGGTACACTTGGTCTTGAGTCAACTTCTTCATCTCCCTCATCTTCGTAGTACCCCCCTTGAACATTGTCACCACATTGATCTTTTTTTTCTTGACCATGGTGATCTTGATCTTGTTGTTGATCTTGGGGGTCTTGGACTTAATCTTGTGCTTGTGGCACCTCTTGTGATGGGAATGGATCACTTGGGCCTTGTTGCTCTTGAAGTCTTACATCACCAAGTGCCATCCTTCTCAATGCTAAACATGGTGCCTCTTCTTCATCTAGCACACATTGATCAACTTTCTCCACTTGGGAGCTATTAGTTTCATCAAATACAACGTCATGTGCGATTTCAACACAACCGGAGGTTTTGTTGAAGACACGATAGGCGTAGATGTTTGAATGATAACCAAGCAAGAAACCTTCATTGGATTTCGAAGCGAACTTCATAATTCAAGGATTCTTGTTGAGAATGTAACATTTGCTGCCAAAGACTCTAAAGTTGGAGATGTTTGGTTTTGTTACCTGTTAGAAGTTCATATGGAGTCTTCTTCAATAGGCGATGGAGGTAGAGGCGGTTTATGGCATGGCAAGCGGTGTTGGCTGCTTCTGCCCAAAACCGATCGAAAGTCTTGTACTTATCAAGCATGGTCCTTGACATCTCTATTAGAGTTCAGTTGTTCCTTTTGGTCACCCCATTTTGTTCGGGTGAGTAGGGTGCTGAAAACTCATGCTTGATGCCCTTCTCGTCAAATTACTCTTCAACTTGAGTGTTTTTGAATTTGGTGCCATTATATCTTCTTATCATCTTGATTCTTAAGGAGAACTCATTTTAAGCTCTCCTAAAAAAACTCTTGAGCACACCTTGTGTTTCACCTTTGTCATGCAAGAAAAACACCCAAGTGAAGCAGGAAAAGTCATCAACAATAATTAAACCATATTTGTTATCGCCAATGCTTATGTAAGCAATGGGACCAAAAAGGTCCATGTGCAACATCTCCAATGGTCTTGTTGTCGTCATCACATTCTTGGCGGGATGAGCTGCTCCGACTTTTTTTCCGGCTTGGCATGTGCTACAAGGCCTATCTTTCTCAAAGACAACATTCTTAAGACCTCGGACGAGATTGCCTTTTAGAATTTTGTGAAGTTTCCTCATAGAGACATGGGCTAGCCTACTGTACTACAACCACCCCATGTTGTTCTTTGCAATCAAGCATGTGTCAAGCTGAGTTTTATCCGTGGTGAAGTCCATGAGATAAAGCTATCCCTTGAGCACACCCTTGAAGGCAATTGAGTTATCAACTCTTCTAGTGACAATCATGCCCTCATTAGTAAACAAGAAATTATACCCTTTTCACATAATTGAGAAATGGATAAAAGATTATAATCTATAGACTCAACATGCATGACTTGTGAATGTGGGGACCAGAAATCCCGACATCCAAGGATCTCATTGGGTGTTGTCGTGCGATGCGACACCCAACAGTATACAAGAAAAGAACGAGAATAAAATACATTACTAAGTCTTTATTTATAAACACAACAGAAGTTTTACAATTTATAACGTAGGAAAGAAGTCTATACATCATACTACGCTCTCAGCACTAGCTATGCATAATTAAAGCTGTCCATGCCCTCGGACGCTTTACACTAGAAGCACTCACAGATATCGGCGGCGTGCAGGGCTTCCACTCAGCCGTGAACCCTAAAGGGTAAGGCATCGTCGTTAGACCCTTCATCAATGGTATAACCTGCAAAAACTCGTTAACTGCAAACGTGAGCATAAGGCTCAGCAAGACTGACCCGTCCCACTAGACATATGCAAGGTAATGTCTAAAGTAAGGAATAGCATAAATAGACTCGCCTACAAGTGGATCCTTATAATCATGTTTTAAGTAGCAAATGACATTCTTCAGGCACGGCACATCATAGACTCCACAATCAAACAAGAAGCACTTGGCCGATGATATGACATGCCCAAAGCACATAATGCTATTAAAGTTAAAGTATGGGGAAACTATAAACTTTTAATTGTGCTATCTTTAAGCCACACGAGGTTGCAAAGAAATTATAATTCAATACATGATATTCTTCTGGCATCTTCAGTATTTACTACGTCACGATAGCGACAGACAAGTGCTACTCAAATAACCGCGAGGGACAGTGATTGCAATCAGGACACACCCGGCTACACGACACGCACACCCGCGTGGGAGACACCTACGTGCTCTCCTCCCCGTGTCATACGTGTCCACCTTTCACCCAATACCCCGATGTCGACAAACCTCTTCATCCCGAACAAAAGGTCCCCTACACGGACACGTCGAAGTTGCCCGCTAGAAGATTTACACCTTTATGCCTTCGCATCTCCATTCAAGCACAAGTGAGGAGTCTCCACACTAAAGTATGGAGTTACATCAGTTTATTGGGCCCATATCCCATTATGCAACCGGTATAGTTCAAGCTTGCCCAATGGTGCCGCATACGGCACGGTCCTCAAGCGACACAGGCAGGGCTATGCGCCCGAGACTCCATCTCATCGACTCCTATTCCCCTGCCCAGTCTCGTATTCATTTCATATGCCATTATTTCATCTTTCACCCTCATAGGAACTGTTATTCCTATATTGCAAGTGGATTCCAACTACTCGACTTCTACCGATATATCTACACTATTGGCATTGGCAGTTCTACACGTCAAACTGTAACCTTTTCAGCCCTCCCATAGCATTTGTGGATATGCAAGTGGAGTATCAAACACCTTATATGTAATGCACAATATCAACTGAAGACGTAAGTGAATAAAACTAGAAAGATTCTGAAAGGCTCTTAAATGCAAACCGGGGCTTGCCTTAGTTTGCGACTCGAGTAAATGTCAATTGTTAGTGGTCCTCCTCTGAAGACTCCACGAAGGACTTCAAGTGGACACCCTGGCCTTCTCCTACAAGCGAACTTCTCGTCAATAATGATCACTACATGACATGCATACAGAATCTATATGAATGCTAGTGAAATTATAATGTATATATAGTTCCTAAGCTTCTAATTATGGTTATAGTGAGTGAATGATCTTAGTTGGCTTTGTGATTTTTATGGTATGTATTAGCGACTATAATGGAGACTCTTGCAAAGAACAGGAGATGATCAAGGAAGTTTGTTGTCTCTAAAATTATGGTAAGCAATAACATTAACAGAATTTTAGAGGGGAAACTGTAGCTTTAACATAGCCATCAGTTGATGATTATTATGGAGGAGGTTGTCCTGGTTCTAGCAAAATTGGTTTCATAATTTTCTAAGCATATATGAGTGAGATATTGAATTTCAAAGTTGCTAAGAATTCCTGGAAGTATTTTATAATTGAAATTAGACTTTTAGTTATTATCTAGGTTTGGAACTGAATTTGGATTAGAAGATTATGTCAATTAAATCTGAAACTTTTACTGGAGTTGGTAAATGTCTAAAAGAACGTTTAGGTCAAATTTGGCACATAACAAGGAAACTGAACATCTATAATAATTCAATGATTGAAAAAAAGTAATTGAGTTATACAGAATGTTATACAGGCTTGTATACCAAACCACTTGTACAACTTCAAAGTTCAGAGCATAAGAGTAATTCAGGTTTTTACTGGAGATTTTTAGAGCCAGACTACTAGGAGAAATTGAATTTAGCAATTTGAATTAATTGCTGGTTACAGTTTTGTTACCTAAATGAACAACAGATTGAAACTTGAAATTGGAATAAGTTAGACATATTCAATTGCTCCCAAACTTTTTTTCTGGTAACCAAGAACAGGACAAAGTATTTTATGAGATTTTTGGGGATTTTCCAGTAGAAGGATTTGTTGTAAAAATTCCAGGAATGTTTGGAGAAAAAAATTTATCCATAAATTAAACATGATTTTTATGGACTTTAATTGGTACTAACGGAAACTAGAGCTCAAGGGCTTTCAAAAAAAAATTTGTTTGAAGATTTTTGGATAAATATACAGAGAGTTATGGATTTTCTAATTGGGCACAATTTCTGGAAACTGGAAAAACCTATATGAACCACTGCCAGTGGGTCCCACTGGCAGGGTCGTCTTCTACCTCCAGTTTTGGCCCAAAGCACGACGAATACTCGATGGTATCCGCACGTACCGGTGCAAGGAGGCAATTAACTCCTACGGTTGCTTCACGAAATTTAACCGCTGACCTCGGGAACACATGATTGGCGACAGGGAGAGGCAGGACATCAACCGGAAGGCTGCCGGCGACGGCGACGGCCGGCAAGGTGTTCGGCTCATGGTGAAATCACCATTGAATACCTAAACTCAAGTCCTTATACGTCAGGGAGCATCAGTGGAGCTCAAGGAGATTGAAACTTGACGCCAATTAGGGAGAGGATGGCCGGAAGTTGGCCGTCGATGGTGAACCGCGCCATTTTTAATAGTGGTGGGGAAAAGTTCAATTTCTCGACCGCTGCTTGATGATTTTTTAATATTCTTGGTTCGGTGTGCGCGCTAGGATATGGTAAACACAATTACTAGCTATTGCCAAGAATTATTACACGTAGAAAACAAATTGAGCTCGAGACCTAATGGCAAAGGTATGAACTAGCTTCGGTAAACTAATAATTTCTCATGACATAGTGAACGAAATGAAGAGAGGTGTTTACCGAGAGTAAAAGGGAGGGATGGCGATCCTTTTCTATGTGGGAGTCGAAGCTTGAAAACACTTGTGTGGAGCTGTCCACGGTGGAGCAGAGGAGCTCCTCCCCGGCGGCCGAAAATCGACGGTGGAAAACTGAAATTAAACGAGCGCACGGTTGAGAAAATGAAGAACCAATTGGACTGGATGGTAGAGAAGAAGGTTGTGCGCAACTTTACTGTGGAGCTCGGGATCAAACCGCGGCTGGTTCGCGAGCTGCGGCAGAAATGGTGACAAACGTCGCTGCGCGCGGTTCTGCAAGTTTAGGGGCGATGGGGAGCGAGAGAGAGAGAGAGCTGGTAGAGAGAGAGCAAGAGTGGAGGTCTATATGTAGCTTGCAAATGATAAGGGTGCCAGTATGGAATCCTTCCACGGAAAGATCACGACGTATACGTCAAGAACGTAGGCGGCAGCTCTGTTTCAGCGGTAAACAGAGGCTGACCCGTGGGCCCCACATGGCAGTCACACATTGTACAGCTCATTTGTAAATTCAATTTAAAATAGTAGATGAGCTCTAAAAATCGTGAAACTTCGTGGATAAGTCAAGCAAGTCATGCTTATCAATATGGTGTGTTAGAATCTTATGTTCAAATAAGTTTGAACAGAATTCAAAATTTGAATTTGAAATTGAGTTGAATTTAATAAAGCTATTGAATTAAATAGCAAACTTGCTTAAAAAATTATGAAACTTTGCAGGGATACCATTTGGAATATTTGGCACCCATTGGTCAAATCAAATCTTTAATTTGGCAAGGTTTAATCAAGAGCTAAATTTGAATTTTTGAATTCCTTCAATTAAAGTTTAAATTGGTTTGATTTCTCATTTTCTAATTTAATTTATTTTTATCATTCAAAATTTTTAGTCTTAAAAGAATTTTGGTATTAAAGAAATTTGGGCTTTTACATTCCCCCCCCCCCCCCTAAGAGAATCTCATCCCGAGATTTCAAAAGAAATATTAATGAAGGAGATCTACTGAACATATGCCGCTGACAAGTCCGGATAGTTCGATCTAAGAAAATCCTTGCCTTCCCAAGTCGCTTCCCCAGCGGCATTGTTATTCCACAAGAATTTGTAAAAGTGCAAAGTGCGTCTTCTTGTGGTGCGAGTCTTCTCATCGATGATCTTGACCGGATGCTCAGAATAAGTGAGATCGGATTGTAGAGCTTCAAGATCTTCCGAGCGGACTTCAGCTGGGGATTTGAGACACTTCTGCAACTGAGAGATGTGGAATACATTGTGAGTTCCGGAGAGAGACGCTGGTAACTCCAATCGATAGGCCACAGGTCCGCATTTTTCAATGACTCCGAACAGCCCAATGAAACGTGGAGCTAGCTTCCCTTTTACTCCGAAGCGATGAATCCCTTTCATCGAAGATACCCGAAGTTAAACGTGATCTCCGATGTTGAAGTGAAGTGGTCGACGTCGTTTATCTGCATAACTCTTCTGTCGAGTTTGAGCAGCCTTGAGATTGGCTTGGATCACTCGCACTCGTTCTTCAGCTTTGTTGACAAGATCAATGCAACATATCACTCTTTCACCAGACTCACACCAATTCAATGGTGTGCGACACTTCCTGCCATAGAGAGCTTCATATGGCGCCATCTGGATACTAGCTTGATAATCATTGTTGTATGAAAACTCCGCCAATAGTAGATGATCATCCCAATTCTTACTATGGTGGATGGCGCAAGCTCGTAGCATCTCCTCAAGGACTTGATTTACTCGCTCTGTCTGACCATCAGTCTGTGGATGATAAGCAGAGCTTCGAATCAACTTGGTACCCAATGGTGCGTGGAGCTGCTCCCAAAATCGAGCAACAAATAAGGCTCCACAATCTGAAATAATAGTGCGGGGCACTCCATGTAAGCACATGACCCTTGTGATATACAACTCTGCATACTTGGGGGCACGATAGTTGGTGTTGAGAGGGATAAAATGAGCTGACTTGGTCAACTGATCAAATATCACCCAAATTGAATCATGCTTACGGAAAGTGGGAGGTAACCCTACAATGAAATCCATGCTGATGTCTTCCCACTTCTATGCTGGTATATTCAAAGGTTGCAACTGTCCGACTTGCCTCAAATGGTTCGCTTTCACTCGCCGACATGTATCACATTCGGGTACATACTTTGCTATCCCTCACTTCATCCGGGACCACAAGAAATTCTTCTTTAGATCTTGGTACATCTTGTTTCTACCCGGATGAATAGAGTACTTGGATAAGTGTGCTTCATCCAAGATCTTCTTTCGGAGCTCCATGTCATGGGGTACGACTATATGGTCTTTAAACCAAATAGTATCGTGATCATCACATCGAAAGCATTTCATATCCCCCTTCTTCATTCTTTGCCAAATGTGCAACATTCCCTTGTCTTCCTTCTAAGCCTCTACAATATGTTCCATGATTGTAGGAATGAGAGCCAGATTGTAGAGCGCTCCATATGGAACCAAGTATAAACTCGACTTATCCTCTTCCATTGAAGTGATCGAAAGATGATTGACATGAGACTTGCGGCTCAGCGCATCTGCAATCACATTTCCTTTGCCAGGATGGTAGTGGATCTCAATCTCATAGTCTTTGATCAATTCCAACCATCTTCACCATCACATATTCAAGTCCTTTTGGGTGAAGATGTATTTTAAACTCTTGTGGTCCATGTAGAGATGTACTAGATTGCCCAATAGATAGTGCCTCCACATCTTCAATGCAAGCACCACAGCAGCGAGCTCAAGATCATGAGTTGGATAATGTTGCTCATGGTTCCAAAGCTGCCGAGATCCGTACGCGATCACTCTTCTATCTTGCATCCACACACAACCAAGACCAATGCCAGATGCATCACAATAGACATCAAATGGTTTGGTTGCATCCAGCTGAGCCAACACTGGTGATGTGGTGAGGTGTTTCACCAAGGCTTGAAATGCTTCTTCACATTCTTTAGTCCATACATACTTTGTTCCCTTCTTTAGTAGTTCCATCATTGGTTTATCTATCTTTGAGAAACTTGGAATGAACCTCCAATAATAGCTAGCCAAGCCAAGGAAACTGCGAACTTCGTGTACGGACTTAGGAGATTTCCACTTTTGGACTTGTACAATTTTGCTTGGATCAACTGCAATACCATTAGTCGAGATGATGTGCCCTAGAAATGGCACTTGGTTGATCCAAAACTCACACTTTCTGAACTTTGCATACAATTTGTGATCCCTTAAACGTTGCAGCACAATATGCAAGTGTTTAGCGTGTTCTTCTTCAGATTTACAATACAGCAAGATGTCTTCAATGAATACCACGACAAACTTGTCCAACTCCGGAATAAACACCAAATTCATGAGATACATGAAGTGAGTTGGTGCATTAGTCAACCCATAGGACATGACAAGATACTCATACAGCCCATACCTCGCCGAGAATGCGGTTTTTGGAATGTCCTCAAGTCGAATCTTAATCTTATGATAACATGAACGAAGGTCCATCTTCGTGAATACCTTAGCACCCACTAGTTGATCAAATAAGATATCAATGCGTGGTAGTGGATACTTATTCTTGATGGTGACAGCATTCAGTGGATGATAGTCCACACATAACCTCAAAGTCTCATCCTTCTTCTTCACAAACAACGCGAAACAGCCCCAAGGTGATGAACTTGGGCGAATAAAACCCTTGCTCAATAAGTCATTCAGCTGCTCCTTCAATTCCGCAGGTTCCTTTGGTGCCATCCTATATGGCTTTCTCGAGATTGGCATGGTTCCCAGCGAATGTTCAATCTTGAACTCGACGTCACGTTCTAGTGGCATGCTCGGAAGATCATCAGGAAACACGTATGGATATTCACACACCACTGGGATATCCTCAAGTTTCGTGGCACTTGTGTGATGCACCACTGAGACTCTTGGTGTGGTATCCAAAAGATTCAAAATGTTGCAACCATGGAATTGAGAATTCAGTTGGACAGTCCGCGAGCTGATATCAAAGATAGCTCCATGATGTGTCAACCATGATATCCCCAAGATGATGTCAATCTGCTGACCTTCTAAGATGATGAGGCTCACTGGATAGATACTTCCACCCATGCACAGAGGTTCTCGAGAAACAACCTCATTAGCTGAAATATTGCCTCCTAGTGAACTGATACGGAAAGGATGTGAGACAATCACAAATGGCAGTTGATGTTTTAGCACAAAAGACTTGCTCACAAAGTTATGAGTAGCTCCAGAGTCAAACAGAACGACTACTGGTTCATCATGTAAAGTAAACATGCCTGCTAAAACAGGCTTTCCTTCTGGAATGTCCTCAATCACAGCATAATTAACACTAGCAAACTTCGATGAAGCTTTCTTTTTAAGTTTATGGTGCTGATTAGAATTCATGGAAAAGGACAAGTGGACACAATCATGTTCCGTCTTGCGACGTTCCCGTGCTAAATGCATTCTGTGCTTTCCAGATAATTGGGGTGGACTGACAACCTGCACATCTTGCAGAGATGGGGCTGCAAGAGTGAGATCATACTGCTGTGGTGGAGGACCAGGACACACTTGCACGTTGTGCTGAGGTGCAGGTAAAACCTCCACTGGATAGGAGTGATATCGAATCTGTTTTGGTTGCTCACTTGACCACAGCTCTTGACCGGATGGTAAGCAATATACCGTTCGATCCTCCTGAGGAACGTCACTAATAACCTCATGTGATGTCTTTCTCTTTCTCTTCTCCGCCTGATAGCAAAGAGTTGCATCCTCCTGAACAATAGCGGCATCAACCAAGTCATTTTAGTTGCCGTTATTCAATAACGCCAGTCGAGCTCGAAGCTTGACGTTCAGTCCTCCAAAGAAACAACCACACTTCAATGCCTCGGTATTCACATACTCAGGTACATATTGAGCCAATCGATTGAACGCCTTGGAGTATTCATAAACACTCATTTCTTCTTGCTTCAACTCCACAAATTCCTCCAACTTGGTTTTAATCATCCCATAAGATATTTGACATGCACAGAAAGCATCACGGAACTCCGGCCAGGTCACACGATGACCATCAGGGAGAGTGGTGAGATATTCCGACCACCAAGCTCCTGCGGATCCGTGAAGTTGTTGAGCGGCAAATAAAGCCTTCTGATATTCATCACACTGTAGTAACTCAAACTTTACTTCAATCACCCG